>JADBJO010002681.1:144027-146527 GCA_016801955.1 Conus betulinus | reverse complement strand
GGATTTATTGCACGTGACACCAACCTGGCCGGGGCGACACAGTGCTCTCCCCTGGGAGAGGGAAGGCAAAGGCTCGTTTGGCATGCAGCTCACAGTGAAGCAGAAGATCAGCCTTTCTGTGTGGAGGGGAGCCACCGCCTGGAGGGCGGAGTGTGCAGCTGGTGGAACATGGAGGAGACGACCGTCAGGAGTGACCGCCCTTCTCAAGCGTGATTGCCTCCCTTGCCTAATCGTAGACGCTATAGGTGGCTGTTAGGAGGCGTGTGTGTGTGTGTGTGTGTGTGTGTGTGTGTGTGTGTGTGTGTGTGTGTGAGAGAGAGAGAGAGAGAGAGAGAGTGAGTGTGTGTGTGTGTGTGTGTGTGTGTGTGTGTGTGTGTGTGTGTGTGTGTGAGAGAGAGAGAGAATGTGTGTGTATGTGTGTGTGTGTGTGTGTGTGTGTGTGTGTGTGTGTGTGTGTGTGTGTGTGTGTGTGAGAGAGAGAGAGAGAGAGAGAGTGTGTGTGTGTGTGTGTGTGTGTGTGTGTGTGTGTGTGTGTGTGTGTGTGTTGTGTGTGTGTGTGTGTGTGTGCGTGTGCTCCTTTCAGTGTTTGTCTGATAAAATTTTCAAAAGACGTGAAATTTTTTTTTTTTAATTACCACCCTCCACACATGCATGCATGCACGCACGCACGCACGCATGTACACACACACACACACACACACACACACACACACACACACACACACACACACACACACACACACACTGAACTGCATGTGATATTGGTGTATTCAGGATAACGATTCAACGAGCGTGGACCAGCCCCATTCTAGTTGACAGTATTAGCGAACAGCCTAACCTGTCTTGCCTTCGTCTTCCCTTTGCCACCCTGGTGGCTCTGCTCCAAGACTCTCCTTCAATCCAGCTCTTCATGCACACCACACTCAGGCTGGCTGCTCCCTTGGCAGACCAGCACCAGCAACACACAGGGGCCAGTCAATAAAAGCCCTGCGGCAGCCCCACCAGAGAAGGCGCTGCACTGCCAAAGACTCACCCTCCTGCAGAGAAGCACGTTGCTCAGTCTCTCGCGTGACTGAGCGTCCCCCCCCCCCCCCCCCCCAGACAGTGCCACCACCTCTGCGGAGCGACAGCCCCCCCCCCCCCCCCCCCCCCTTCTCCTCCCTCCCCCATGACCTCATCGACAATGATGACCTGGCCACGAGCTGGCCAAGGGGAGAGACGTGGAATCGAACCCCAGAGTGAAGCCGCCGTGAGAGCAGGGCGTGAAGGGTGGCGTAGTTTGAGAGCTGTGCTGGTCAGTGGGGTGCAGGATGATCATTCCACGGCGTTCCGGAGATCACGTGACCAGGCAGTGCTCCATGTCTTGCATGCTGCGTCCTGGTGTCTGCCATGCCCGACATCCAGAGCCTTCAAGTCTGCCATGCCCGACATCCAGACACCTTCAAGTCTGCCATGCCCGACATCCAGACACCTTCAGTCTGCCATGCCCGACATCCAGAGCCTTCAAGTCTGCCATGCCCGACATCCAGACACCTTTCAAGTCTGCCATGCCCGACATCCAGAGCCTTCAAGTCTGCCATGCCCGACATCCAGAGCCTTCAAGTCTGCCATGCCCGACATCCAGAGCCTTCAAGTCTGCCATGCCCGACATCCAGAGCCTTCAAGTCTGCCATGCCCGACATCCAGACACCTTCAAGTCTGCCATGCCCGACATCCAGAGCCTTCAAGTCTGCCATGCCCGACATCCAGAGCCTTCAAGTCTGCCATGCCCGACATCCAGAGCCCTTCAAGTCTGCCATGCCCGACATCCAGAGCCTTCAAGTCTGCCATGCCCGACATCCAGACGCCGTCAAGTCTTCAGCGACTCTCCCCGACACCCGTCCAGGAAGCGGGTGACTCTGGGCTGTGTGGTCCCAGTCTTCCTGTTCAAGCCCTTGGCGCTGTCAGTTCTAAGCAGGGGCCGGCTGGAGCCGACATCCTCAAGTAAATGCCTCCAATGGGAATCGAACCAACCAACTCTCAGCATGCCATTGAGACGCAAGCCACCTCACCACAGTAACTCCTGATGCACACAAAGTTTTAAATGAAAGAGACAGAGATACCCTCCAGTTTCAGTTTCAATTTCATCAAGGTGGCGTCACTGCGTGCGGACTAGTCCATATACGCTACACACCACATCCGCTAAGTTTTGAGACCACACTTTGAGAATGGGGTGTGGGTTTGGTAGAAGCCAGGACGTTTTTTTCTCTCTTAAACTGTTTGTCCGAGAGGAATCATGAAATGTTACTGAAGATGTTGGAAGACACCACAGATTTTGACAAAGTTCTTCCACAAGCTGGCGTGCCAACGATAGCAAAGTTGTCGTTTTTCAGTGTCGATGACCGTGGCAATGAGCCGTTTCAAGAACTGTGCTCTGGGCCTGTGTTCGGACAGATGACAATATGCTCAATGACCTTTGTCCCTTTTCTGGTGTGATCGTAATTGAACTATACCTCATTGG
>JADBJO010002681.1:136527-139027 GCA_016801955.1 Conus betulinus | reverse complement strand
GGGGGACCTCATGGCAGTTTGATATTGATACTTGTTGTGGACACCGGCGCTGCGGCTACAAGACGATTAGGGGTGTGGCTACGTAGGAAGAAGCGGAACGAGCAGTGTGGGTTGATATATATATATATATATATATATATATATATATATATATATATATATATATATATATGTACACATATGCATATACATGTGTATGTGTATATATATATATATATATATATATATTATATAGAGATATATACGTATATACATGTATATATAGTAGTAGTAGCAGGCCTCCGTGAGTAATAGTTGACCATGGATAGAGTATATCCGACCTAAGATTCATATCTGCCCAGGTTATCTGCACGCCCCGAGCAGCGTCGCCTGTGGCTGTAGAGACCGATACCAGAGAGAGAGAGAGAGTACACAGAAATACATAGGCACACGCGTACACACTCATACACATGCACGCAGACATGTGAACTCTCACAGGCCAGCTCAGTTAACCCTCCCGTCCTCATGAGAACACTTTCCAAACAGGTTAAGTGGAAAAAAAAAAAAAAAAAAAATCACAGCCGCCAACGCCCGCATGATCAGGTAAGGGAGGCAATCACGTTTGAAAGGGGCGTCACTCCTGACGGTTGTCTCCTCCATTTTCCACCAGCTCCACACTCGGCCCTCCAGGCGGTGGGTCCCCTCCTCACAGAAAGGCTGATCTTCTTCACTGTGAGCTGAATGCCAAACAAGCCTTCGCCTTCTTCCCCCCTGGGGAGAGAACTCTGCTTGCTTGGCCAGCTTGGTGTCACCCGCGATAAATCCTGACCGGGTGGGTGGGGGTGGGGGGGATGTTTTTTTTTAATGATGTGAGCGGCCCGCCTTGTTTGAGTTGTTTCCACGAGGCTAACGTGTCGGGTACACGTCTATGAACACATAGTAGGTTCAAAAAGTGATAATGGCTGTTTTCAGATCATTTTGATGTCACAGAGTACTTGTCATCACAGAAACACGGATGACTGATTATGTCACTGAAGGGAACTTCCCGTGCTAACACGAAAGCACCTGATTATCACATGAAATGGTTATTCTGTCAGCAGTTTCTTTTTACAACTGTTATTTTCTCTTAATAAGGAACTTCTGTAAACGATAACTTGCGGCTGAAAATGCTTAATGTCAATAGTAAACAGTCATTTTCACGTGAAACAACTTATTGTCGAGCAAGAATGTAACACAGTTTTCACTCAAATGATGTAACCGTTAACCGTTTATCTAAAAAGGTTCACGTTACTTCAACAATACATCACTCGTGACAGTCTACTGAACTGATGACCGTTTAGGAAAACAGAATATTCTTGGACCAAGTTGCAAAGTGAGACGACTGCAGGCGGAAATCTAAACAAATCTTAAATAAATGTTAGCGAACCGCCTAGAGACACGTGGACAAACGGGTCACAAGACAAAACACTACGCGTTTCGACCTCTTAGGTCTTCTTCAGACAAGATACAAACAGATAGGACAACGAAAATTCGCTAAGCTTTGATCGCTTCAGGGTTCAGCGCAAGGAAGGTGTTGAATGAAGAATGAAGGCGTTCAAAGCCTTCCTTGCCCTGAGTCCTGAAGCGATCAAAGCTAAGTGAATTTTCGTTGTCCTATTTGTTTGTATCTTGCCTGAAGAAGACCTAAGAGGTCGAAACGCGTAGTGTTTTGTCTTGTGACTCGTTTGTCCACGTGTCTCTGGGCGGTTCGCTAACACGTATTTAGATTCTTGGACCAGTCACGCGTGGTTTCTTGCCTTGTAGTCATGGTAATACAATATTACATGATCGACAGTTTAATGCTGGCCTTAGTAGGGTCAGTTTGTCTTCATCACCGACTGAGATAAGACCATGTCAAGGTCATCTATAGCTGGTGCCAGTCAGCATAGAAGTTCCAATTAAACTATTACTTCTAAAGAAAAAAAAAATTATAATCAATCCGGCAGACATACGGCACAGACAAATTAAATGAAAAAAAAAAAAAAAAAAAACCGACTAGTTTCAACCTCTGAGGTCTTCTTCGGGCAAGATAAACAACATTCGGGACAATGAAAACGAAGAACGAGCAATCACTTATCCTCTGGAATTCCGCGCAAGATGGGCGTTGATGGAAGTGGGTAGATCTGGAATCAAGCCGTTCAGAACTCCGTGATTTTCAAGATCAAAGGTTGCTTGCATAGTGAATTCATTGAAGAAAGTTATTTTAAAAAACAAACAAACAAAAACAAAAAAAAACAAAAAAAAGGTGTGTGTGTGTGTGTGTGTGTGTGTGTGTGTGTGTGTGTGTGTGTGATGTTTTCACCATATGCTGATCTTTTTGCTAATAACGCCGAGTCCTCTGACAACTTTGTGGCTTAGTCACGTGACAGATATGCCAGACGGAAGTGGGTAGATAAAAAAAAAAGTGTAACTGTCATGGCACCTCGGCGTTAAAAAAGCAACAGCTTGAGTTGTGGTCACATAGGGAGAGAGAGAGAGAGAG
>JADBJO010002681.1:124027-131527 GCA_016801955.1 Conus betulinus | reverse complement strand
GATTTCCCTTGTACCCCTCCTCTTGACATGTGCAGAAGGCCCTGGCTCATTAAACATTTTGTCATTGTCATTGTCATTGTCTCTCTCCTCCTCCTTTCTTCCTCCTCTTCCTCCTCCACCTCCTCTCTCTCTCTCTCTCTCTCTCTCTCTCTCTCTCTCTCTCTCTCTGTTCTCCTCCCTCTCTGTCTCTCTGTCCTCCTCCTCCTCCTCTCTCTCTGTATCCTCCTTCTCTCCGTCCTCCTCCTCTCTGTCTATCCTCTGTCTATCACCCCCCCCCCCCTCCTGTCTGTCGATCCACCTCCTCCTCTCTGTCTATCTTCCTCCTCCTCTCTGTTTATCTCCTCCTCCTCTCTCTGTCTATCTCCTCCTCCTCTCTGTTTATCCTCCTCCTCCTCTCTCTGTCTATCCTCCTCCTCCTCTCTGTTTATCCTCATCCTCCTCTCTGTTTATCCTCATCCTCCTCTCTGTCTATCCTCTTCCTCATTTTCTCTGTCTCTCCTCCTCCTCCCTGTATATCTGTCCTCCTTCTTCTGTCTCTCTGTCTCTTCTGCGTCCTCCTCTGCCTCTCCTTCTCTGTCCTTCTCCTCCCTCCCTCCCTCTCTCTCTCTCTCTCTCTCTCTCTCTCTCTCTCCTCTCTCTCTCTCTCTCTCTAGGATGTTTCGACAAAACTCACAAGATCAAAAGATCTACACAGGACACAAAGTCTTCATCAGCAATCTTTGAAAACACTATCATGTTTCTGATCTGTTTCTTACGGGTTTATTAAAAGATGTGGTCTATGTTTGTACGTACGTTCCACCCAAATTTTTACCATGTTGTCCCTTCCCTGATGTCGATAATGGTATCAATGATCCAGAAAGCTGTATTGCTGATGCCTCACTTTCCATGCCAGAGGTGTTCTTTGTATCAGGAGATTTTAAACAGCAGAACAGCTGATATTTCACAAGATTGGAAGGTGCAGGAAATTCTCTAATAATTTTCAAACAAATCATAGTACAGAGGTAAGTGATAGATGCTCTGAAGATAAATGTTTCACCAGATATGTAAAGTTGTTATCAAATACGTGTGTACATCACTGGGTCTATGTATCGTAAACAGCGTATGTAATGGTGACCGTCGAGGACATTTCACATACTTATCAGAAACTGGTAACAGTGTGAATGATGATTTCATAGCATCCATGGACTTGTTCGCTGTTACATGTCTGTTTTGTACCCTCCATGTGAGTGAACGAATTGAATCTGATCATTTTCCTCTTCGGTTTAAAATCAAATACAGTCAAAACAATGAATTAAGGAACGTATCAACGAAAATCAGCGTTTCTTGAAAAAATGTCAGTAGCAAGATACACATGTTCATTTGTTTCATGAGCAAATGAATTGTACTGGTACATTGTCATTGATGCTAAAGCAGTCGCTCTTATTGACGAAAATGTTAATAAAGCTCTGGACATCTTTAATGCATGTATTCTAAAACAAGCAGAATGTATGAAAAGTATAAAAAAGACGTGTTAGAATAAACAATAAAAATTGGAACGGTGAGTGGCTTGATCAAGAATGCACAAATTCAAATCAAAGGCAAGGAGACTTTTACGGACGTATGGGAGAACATTAGATAAGAAGATTTAAAACAAATTAGAACGAGAGGGGTTAGTTACTGCCAGGACATAGACAAACAGAGTACAGGACAAGACACAATGCATTTCGACCTCTTGGGTCTTCTCAAGCGAAAACAACTAACATTTAGGACAGTGAAAACGAAGAACGACGACAAACCACACTTACCTTTCCATGTTCGCCTCACAATCAAAATGGCCACCGGACGGAAACGAGGCCACCAAGGAGGGGATCATGGGAGGGGAAATAGTGAGCGGGGTGGGGGGGGGGGGGGGGGGGGGGGGGGGAAGGGGCAGGAAGAGAGCGAGTGTGAAACAATGGGGTTTGTTGATCTGATATATTAGTGACTGTAGTGATTATGGTGGATTGATGATAGTGCTTAGTGGGGAAAAAATGAAAATAAAAAAAATAGTAAATAAAAGAAGAAGAAATAACTAAAATCTAAAAAAAAAAAAAAAAAAAAGATAATAACAATTAAAAAAAGAAAAACAAAAATCAATCAATTAATAAGTAAAGGACTTTAATGGGTGGTGATGGTGATGATAATACTTATGTGTGGGTAGCTGTATGGGGTGTGTGGGTAATGCTAATAAAATCAAATGTAGGGACAGAAATAATAAAGTAACTACACATAAATAAAAAATGAATAAATAAGTGAATAGACAAAAGTAAATAAAGTTAAAAAAACGAAAACATAAATAAATAAAATAAATTGAAATAAGATAAATGGAGGGTGGCTGCAACTTGTGCATGAAGTGGGTGGTAGGGGTATGGTGGTGGGCTGTATGTATGTATATATATGTGTGTGTGTGTGTGTGTGTGTGTGTGTGTGTGTGTGTGTGTGTGTGTGTGTGTGTGTGTGTGTGTGTGTGTGTGTGTGTGTGTGTGTGTGTAGGTGGAAGATATTGCCGACTGGTGTTGAAGTGATGGGTATGTATATTTGTGTTACTGTTGGATGTTGATGCCTTGGGGCTGTAGCGTACCAAGTTTGGCAATGAGATGGGTCTCTTGTATAGTGCGTTCAAAGTTGTCACTCTGTGATTGCCAGAGTGCCAAGACTTTCACATGGCTGATGTTGTGTTGGGGGTGGTTGAAGTGTAGGGCAACGGGTTTGGGTCGGTGGTGGCGGATGTCAGCCAGGTGTTCAGAGATGCGTATCTCAGTGTGCAGGATGTTTGACCTATAGAGATCTTGCCACACAGCTGGCAGTGGATAGTGTATACAATGTTGCGGCTCTGACAGGAGAATGTGCGTATAATGGTGAAGGAGTCCTTGGGGCCCTGTAGGATGGAGTCTGTTTTGGTGAGGGGGCACATTTTGCAATTAGGTTTTGAGCAGGGGTGAGTACCTGGTGGTGTAGGTGTGGGGATTCTGTTCCATTTGGACCGCACGAGAAGGTCTTTTAGGTTTTTATAACGTTTGAACGTGATCATGGGTCTCGTATGGAAGGCATGTTTGAGGTTTTATACAATCTCTCCATCAGAAGAGGCTGTGGCCTAGACTGCATAAAACATTTTTTCCTCTCTCTCAGCATGGGTTTTCAAAACTCTTAGCGTGGATTTCAAAAGCATGTAGATTTTTATTTCAGTCGACTGTGTGTTACAAAGTGTGTACCTTTCTGTCTCCTGCGTGTGTGTGTGTGTGTGTGTGTGTGTGTGTGTGTGTGTGTGTGTGTGTGTGGTGTGTGTGTGTTGCAGTGTGTGTGTGTGTGTGCGCGCGCGGTACGGGTGCGGGTGTGTGTGGGGGGGGGCGGCGTGCGTGCGTGCGTATGTGCGTATGTGCGCGTGCGTGCGTGCGTGCATGCGTGCGCGCTGCACGTGCTCGTGTGTTTGTGTGTGTGTGTGCGTGCATGCGTGCGTGCGTGTGTGTGTGTGTGTGTGTGTGTGTGTGTGTGTGTGTGTGTGTGTGTGTGTGTGTGTGTGTGTGTGTGTGTGTGTGTGTGTTTGTGCTCGTGTGTGTTTGCGCTCGCACGCGCGCGCGCGCGCAAACGTAGATGCTAGCTCGTGTGTGTATGTCTGTAAATTTATGTCCACTCACCTATACCACGTCCTCGTGACAGAAACAGAGACATTCACATATCGTTACCAGGTACAGCCCAACAACTCTGAGTCTCGGTGATAGTGAGGAACCCTATGATAGGATGCTCGGAGCTATGACAGTCTCTGTCATAGTGAGGGACCCTATGATGGGATGCTCGGAGCTATGACAGTCTCTGTGATAGTGAGGAACCCTATGATGGGATGCTCGGAGCTATGACAGTCTCTGTCATAGTGAGGGACCCTATGATAGGATGCTCGGAGCTATGACAGTCTCTGTCATAGTGAGGGACCCTATGATAGGATGCTCGGAGCTATGACAGTCTCTGTCATAGTGAGGGACCCTATGATGGGATGCTCGGAGCTATGACAGTCTCTGTCATAGTGAGGAACCCTATGATGGGACGCTCGGAGCTCACCTGCTTTAGGTTCAATGTCCACACCCATCTCATATGATGAGTAGACAGGGACCAGTCATCCTTGAGGACAGTGGGAGGATGGAGAGAGGTGGTGGTGTGGTGGGGGGGGGGGGGGGGGGGGGAGACTAAGTCTTATCACAACTGCACCGATAACATAGACAAAACATGACATCGAAACTGTCCGTTTTCGTTGTGTGGTGTTAGGCACTCGGGAGATTCAAACTCACAGCATTCTGAAGGCAAACTCAAGCCTCATAGAGAGCAAGGTGTTCAGGGAGGGTGGGGAGGGTGGGTGCTATTTTGTGGATGTTTCTCCAGATGTCTGCCTGTCCCATGAAGGCACAATCCGCCATGCTGGGCTGAGCGGTAAAGCGTTGAATTGGCGTTTAAATGTTAGCAGTTCCAATTCCACTGGCTAGCCGTATCGTTGTGGGTGTGCAGTGTGGGGCTGCAGAACAGTGCCACGATCCCAGGGATGGGTCTTCTCCCCTGCCTCAGCACCCCCGCGCTGGGCCAGGCCGTTGAACGTGAAGGTGGCAAACTGATTAACCATACCGCCCTTCCCCTGGGGGACGTTGCAGGCGACGATGACGTCAGCGACACTGAAGGTGTGACGGTAGCCCCCCACTCTGACACGCCGTGCTGGGTGTGGTGAGTGTGGTGACCTTGAGGGCACTGCCCTTCCTCTCCAGCCCTCCAGCCACTGGTCTTCCACAGCCCAAACACCTGCCGCCATTGCCTGCCAGGGAGTTCCCACACAGCTGCCGCCATTGGTTGCCAGGGAGTTCCCCACACAGCTGCTGCCGCCATTGGTTGCCAGGGAGTTCCCACACAGCTGCCGCCATTGCCAGGGAGTTCCCACACAGCTGCCGCCATTGGTTGCCAGGGAGTTCCCACACAGCTGCCGCCATTGGTTGCCAGGGAGTTCCCACACAGCTGCCGCCATTGGTTGCCAGGGAGTTCCCACACAGCTGCCGCCATTGGTTGCCAGGGAGTTCCCACACAGCTGCCGCCATTGGTTGCCAGGGAGTTCCCACACAGCTGCCGCCATTGGTTGCCAGGGAGTTCCCACACAGCTGCCGCCATTGGTTGCCAGGGAGTTCCCACACAGCTGCCGCCATTGGTTGCCAGGGAGTTCCCACACAGCTGCCGTCCATTGGTTGCCAGGGAGTTCCCACACAGCTGCCGCCATTGGTTGCCATGGAGTTCCCACACAGCTGCCGCCATTGGTTGCCATGGAGTTCCCACACAGCTGCCGCCATTGGTTGCCATGGAGTTCCCACACAGCTGCCGTCATTGTTGCCAGGAATGGGAATTGTTTCACTATTCTGGAAATTATCGTTGACGTCCCGTAAAATTATTCAATACTTTATTTGACGAGGCGTTTCCCCCATCTGATTTATTACTAGTACCTGTGTATAGAAGAAGGAGACATGAACAACGTCAATACTCACAGAGGTATAATTCTGTCTGATGCAAGCAGCAAGTTGTATAGTTCTGTTATTGATAACAGATTGCAAGAATAGTTCGAAGAAAAGTAACAATACAGGAGGATATCAGGTAGGTTTTTAAAACACACACACACACACACACACACACACACACACACACACACACACACACACACACACAGGCTGTCCCCAAACAGAGGCTGTCCCCAAACATATTTTCTATAACGTAAGCTATATGTAGCATTCACTGGAGGTCTTTACACACAATTTCTAGACAAACAAACAAGCAGGGTAACTCTTGCGCACGAAAACGAATACACGCACATAACTCCAGAGGAATGCTGCTTCCGACACCGAATCGCCTAGCAGACATGACAGCACAGAGCTCACAGAACAAACAAGGAAACATCCCCTAAAGGATGTCCCAAGCTGGACTATATACCTTGTACCGGACACACCTACACGGCAACAACATTCGGAGAAATGAACAAACAGACATTAATATTTATTCCAGACTGGCACAGCCTTAACGATCTTGAATATAGTCAGACAAGAACATGGACGAACAGACACAAATACAGGTAACCTCGATTCGGTTGAAACGAAAGTAAATCTGAAAGAGGTAGGGAACAGTGAACAATAAACAACAAAGTAGGGTAACTCTTGCTCCCACAAGAAAACAAATACAGGCCCATAACTCCAAAGGAGTGCTGCTTGCGACCCCAAATCGCCTAGCAGATATGACAGCTCCGACCTAATGTTCAATCTGGGTCACACGTGCTCATTTATCTGCACAGAACCAAGATGGACGGTCAACGGTGTACGACATGTTGTACGGAGCGTTAGACAGACACTCAACACATCAAATCAAATCAGTACATAAAATGTATTAAGTGTTGACTCAAAACGAATACAACAAACGAATTCAGATCACCTGTTCAAGTTTGTCTATCTCTGTGTGATTTATTCTCAGAGGGAAGTGTTGATGAGTTTCAAACATTGGCAGTTGTCTGTGCATGTGTGGATGTGGACATACTGGGGACCAGCACTGTGTTGATTGTGGGGCTCAGTGTGTGCAATCTTAAAACTGCGTCTAACCTACTGCTTTTGTCAGGATTGGAGCAATGGAATTCACAGTAGTATATATTCTCAATTTACAGCAAACATAGAACTACAAACGGCGTTGAACCATACACTGAAATGAAGTTAAATAGTATTCCAATGCGTTGCCTTGAAAAATTTAGATGCGGTATTTCAAATAAGGCAGTTCACTTGAATATATGGATTTGAATACAACATAAAGCAAAATTCATTATCTTGCTTCTTTAAGTAGTTCTAGTTGCAAAGTGAAACGACTGCAGGCGGAAATCTAAACAAATCTTAAATAAATGTCAGCGAACCGCCCAGAGAAACGTGGACAAACGAGTCACAAGACAAACCACAACGCGTTTCGACCTCTTAGGTCTTCTTCAGGTGCAACAAACATGAAACAAATAATGCCCCTTTTTTTCTTGCGCTGAACACAGAAGCGATCAAAGCTAAGTGCATTTTTTCGTTATTTGTTTCATGTTTGTTGCACCTGAAGAAGACCTAAGAGGTCGAAACGCGTTGTGGTTTTTCTTGTGACTCGTTTGTCCACGTTTTCTCTGGGCGGTTCGCTGACATTTATTTAAGATTTGCTTCTTTAAATTAAGTTATGAAAATAGAATGCCTACCACACAAAAACATTGATTTGATATTACCTAGATTTGACCCCCATCAGAGTAAAAGTCATTTAGCATCACGGTTTTCGTCGAGTAGGAGAACATATTCTGAAAAGACTTCACGTTTTCCTGTAGGAATGTATCACCGTTCGATGGCATTCTTCAACTGATTATGAACTAGCCAAAACACACACAGTAAACCAAAAAAGATGTTGTTGCTGAGTCGGGTGTGGATGCGGATTGTCTTGTGCATGATTTATGTGTTTAATTGTAAC
>JADBJO010002681.1:114027-116527 GCA_016801955.1 Conus betulinus | reverse complement strand
CACCCCTACCTTTCTCTTTTCTTTTGTGGACAAAACAGCGACTGTAAAACACGGGTGAATAACCTTGTAGGCCTACAGAAGTAGCCTCCACCACTGACCCTCTCACAATACTCCATTGGAACCCCCCCCCCCCACACACACACACACACACACACACACGTGCACACACACACACACACACACACACACACACACACACACACACACACACACACACACCATCATCACCATCATCAATGTTTGAAGGTCCTCGAAACCTGAGTGCACACAACCCAAGACATAAACTGTACTGATAGAAGAGAGGAGGGGGAGGCGGGGGATGGGAGGGGGGGGGGGGGGCGGAAGGGATGTCATAGAATGTAGGTGAGGTGAGAAGCGGGGTAGGGGTGGGGAAGGTGGAGGAAAAAGGGCAGGAAAGTGGAAAGTTTGAGCTGAGCGCCGAAAAGTGATAACTTATTGAGGAGGGATGGCGGGGGCCGGGGGGGGGGGGGGGGTAGGGGGCAGGCAGGGGCGGAGGCGGGGGGGGAGGTGGGGGGGGGGGGGGGGGGAACCACTGCATGATACACTGACGTTGTTCAAAGCAAAGCTCCACTAAAGTTTTGGTCTCCAAGCGATCAGAACTTGGCATGGACACTTTGGGATATTGTCTTGCTTCACAGTTTAGGAGTTTGTCTCTTTTGTTTAGTGGCCTGTTGATTGTTCTGCTATGTTTGCTTCCTGTTTGTGTTTCATGGGTGGGGGTGGTGGGGTGGGGTGGGGGGGGGGGGTAGGATAGGCGGAAGGTGGGGGAGGGTGAGTGGGACTACAGCTCGAGTGTTTCTCGTGTTTCAAGGTTAGAAAACGTACTTTGGCTTCAGTTTGCGAGTTGACTCACACTCATGATTTGGGAGTTTGTCTTGTGTCACTGTTTGGAAGTGTGTCTTGTGTCTCGGTTGAGTCGTTTGGCCTGCCTCACAGTTCAAGAGTTGGTATTCTGTCACAGTTTAGGAGATTCCCTGGTGTGACTGGCTAGGCGTTTGAATTAAGTTACAATTGGAATGTGTGACTCATGCCACAATTTGGATATTGATCTCGTGTCACAATTTGGAATTTGATCTTGTGTTACTATTAAAAAGTCTGTGTGGTGTCACAATTGAAAAGTCTGTCTCGTGTCACAATTGAAAAGTCTGTCTTGTGCCACAATTGAAAAGCCTGTCTTGTGTCACAATTCAAAAGTCTGTCTTGTGTCACAATTGAAAAGTCTGTCTTGTGTCACAATCTGGAAGCTGATCTTGTGTCACAATTCGAAAGTCTTCTGTCACAATTCAAATGTCGGTCTTGTGTCACAATCTTGAAGTTGATCTTGTGTTACAATTCAAAAATCTGTCTTGTGTCACGATTTAAAAGTCTGTCTTGTGTTACAATTGAAAAGTCTGTTTGTGTTACAATTCAAAGTCTGTCTTACGTCACAATTCAAAAGTCTGTCTTACGTCACAATTTGAAAGTCTGTCTTGTGTCACAATCTAAAAGTTGGTCTGTCACAATTAAAAAATCTGTCTTGTGTCACAATTAAAAAGCTTGTCTTGTGTCACAATTTCAAACTTTGTCTTGTGTCACAATTTCAAAGTCTGTCTTGTGTTACAATTTAAAAGTCTGTCTTGTGTCACAATTGAATAGCCTGTCTTGTGTCACAACTTAAAAGTCTGTCTTGTGTCACTGTTTAGAAGTCTGCCTTGTGTTATGATTAAGTATGTCTCGTATTACAATTCAAAAGTATGTCTTGTGTCACGATCTGGAAGTTGGTCTTGTGTGTAATCTGGAAGTTGATCTTATGTTGTAAGTCAAAAGTATGTCTTGCGACACAATTTAAACGTCTGTCTTGTGTCACACTCAAGAAGTTGGTCTTGTCTCACAATTCAATAGTCTGTCTTGCGTCACAATGTGGAAGTTGGTCTTGTATTACAATTCAATAGTTTGTTTTGAGTCACAATGTGAGAGTTGATCTTGGGTTACAATTCAATAGTCTGTTTGTGTCACAATTTGGAAGTTGATCTGATGTTGCAAGTCAAAAATCTGTCTTGCGACACAATTTAAAAGGCTCTCTTGTGTCACAATTTAGATGTCTGTCTTGTGTCACAACCTGGAAGGTGATCTTGTGTTACTATTTAAAAGTCTGTCTTTTGGCACAGTTAAAATGTCTGTCTTTTAAAAACAAAGTCTGTCTTGTGTCATAATTTCGAAGTCTTTAAATGTCTCTCTTGTGTCACAATTTCAAAGTCCGTCTTGTGTCACAATTCAAAAGTCTGTCTTGTGCCACAATTTCAAAGTCTGTCTTGTGTCACATTTTAAAATCTGTTTTGTGTCACAATTTCAAAGTCTGTCTTGTGTCACAAATTTCAAAATCTGTCTTGTGTCACAATTTCAAAGTCTGTCTTGTGTCACCATTTAAAGATTGTGTTGTGTTACAATTCAAAAGTCTGTCTGTGTCACAATTTTAAAGTCTGTCTTGCGTCACAATTTC
>JADBJO010002681.1:96527-104027 GCA_016801955.1 Conus betulinus | reverse complement strand
TCTCTCTCTCTGTTTCTCTGTCTGTCTCTGTCTCTTTTCCTCAATTTCTTTCTCTCTCTCACTCTCACTGTGTGTGTGTGTGTGTGTGTGTGTGTGTGTGTGTGTGTGTGTGCGCGCGCGCGCGCGCGCGCGCACGTGTGTGTGCGTTTCTCAATTTGTCTCCCTCTCTCTCTGTGCCTCTGTCTCTCTCTGTCCCTGTCTCTGTTTCTCTCTCTCTCACACATACTCTCTGTCTTTCTGGCTGGGCTGGCTGGCTGGCTGTCTGCCTGTCTGTCTGTCTGTCTGTCTGTCTGTCTCTCTCTCTCTCTCTCTCTCTCTCTCTCTCTCTCTTTCTCTCTCTTCCATTCTTTGTTGCCTCTGAACAATCCTCTTTTCTGTCTGTCTGTCTGTCTGTCTGTCTGTCTCTCTCTCTCTCTCTCTCTCTCTCTCTCTCTCTCTCTCTCTCTCTCTCTATCTCTTTGTCTGTCTGTTTGTCTCTATAACACACACACACACACACACACACACACACACACACACACACACACACACACACACACACACACACTCACACACACTCACAAGCACACACACACACACACACACACACACACACACACACACACACACACACACACACACACACACACAGAGGTATACACACACACACACACACACACACACAACACATACACACACACACACACACACACACACACACACACACACACACACACACACACACACACACACACACATATATATATATATATATATACATTTCCCACCACCCATACAAACATGCATACATATACACACACGCGCGCATGCATTGTGCATTTTCAACCCTTGTAATTCTAGACTGGTCTTGAGACAGGGAAAATGTTCTTGAATAAAATCTAATTGACTGAAGTGACTTTTCAGCGAATATGGTAGACACTGAAACCAGCATTAAGCATTTGTTAGAGCCACATGAGGAGTTTGTCAGTTAATGAGTTATATTTCACGGCTTTACTCGGCAACGAAAGCCAGCTGACGTCTTATTGAACGCACATAGGTGAACTAGGATAGGCGAATATGGGATAACCAATTTGGGAACAGCCGATTCCGGATAACCAATTTGGGAACAGCCGAATCGGGAAAGCCAATTTGGGAACAGCCAAATCAGGATAGTCGATATGGGAACAACCGAATCGAAAAAAAGAAAGACGAATCGGAATAACTAGTTTGGGAACAGCCAAATCGGGAGCAGACAAATCGGGATAACCGATTTGGGAACAGCCGAACCGGAAAAAGACGAATCGGGATAACCAATGTGGGAACTGCCAAATCGGGAGCAGGAAAATTGGGATAACCAATTTTGGAACAGCCGAAGCATATGTAGGCAAATCGGGATAACCAATTTGGGGACAGCCGAACCAGGAATAGACAAATCGGGATAACCAGTTTGGGAACAGCCGAATCGGAAATTGGCAATGGACAGTCCTAAGACGCGTTTTATGTAGTGTCTAGACGCTAGGAATATTTACTAGTTGTACGTGCGGCGCTGTTTCTCATTCTCGCGGCAAGCGGGGCCCGGGGTGAGACGTCGGCGAAAGTTCGCTAGGGCATTTTGGAGCTCTTTGGCTTGCACGAGACAATGGCTGACAGTTGTAATGTGCGTGAAGATAGCCACGTTCTCTGACTGACACCTCAAGCCACCAGACTGTTAACCCTTCAAGTGTGGCAGATTGACGCCACAAGCCACCAGACTGTTAACCCTTCAAGTGTGGCAGATTGACGCCTCAAGCCACCAGACTGTTAACCCTTCAAGTGTGGCAGATTGACGCTTCAAGCCACCAGACTGTTAACCCTTCAAGTGTGGCAGAGATTGACGCTTCAAGCACCAGACTGTTAACCCTTCAAGTGTGGCAGATTGACGCCTCAAGCCACCAGACTGTTAACCCTTCAAGTGTGGCAGATTGACGCCTCAAGCCACCAGACTGTTAACCCTTCAAGTGTGGCAGATTGACGCTTCAAGCCATCAGACTGTTAACCCTTCAAGTGTGGCAGATTGACGCTTCAAGCCACCAGACTGTTAACCCTTCAAGTGTGGCAGATTGACGCTTCAAGCCACCAGACTGTTAACCCCTTCAAGTGTGGCAGATTGACGCTTCAAGCCACCAGACTGTTAACCCTTCAAGTGTGGCAAGGGTAGGCTGCGTTCTCTGATTGACGTCTCAAGCCACCAGACTGTTAACCTTCAGGTGTGGCAGATTGACGCCTCAAGCCACCAGACTGTTAACCCTTCAAGTGTGACAGATTGACGCTTCAAGCCACCAGACTGTTAACCCTTCAAGTGTGGCAAGGGTGGGCTGCGTTCTCTGATTGACGTCTCAAGCCACCAGACTGTTAACCCTTCAAGTGTGGCAGACTGACTCCCCAAGCCACCAGACTGTTAACCCTTCAAGTGTGGCAGACTGACGCCTCAAGCCACCAGACTGTTAACCCTTCAAGTGTGGCAAGGGGGCTGGGCTGCGTTCTCTGATTGACGTCTCAAGCCACCAGACTGTTAACCCTTCAAGTGTGGCAGACTGACGCCCCAAGCCACCAGACTGTTAACCCTTCAAGTGTGGCAGACTGACTCCCCAAGCCACCAGACTGTTAACCTTCAAGTGTGGCAGACTGACTCCCCAAGCCACCAGACTGTTAACCCTTCAAGTGTGGCAGACTGACGCCTCAAGCCACCAGACTGCTAACCCTTCAAGTGCGGCAACAGATGAGCTGGAAGAAGAATGGCATTTAGTGATCTAGCGTCCGTATCTCTGCGCCTCTCGCCCCTTGCTTGCTACACACCGAAAAATATGAATGCGCCAAAGCCTTGCGTAAGGAGTCGAGTAAACATTTATAGACAGGCGTAATCAGATTGTTTTGAGAGTCTTACTGTGTCTGAAAAGTTGATTTACCTTCTTTTCTTTCATAGGGTCACGGGTGAGTGAGAAGGCTTGAAATGAGACACGTCAGCTGAGCACGGTCAATGTTCTCCAGTCACGGTCAATGTTCTCCAGTCCTTTTAGGCAAATTCAAGGGGATGTCCTGAGTTCTCATGTCCAGGGGTTGTGTAACAGCCGATGTCAATCCTCCTCCTCCACCAATGGCTATTCACTGGGTTCTCCAGTGGGCCTGAGGGGAGACGATCGTGGCTATTCACTGGGTTGTCCTGTGGGCCTGAGGGGAGACGATCGTGGCTATTTTCATGGGTTCTCCAGTGGGGTGTGAGGGGAGACGATCGTGGCTATTCACTGGGTTCCTGTGGGCAGGGAGGATCGTGGCTATTCTCCTGGGTTGTCCTGTGGGCCTGAACGATCGTGGCTATTTACTGGGTTCTCCTGTGGGCCTGAGGGGAGATGATCATGGCTATTCACTGGGTTGTCCTGTGGGCCTGAGGGGAGACGATCGTGGCTATTCACTGGGTTCTCCAGTGGGCCTTAGGGGAGGCGATCGTGGCTATTCACTGGGTTCTCCAGAGGGCCTGAGGGGAGGCTATCGTGGCTATTCACTGGGTTCTCCAGAGGGCCTGAGGGGAGGCGATCGTGGCTATTCACTGGGTTCTCCAGAGGGCCTGAGGGGAGGCTATCGTGGCTATTCACTGGGTTCTCTAGTGGGTCCAGGGGGCCTGAGGGGAGGCACTGGGTCGTGCAGTGGGCCTGAGGGGAGGCGATCGTGGCAGGCGACCGTCGGAGATGATCGTCGGCCTGCAGGCAGGGCACTGTGACCATTCAGCCGTGCTTGTCCTGAGGGAGAACACGTTCGGGAAAGCTTCGACCTATTGAGTGGTTGCACCTTGTTGGCTACAGATCGTAGTAAACACTTGAAGCATTAGTCCGGCTTGTGGAGAAGTCTGTGCCGATAGTACAGATGGGTAGCTTCGGGGAATCGAACATGAGTCAGAATTGGATGTTATGCATTAACCACATGGTACCCAGCTCTTGGTGTTCATGTGTAGGGGTGCACTAGTGATGCCATTGGTGGAATCAAATTAACTCGGAGATTCATTGGCTGAATCTCACAGAAGGTGCCAGTCATTGTGGAGTGTGTGTGTATGTGTGTGTGTGTGTGTGTGTGTGTGTGTGTGTGTGTGTGTGTGTGTGTGTGTGTTGTTGTTGTTGTTGTTGTTGTGTGTTGTTGTGTTTCTTCTTCTTCTAGTTCTTCTTTGGTCTTCTTCTCTTCAATATAACGTCTTCCCACTTAAAGTGATTTCAGACGGATTGTGTAATAGTGTGTGTGTGTGTGTGTGTGTGTGTGTGTGTGTGTGTGTGTGTGTGTGTGTGTGTGTGTGTGTGTGTGTGTGTGTGTGTGTGTGTGTGTGTGTGTAAGTAATTTCTTTTTGTGTATGAGGGGTTGTTGAAAGTTAAAGATAAATTGCTACTGGACTGTGTGATAAATGTGGGCATAACGAACAAAGCAAAGCATAATTATTTAAACTATTTTGGTAAAGTCAGTGGAGTCGATCTATTAAGTCAAGCATTAGAATCAGCCTTGAGCACTGTATTCTTTACTCTTGGACAGTCTAGTAATAGGTGACGTACACTAAGAGTTTCCCCACACATACGTGTAACATTTTTACTGTATTTGGTTCGAAGTGAATCTAAAACGCATCCTACGAATTAAAGTTACTACCTCTCTCGATGTCGTATTTTCACATTTGTCTAACTGAGTCTTGAGGTGGATGTCAGGATTTAGTTGCATACAGTTGTGACGATATTGGCTATCTGTGTCTTCCAATAATCTCTTGAAACTGTTAAAGGATGCTCTGGTGTGTGTGTGTGTGTGTGTGTGTGTGTGTGTGTGTGTGTGTGTGTGTGTGTTTAGGTGACTAGTGATTCCATTGGTTAAATCAAAATCACTCAGGGGACTTATTGGTGTAAATCGTTGTGATGTGTGGTGCCAGTGACTCCATTAGCTGAACCAGTATAAGTCGGGTTCTCTTTGTTTAAGAATGGTTATAAGATGCTCGGAAAACCAGTTAAAGAGGACTGATTGAGGGAAAGTGAACTTCATCCCGTCTTGCTGAGGACTCAGGAGAATAAAGCGAGGTGAAGTCGAGGCCAAAAGACTAAGTGAAGTGGAGGTTTGCTGTGGCCTCGAAGCCGACGACGGTAGAGAATTGTCTCCTGGGGGGGGGACGGGAAACCGCAAGACGTGTCAGCCTGTTGGGAGCTGCCAGCCAACGGCGGGTTTCTGCAGCCAGAGAAGACCTGTGGGACAGGCCGACAGGAGCCCTTTCCGTGGAGAGGGCGAAGTGCAGTGGAGTCCGGGAGATTCGGTCTGAGGGTGCAACTCTAGCTACGTTGCCAGTGTCCCCCCAACTGGGATCTGACCAATCGGGAGGACACAACAGTGTGGCAGCTCCAGCAGTCGTAGTCGCACTGAGCGCTGAGAGAACTGAGTGGTCAACCACGGGACCGCTGGCAAGTTCTGAACGTCTATTTCTCCTTGTGTTTATATGAGTGTGACCGGAATAGTGGAATATTGTCTTTCCTGGTTAAATATGAGTAATTGAAGGAAAGGGGACGCGACTATGAGATTATCTGTATGATGTTGACATTTTGTATGATACAGATAATGTGTTGTTTAGCGACGGGTGGGGGCTCGGAGTCAAGTTAAATATAATTTCTTTTTTTTCCCTATGAAATATTATTGATTCCCGTCCCCTTTGTGCGGGCCCCATGTGAGAGAAAGTGTGCCTCTGCGAGAGCACAATTTGATTATGAAGACGTGAATGCTTCTGTCCATATCCCCCCCCCCCCCCCCCCCCCCCCTGCATACTGCATATCATTATCATAGTTTATGACGAGGGGGAACGTCGGAGACACGTCACAAAGGGAAAGGTCATAATTATGTTTGAATATGTAAATGATGTTACCAGTGGAAACATGTGTGTGTGTGTGTGTGTGTGTGTGTGTGTGTGTGTGTGTGTGTGTGTGTGTGTGTGTGTACGCAGGCTGATACTCCTGCGGACGCTCCCTGTATAGACGGGCAAAGATTAATCCCATCTATCCAACAAAGGGAGTGGAGTTTTGTGTGTATGCCCTTTTTTTTTATCCCGCCATTAAGGCAGCCATACCCCATCTTTGGGGAAGTGGAAACAAAACAAAAAACAAGCAAAACAACAACAGCAGCAGCAGCAGCAACAACAACAACAACAACAACAACAACAACAACAAACAACAACAACCAAAAAACAAACAAAACACATAAAAGTGAAAATGATGGGGAGGGGAAGGGGGGGAGTTGTTCTTTTGATCGGAGTTGTTCTTTTGATCAATTTTCAGTATAATATCAGATGCCGGCTCAAACTTACCCAGGCCTCAGAATGCTCACATGGAGTATAAAATAATTAGAGCAAAATCCCACTTGTGGCGTATAGCCTCTTCCTCTCCTTTGCTGGCCTACCCCAGTCTGTCAAACACGCCCCCCCCCCCCCCCCCCCCCCCCCCGGTTTCAGTGGTCAAGAATCGAGTCCGCGGTCAATTGTCACGAGTTCGAATTCTGTCGGTGCTCAACGTCAACACGGTCTTTTTTTTCTGCCATCTGTGAGAACACGCTGTCGTTCTGGTGGTCCTGGTGGTGTTAGACTAGTCCCCCTGTCCTCCTCACTCCCTCCGTGGGTTTTCCCGTCCTTCCTGTGTCCTTGGGTGGGTGTGAAGGTGATTGACAGGTCGTCTGACCGGACATGGGCACAGACAGAGAGAGAGAGAGAGAGAGAGAGAGGGGGGGGGGGGGAGAAAAAAAGAACAGAGTGCAAAGAAAAGGTCAAAAACAACAACAACAACAGCAATAGCAACACCAGAAGAACTGAGCATAATTTGTTTCAAGTCTCCGTCGAGTAACTATCCCGATAGGAGCCAAAGTCTTGTTTCGTTTTTTTTCTTTTTTCTTTTTTTTTCAGTTAAACACAGGTTGTGGTTTGTCTCTAAACGCCATGCAAAACAAACTAACGAGTAAGGACAGGCGGAGAAAGAAAGATAAAAAGAGACAAAGAAAAAGACAAAGAATTACAAAGAGAGAGCGAACACAAAGCGAGAAAGAAAGGAACCCCCCCCCCCCCCCCCCTTTTTTTTTTTTTTTTTTTCTCAAAGCATTCCAAGGGAACGAAGAGCCACCCACCCGTTTCACGGTCGAGTGACAAGACAAGAACATGTCCCGCCTCCCGAATTAAGACCGCCAACGTCTCACTCAGCCATGGAGACCTTGATTTGCACAGCTTTAAAGTCCGACGCACCAGTCTGGAACGACAGATTTGGAAGGGAGAGAGGGAAGAAGAGGAGGAGGAGGAGGAGCGGATGGAAGGTGGTTGCTAGGGAGTGAGGGAAGGGGGAGAGGAGGGAGGGGGAATTCGGCCCCGGGAGAAATAGCGTTTTCGTTCTGCCAATTTAATGATAAAGTTGTAATTCTTCAATGTTCTTGATAGGGCCAAATGTCGTGCGAATGCATTCTCTCTCTCTCTCTCTCTCTCTCTCTCTCTCTCTCTCTCTCTCT
>JADBJO010002681.1:79027-94027 GCA_016801955.1 Conus betulinus | reverse complement strand
CTTTCAAAACTGCGCATTCCTTGCGGATGTCATCATAGGATAATTTACATGAAAATAGAACATGAATTTCATCTTGATCAAGGCGCCACACTTGGGACAGAGGGACGGAACAGACATAGTTATGTGGACAGCTTACCATCTCTTATCTGCCTTCGCACCTGCAGGTCTTCATCTCGATCGCGTGGGACCGAGTCTGTACCGCTTATTGGTTACGACGTTTAACACACACACACACACACACACACATCTATATATATATATATATATATATATATATATATATATATATACACACACATATATATATAAACAATTAAGTAGTGGGGGGAAAACAAGTGCAGGCTAACAATTTTTTTTTCAGTTGTTATAGTGATGACTTGGCAAAGATTTAAACTTTTTTATGAAAAAAATGAAGATGAAGAAAATGGGGAAATGAATCATAAATATGAGAAACCCTTCACTAGCTGCCTGATGGAAAACATCGTAATTCCTCTCGAAAGTAGATCTGTTTGTATTGTCTGCTCCTAGGTCTTTCGTCCGCTGGATCGGACTCATCAGGGAAACACGGCTGACTCTGTCTTTGCTCTTGGTGTCAAATAGAGACACACCACAGTCCATAATTTTGTGGTGTTCTCACCACCAAGGGTTCAAAAAAGAATCCAGCAGCACCCTCAAAGCAGCCAGCGAAGGGTAGTAAATGGAACAAAACGAAAGTGTGGAGAGGAAAAAAAAGTAGCTGGAAAAACTAAAAGCATTATGCAAACAGTATAAGATATAGGGGACAATTATTAGGCGTTTTATATATATACTGCACAATCCTCAGCCGCTGACAATGCTTGGGGTATTACTGAACAGCGGAGCTGACCACTCAGACTTCTGTATCTTTTGATCTCCCTTGCATCCTTAAATGGATCCTCAAGCATTGTAGGGTAAAAGATTGTCCCTACACTTTATACTGTTTGCATAATGTTTTTGCTTTTTCAGCAACTTTTTTTCCTTTCCACACTTTCGCTTTGTTTCATTTACTATCCTTCGCTGGCTGCTTTGGGGTGCTGTTGGATTTTTTTTAACTGTGGTGTGTCTCTATTTGACGCCAAGAGCACAGACAATCAACCGTGGCTCCCTGAGGAGTCCGATCCAGCGGACGAACGGGCTAGGGTGCAGGCAATTCCAATAGTTTTGTCTCTTCGGAAGGGATTGCGAAGGTTTCCTCATGCAGCCAGTGAAGGGTTTTCATATTTATAATATATTTTCTTATTTCATGTACCCATTTTCTTTACCTTCAACCCTGAGAGAGAGAGAGAGAGATAGGGAGAGAGAGAGAGAGAGAGAATTTGTGTGTGTATGTGTGTAAGAGAGAGACACAGACAGACAGAGAGAATGTACACATGTACTAATGTTCTGTGTAAGACGAATGTTCATGTCAATGTCGTCATATTTTTTGTGCTAGTTTAGTAGAGTAATAGGCGCAGGTCTAAAAACTGGGTTTCAAACAAAACAAACGAACAAAAACTCGGCTCACTCTTCGGCTTTGTCTGTGGGGGAGCGACAGCCTGTGTGCTTGTTGTTCTTGTGTGGGTGTGAACACTGTGTAACCACCAGGTTGTCTATGTGTCTCAGGCTGTGTATTTATGCAGCGAACAGCACAGTAACCGCCCTCCCCCCCCCCCCCCCCCCCCCCCCCCCCCCC
Organism: Conus betulinus; assembly: GCA_016801955.1. Classification (NCBI taxonomy): domain Eukaryota; kingdom Metazoa; phylum Mollusca; class Gastropoda; order Neogastropoda; family Conidae; genus Conus; species Conus betulinus. The sequence continues at coordinate 92,337 of JADBJO010002681.1, read as the reverse complement.
CCCCCCCCCATTGAACGCTTCATCCTCTGACAGCAACCACTAGAGGGCGCCCCTCGCCGCTTCCGCTAAGTTGATCACGTGTTAACAACGTTTTCCGCTTCCCTACACATTCGTCAGCCAACGAACAAATCCGACAAACCAAGCGCTTCCTCCACCTGTTCCATCCCCCACCCCACCCTCACCCCCTCCCCGCCCCTTTGTAATTGTCCCTCCAACTCTAACCAACTATCCTCTCCTCCCCAGCACACGTTCCACTCAACCCCTGCTCTCTTCTCTGTCCCCCTCCCCCTTCTCCTCTCACTTGAATCGAGTCCGCGCGCCTTGTAATTGGAATGACGTCACAAGCAGAGGGGGGGGGGGGGGGGGGGGGAGAGCGAGGCAGGCAGGGTGGTCTCTTGAACAAGTTTGAAGGGTGGCTTCACACGGGTGGGGGTGGGGGTGTGGCGGTAGGGGTTGGGGGTGGGGGTGGGGGGGATAGGGGTGGGGGGTGGGGGAGTGGACGGCTAATGATAGACCCGAGGTCTCACAGGCACGCGTGCCCTCCCGGCCTGTTCGCGTGCCGCCTCTCAGTTGAAGCATCGCTTAGTGAGCGCTTAGCACGCCAGCACGTGGAAAATGGTGTCACAGCGGTCACTTTGTTATGGGACTAAAGGGAGGCGCCGCGGCGGAAGGAAGGAGGGAGAGGTGAGGCCGATGAAAGGGGAGGGTGGGGGGAAGGGTTGGCGCGAGGGGGGGGGGGGGGGGGCGGGGGGGGGGGGGGGGGGGGGGCTCTTGGTGGAGGACCTGTAGAGGAAGGGGTGTGTGTGGGGGGGGGAGGTTTAGAGAGGGAAAGGAAGAGGGGGTCGGGTGGCTTTTACACTCAACCTTTGGGGGCGGAGCGGTCTCCGCGCGCTCGTTTGCATAGCAATTGACGAGCGCGACGAAACGCAATTGACCAGTCTAGGGACTGTTGACCTCTACTGTTCACGGTGGGGGCGACTGGCCACACGTATCTGTTGCATATGTTTATCCCCCCCACCCCCACCCACTCCCTCACTTCTCCCCCCCCCCCACCTCCCCCCCCCCCCCTCTCTTCCCCTCCACACGTTGTTCTCCGCCTGGCCGCTCCTTGCACAATTGTCCCAAAGCAGGCGACAGATGCTCCCCCCCCCCCCCCCCCCTCCCACCCCCATCCCCGTCCTTCTGTGAAACGACCTTCCGACCTCGGCGCGCTCACTTCAGCTAGAAGCGACTGCGGCGGCCGGTGCCGACTTCAAAGCGGATGGGTGGACAGACAGCTCGGGAGGGGGATTTACTGGATCGACTGCGCAGCCGCAGGGTTCCGTCGCGTGTGTGTGTGGGGGGGTGTCTATGCAAATATGGGGTTACGTGTGTTGGGGGGGGGGGGGGGGGGGCCAAAGGTCAGAGATCATCAATTGAGGGGGTGAGTACCCCGGGTGTATGCTGGATTAGGGAGGAAGGGGGGATTGGGGAGAGGGGTGGGGTGAGGAGGGAAGCAATGAAAGGCGGGATTTGTGCGTTTCTATAGTGAGAAGCTGGACTCGGGTTTCCGATGGAAACATCTCATGTGACTTTATGATAGGATTGATTGATAATAGCAGAGAGAGAGAGAGAGAGAGAGAGAGAGAGAGAGAGAGGTGGGGGAGGGGGAGGGGAGGAGTTCATCCAATAGAGACTCCATAGGTTCAAATCGCATCCTAAGGTATAATTATGATCTCAGACTGGGCACATCCAGACATGAGAGAGAGAGAGAGAGAGAGAGAGAGAGAGGAGAGAGAGAGAGAGAGAGAGAGAGAGAGAGAGACAGACAGACAGACAGACAGACAGACAAGCAGACAGACAGGCAGGCAGACAGCCAAACCACACACGCGCGCGCGCGCGGTGTGTGTGTGTGTGTGTGTGTGTGTGTGTGTGTGTTTGCGCGCGCATGGGTGTGTAAATGCGCACGCTCGTGTGTGCGTGCGTGTGTGTGTGTGTGTGTGTGTGTGTGTGTGTGTGTGTGTTGAGAAGGACAAAGATGGATGGGCGAGATGAGTGTTGTAATGGACTGGGAGTCAGGTATAGCTTGCTATTGACGAAACGACCTTTTTGTGTGAGGGAGTAGAAGGGGGAGGGGCAGGGAGGTGTGGGGGAGGGGTACAGTCGCTCGAACACTACAGGCACATCAGCGGAAGGACGTCACGTCCATCAGCTCCTGACGGACTCCACCGTCTGTCTTTCACACAACGCGCGTCCACCTCCGGGTCATTCTGAACAGGTTCTCCTGTGATGCCACTCACTCTGTGTGAGGGTCCTCACGCTTCGGACTCGAATGGCTGGAAAATAAGTAAATGAATGAATAAATGAGTAAAATATATCAGTAAATAAACAGAGAAACAAACGAATAAATCAATACAATTGAATAACAATATGAATAAATAAATGCTTAAATAAATAAACAACGGATGAATGAATGAATAAATTGTTCTCCACTCCAGTCTCACTGCCACCTGTGACCTTCCGTTTGACCACCGTCCTCCCCGCGCCCTTTTTTTTTTTTTTTTTTTTTTTTTTTTTTTTCAATGCCTTAGAGTGTGGGTGAAAGCATTTCCAAGTTTGTTAGAGGAATGGTGAAAGACGTCTGCCACCTCGATGCCATATCACACAGCAGTTTTGTCACAGACATTTCTGGCGAAGCAGATTTCTGTTTCTTTGATTCTTTCGATCCATGTGTGACGGAGTCCTCAGACAAGACAAGGAAAAGATACACCAAAAATTCCGAACAGGACCCAGGGAAATACTGTCCTCAACTGCCGAACAAACCAGCTGGGAGCAATCCTGCACCAGCCTAGGAAGGCTGTGCTGTGTTTTTGCATAGGGTGCAGCATGCACGGAACATTCCATTAAGACGTCAAGGGACATAATTGCTTCCTGGAAGATGCCATTGTGCAATGGCCACAGGACGTGACACTGTGGAACCTCCACAGGAGCGTCCCCACTGGTGTACCAGCCCGTATTTCGTGACTGCAGCGCCTTCCGGCATCCAGACAGCACACCAGCAAGCAGCTGCCGCGTGCGCCCCGCTGCCTCACTCTTTGCTGTTTCGCTGACAGGGGAAATCAGCACAACTGCAGACCTGGCCCAGCGCAGGCCACACATGGAATTCACTCGTGGAGCACTCGGTATCTTGGTTCGTCTGTGCTCTGGCAGATCCTGTACCCTATCAGCATCACGCCTGCTGCATCTGTGACTGTGGACACACATGGCCAGGGCCTAGGTCTGTCCCTGCGACCCAGTCTTCAGTGATGACCAACTAACGGACTGCAGCCAGAGGCGGTTTGGGTGTCTCTGGAACACCCAGGTCCGCACTTTTTGCAGAGTGGTCGATAACTGACCAGATCTCGCCAGTCACTCGTGGCACATAAATGGCGCGTTTATGGTGTGTGTGTGTGTGTGTGTGTGTGTGTGTGTGCGTGTGTGTGTGTGTGTGTGTGTGTGTGTGTGTGTGTGTGTGTGTGTGTGTGTGCGTGCGTGCGTGCGTGCGCGCGCGCGCGCGCGTCGTACGTGCGTACGTGCGTGTGTGTGTGTGTGTGTGTGTGTATGAATGTGTCACGTGAGTGCCTAAGTTCATGTGTTTCTACTTCTTTGCTGGTGAAGGTGAAACGGCTCTCTTTCCCTCAGTGACTCATTCAGCAACGATTTTATCGTTTGTATCGCATGTCCACAACACGTGCGATCTCATCTCTCTCTCTCTCTCTCTCTCTCTCTCTCTCTCTCTCTCTCTCTCTCTCTCTCTCTCTCTCTCTCTCAACATCTTCGTCTTGATGAATTGGAAAGTAACGGCAATAATTAAGAATGTCTAACTCAAACCAATGGTTTGGCCACTGTAAATGAAGAATCATTATCCTTGTCGTTGGCGTCCTCTCTCTCTCTCTCTCTCTCTCTCTCTCTCTCTCTCTCTCTGTGTGTGTGTGTGTAAATCCAACCTTGCCCCCCACCCCTCCTCTTGCTCATCACTAATTAAAGGACGGCTCTTGTGAATATGTGTTGGAAAGAGGAGGGGGACGGAAGAAAGTTGGAGGAGAGGGGGAAGGGGAGGTGACCCAGGGCTTAACAAGATAGATCTGCAGATGTGTGGGGCGAGCTTAAAAGCTCTGAGGTTCCGGGCTGGCACTCCTCTGGAGGGGGGCTTAACGGCTGTTAGCCAACACCCACAAACTCCACGGTCCTAAAGTCGCTCTCTGCGGCGGCCACCTTGAAAGCAGGCGAGGGCGTGGGGAGATGGAGGCGGTGGACCAGTATCGGATGTCCACTAAGGTGTGAAGGATTTGGGCACGGCTGACCGTGATGAGTTAATCGGGGACAGGTCTTGAGCTGGTCCAGGTGGCGCTCAACACCTTCTCTTGGGCTGTTAAGGAGTGGAGTGATGGGGGAGGGAGGCGGGAGGGAGGGGGTAGGCTCTGTGTGTGTGTGTGTGTGTGTGTGTGTGTGTGTGTGTGTGTGTGTGTGTGTGTGTGTGTGTGCGAACGTGGTTGAGGTAAAGGGGAGAGGGGAAGGGAAGAGATGAGAAAATAATCATATTCATAACGGCTCTAATGAACGAAAAGATGACATACTGCATGTTTTCAATCTCCTTTTTTTTTAATATTGTCAACACACACGCACGCATGCACGCACGCGCGCGCGCGCACACACACGCATGTGTACGCACGCAAGCACGCATACGCACGCACGCACGCACGCACGCACGCACACACACACACACACACACACACACACACACACACACACAACACACACACACACAAGCGCGCGCACGCACACACGCTCGCGTTGACTGAATGACTTAAACCAGACTCTTGTCAGAGAGTCCTCCGGCTGAACCGGCATGGAAGGCAATAAAAGAGAAACTGAGAATGAAATTGTAAACTACAGAGTCTGAATGGATGTCCAGGTGGATTGAAAAGTAAAACACTGGAAAAATCGGTACAGTGAGGTAATGAAACAACCATAGTGAAATCAGTCAATTTCTCTCCCTTCCTCTCACGTCACACACACACACACACACACACACACCACACACACACACACCACACACACACACACACACACACACACACACACACACACAGAGAGAGAGAGAGAGAGAGAGAGAGAGAGAGAGAGAGAGAGAGAGAGAGAGAGAGAGAGAGAGAGAGACAGAGAGAGACTGTTTTTGACTGCAGCCACTGTTACTTCACCTATTTTCGTTTCATTAATGAAACTTATGTGGACCGAGTTTGAGAACTTGATTAAAAAAAATCACCTCAGTCATCGGTTTCGGTTGGAGTTATTACGATAGATTGGAATAAGCGCGTTCTTATCTCAGTACAAAACTTTCACAATGGCTATTTTAAATATTAGGACTGATCTATCTATCTATCTATCTACTTTAAAGATCAAATTGATTACATCTTCCTTTTGAGATCCATTCATGCTTGCCAGAGCAGGCCGATATAATCTCTCTGTCTGTCTCTTGTCTATCTGTCTCTCTGTCTGTCTATCTATCTATCTATCTATCTATCTATCTATCTATCTATCTATCTATCTATCTATCTATCTATCTATCTATCTTATCTATCTATCTATCTATCTGTCAGTCCTGTGTCTATCTGTCTGTCCGTCAATCTATCTGTCGATCTATCGATCTGCCTGTCTGGATGTCTGTTCGTCTGTCTGCCTATGTTTTATCCCCACCCCCCACCCCCCACACACACACAGAGAAAAAAAAGAAAAAAAAACCCAAAACAACAACAATCATAACCACCACCACCACCACCACCACCACCACCACCACAACAACAACAACAACAACAACAACAACACAATAAGAACCAGTGGTACTTATCTAAAAGTATTAAGATCAAATCGACACATTTTCCTTTTGAAATCCGTACATGCAAGCTAGAGCAAGCCGGTATAATCCAGCCAAATGGCCTTTGTCCCGGCAGCGTTGCTCTTGGCCTCCGAGTTACCTCCCTCCCAATAGTGTGGACTACTGACCATTGCCACTGCACAGGGCTACTTCTGTCTGGCTCCGTGGTGCATTGCATGTCATGTTCCACTCACAGTGAAACAGGGTCTTGTAGAGTGTTGGGACTTTTGCATGATGCCAGACATAAACACTTCACAGCAGATCCCATGGAAACCTTGTTCAGAGCTGTCTCCCCTGATGTGATCTTTGAATTTCTGAAAGAGAGCAACATTTTCATCTGATCTAAGATCTAACGGAAGAGAGATGTCAACAAATTTCCGATGCGTTTTTAGAAAGTTGTGTTTTAATGAATTGTGCTGATGTGTCTTTTTTTCGTTGTTTGTTTGTTTTTTTTATATGACTTGAGAGTAGGCTTCCGATACTGCTCTCTACGGTGGGCTGGGTTATAAGCAACATTATCTGACTTCCAGCTGAACCTTGCGGCATCTGGCAGAACTTCGGGTTTTACAAAGCATGAAATATAGGTTGTTGGTTATGATCTTCACGCACCTTTCAACTGGAACTATCGACATTTTGGGAACAAGAGTTTTCCGAAAGGTTCCAGACAAACCAGAGTCTCATTGGTCTGATGTGTAAAATATCTCATTTCCGCACCGCGTTCGGTCTTCAACGTCACGTCTTTCTTTCTTTCTCTCTCTCTTTTTTTAAAGTTTTAAGACGTTTTGATCCTATCCTTGAACTCTACAGGAAATAATTTTGAGATCAGAGTTCCTCTCTCTCCTCTTCTGCTATCAATTCTGTAATTTCTTTTCATTACTCTTGCAATTAATTGTATTCCTTGTTCATTCCGAAGGAAAGTGAGTTGTAGCTCTGTCCAATTAATTGTATTCCTTGTTCATTCCGAAGGAAAGAAAGTTGTAGCCCTATCCATACCTGCTTGTTTTGGAAGACCAGGTAACCACCCACCCCACCCACCCAGCAACCAGCCAACCAACTTCGTCGTCATCCTTTAGTCTGCCAATTGTTATCCATTTAAATTACGTTATGGATATTCGTATGTCAGAATTAGTTGTTTTAATATAGATTTTCAGTATCACCCCTCCCCCTCCCCCACGTGTTCTTATTTGCACCATCTCCCGACATGCTTTCAAATGACACAAGGTATCAGCCCAGACTATCACTGTTACACATGCTCACAATGGTTTCTAGATAACCTGAGTTGAAATGTATGCATCGGTCAACTTCTAGATGTAGTGGTGTGTTGCAGTTATTCACAATAGTTTCTAGATAACCTGAGTTGAAATGTATAAATCGGTCAAATTCTAGTTGAAATGGTTGTTAAAATTATTCATAAAAGTTTTTATTTAATCCGAGCCCAAAAGTATAGATCTGTCAAATCATAGAACTAGTGATTTGTTACAAATATAGGTAACCTGAGCAGAAATGTGCAATCGGTCAAATTTTTGATGTAGTGGTTGTTACAATTAAATGTTCTCAAAATTTTTCATTTAACCTGAGCCAAAATGTATACATACTTAGATACAGTGATTTGTTATAATTATTCACAATAGTTTCTTGATATCCTGAGCCGAAACGTATACATCAAAGTAGCAATTGGACATGAGTAGCGCCGTTTGTCTCTTTTTGCTTCAGTCTTTTCACCCACGTCAGCTGCAGAAGACCAGCCAGTTGAAGTAATGTTCATCATGTTGTCGCACTCTTTCCGTAGCCTTAAAACATTTTTAAAGCATTATACGTGTCACTCTGTCTAATATGCCGTTCAGAGAAGTATTGACTGTAAGCCGTCCAGAAAATGGGTTTGCAGAAAGAGTGAATATGTGACTCAGTGTAGTACCAATGCTGTGCTTACATGCATCTGTCTGTACATGTACGTACGTGTACGTACATTTTTTTTTTAAAGTTCTAGTTTATTTATAAATCAAAATTTGAATACAGTGCTTTCATAACTTGATTGTATTGAAATGTTGGAAACTACCTGATGCCAACTGGAAATTTCATGTTAGCTTTAATCTCTCTCTCTCTCTCTCTCTCTCTCTCTCTCTCTCTCTCTCTCTCTCTCTCTCTCTCTCTCTCTCTCTCTCTCTCTCATTCCTCCCACCAGTCTAAGCCCACTGCCCTCAACATCCTTTTCACACAGTCACCGAAAGGCACACAACAACAAAACGCACCTCACCCAAGCAACCCCACCCCCACCCCATCCTACCTTCTACCCTCCCCGCCGCAGCCCTACCGTTTCCTCCCCCCCCCCCCCCCCCAGCTCTCCATCTCTTAGTCCCCCATCCTCTCTCCTCCCCCTGAGCCTTCCATCCTAGCCCTCTGTCAAGCATGGTCACCTGTGTCTTGGAGTTTTTATGACCCCCTCTCTAGTCTTCCCCCCGGACAGTCAGTGCCGTGTTGTCTATCTCTGGTGACGATTTACGGCCTACCTGCCGGCTGGTTTCTTGGCTGTAGCAGGCTGTTCTGGGCATTAGCAGGTGTCAGACTCCGGTGCTCCCATCAGCCTGGACACTGGGCTGACCATAACGCACAGTCCGGTAGCCCCCACCCCACACCCTTCATCCCCACCCCACCCCCCACACATCCAACCATCCATGGCCGTTTTACTTTTGTGGTAGCATCTTCATCATGATTAAACAAATATGTTTTTATTTGTTTCATTTTGTTTTTGTTTTGTTTTGTTTTCAATTTTTATTATTCATTGTTTTTGGAGGAGGGGAGCACCGTTTTTTTCTGAGGATGAAAAAAATCAAGTCAAATGGTTGGCATCCGCAAATTAGTCTTGCCGTATCGGCCTTAAGCGTGGCAGTAATTTAGTTACCATGTGAAGACATTGCTGTGCCTACCTTGCACATAGCGTTATTGTATTCATTGCTTTTTTTTTTTTTTCTTTTTTCCCCCCAAGACTTTCTGTTTTCAAACTACGCGTTGACAGCCCTCCTGAGCCAGTGTTATGTGATCGGCTAAGCTGGAAATTGAAACTGAACCCCCCTTCCCCTCCCCTAACCGTTTAAGGCGAGGGGGGTCGGGTAGAGGGGGGGGGGGGGGGGGGGAGGAGGAGTGTATGGCTAACGATCACGTACGATGATAGACTGGGGGTGGGCTGGGAGGAGAGAGAGGGGGAGAAGGGGGTGGGAGTGGGAGTGGGTTGCCCCGGCGATCAAGGAAGGAAGGGGTGGGGGAGGGGAAGGTCACTCACTCCTATCGTTCCCATGTCCCCCCTCGCCCATCCCCTCCTCTCTCCGTCCCCTCCTCCCTGGATGGGGATCTTTACTCAGACGGTTCGGTGTGAAATGAGATCTGTACGGTCCCTCCCACAGATCTCTCACACCTGTTTAGGACACGCCCCCCCCCCCCCCCCCCCCCCCCCCCCCCCCCCCCCCCCCCCCCCCCCCCGCCGCACCTGACGCGCACAGCTATGTGTGTGTGTGTGTGTGTGTGTGTGTGTGTGTGTGTGTGTGTGTGTGTGTGAGAGAGAGAGAGAGAGAGAGAGAGAGAGAGAGAGAGAGAGAGAGAGATGAGAATGAGGCCATAGGCATCTTGCACAATGGTAGTGGGAAATATTGGGGACGTGGGTGGGGAAGGGAGTGGGTAGATGGCGGGAAAAAACAACAGCAAGTACATACAAAATCACACACCTCTGATATACACGTATACTTTCAAAATAAATAACCTTAGCTCAGATATTGATCTCACTCATTCAACATAACTATCCTGATAACAAGCTCATCATAAATCAGATGATAAGCGTTCTGACTTGGAAGAAGAAGAAAAACCCACACTTCTACAGCTCATTATTTTAAAGAAGCTATATCTAACTGAAGACCACAATGTATTTTAAAGGCAGTTAACTGTTTTTCGTCCACGCTTAGGTGAATGAAATATACATTTTGCCACTGCACAAGATAATTGTTTATCTACACCATTCAAAAGAATTTCTAACGGAACATTAAGATAGAGACCAAGAAACCTGTCTCTTGAAATTAGTATACAAAAGACATATATAAGGTGTTTTTTTCATCCTCATCCGCATTCATACAATATGGGCAAAATCTTGCAAAATCGGGATTTTCACAAAATCTTTCGGTATCGTTTCTTATAGGGAATACCCCAAGTCTTGTCTGTGTCAAAGCCACTCTAAGGCAAAGGATGTCCAGACACTCTAAAACAATGACTACTTCCGAAACCACACTGTAAAGTTCTGTACAAGACACATCTGTTTTTATCCGCAATTGATGCCGACCATTCTTGAACATACATGTCAAACAGCCTCTGTTTCAAAATTGGTAAAAGCACTCTTACATCATCCACTCCTTGCCGTAACCAATCATGATTAAATCCGGTGATGCCTAGAATTTCTCTGATCCGTGTTACCCAGCATCTTATGCCCTGATCATAAGGGTTTACTTGCTTAAGATAAGCCTGTATAGGTAATATATTCAGGCCCATGTCTAATAATCTATGTCAATATTTCAATGCTTTCATGTACGGATAAATGTATAAAGGATGCCTGCTTAATTCTGAATATACAAGTTTATTAGGTGTTTTAAGTGGAACGCCAAGGAATCTTTTGCAGGCTAATAAGCGTTCTTTTTCTTAATGTGCCCTAAAACGTTCCAGACCCCATATTTCCGCTGAGTACAATATCAATAGGCTGGAGTTTGGAATAAAAACAATTAAAGAAGACTTCCCGAGACATTTCTTTGCAATAATTGTTGTAAACGCACGGCTTTCTTTGTCTTTGTCTCACCATGTGCTCTATTTCCAGATTCATGCTAAGCATGGTAGTAAATGTGAAACCCAGGTAACAGTAGCTGTTAACTGTCTCGATTTCTTCACCATCATAATACCTTTTTACTCATCTGCCTGAAGTCATGGTGTTCAGGAAGAGAGACTTCAGTCTTAGATTTGTTAACATCTAATCTTAACCTATCACAGCATGTTTTCAATGAGTTTAGTTGTTGTGCTTGTAGACCACCTGGTGTAGTAGAAATTAGAGCTACATCAACAGCAAAGAGCAAAATGATCTCAATGAAAGTGGGAAGCAGTTGCACTCCATGGATCCCCGTTTCATTGATATGGTTGGCCAGCTGGTTGATGAAAAGTGAAAACAGTCTTGGACTTAATCCACATCCTTGTCTTACACCAACAGGGACAGTCAAAAACTCTGAAAAAAATCCCATTGCGTGGTACACATGAAATATGAGAATCATGCATTGACTTCAGGCAACATAAAAGATATCTCCTGTATACCATCATTACACAAAGCTTGTAGCAATTTGTTGCAGTGAACAGAGAGAGAGAGAGAGAGAGAGAGAGAGAGAGAGAGAGAGAGAGAGAGAGAGAGAGAGAGAGAGAGAGAGAGAGAGAGCGATGTTATTCATTGTTATTGTCGTCGCACTGTCCCTCTTTGTCTCTGTCTCTGTCTATCTCTCTCTCTATCTCTCCTTCTCCCCCTCTCTGTGTGTGTGTGTGTGGGGGGGGGGGGGGGGGGGGGGGGGGGCGCGCAAGAGAGAGAGAGAGAGAGAAAGAGAAAGAGAGAGAGTCCCCCCTCTCTCTCTCTCTCTCTCTCTTCCCTCTCTCTCTCTCTCTCTCTCTCTCTCTCTCTCTCTCTCTCTCTATATATATATATATATATATATGCGCGCGCGCGCGCGCGCGCGCGTGTGTGTGTGTGTGTGTGTGTGTAGTAGTAGTAGTAGTAGTAGTAGTAGTAGTAGTAGTAGCAGTACTTTAATTAACGTCTTTTCACAAACTATGTGATATTAGACAAGAAAGGAGAGAAGACAGACAAGTAGAGGGAGATAGATAGAGTTTGTTCATGTTGCATACAAGTGTGTGTGTGTGTGTGTGTGTGTGTGTGTGTGTGTGTGTGTGTGTGTGTGTGTGTGTGTGTGTGTGTGTGTGTGCCTAGGTATGACGTCTGTCTGTCTATTTATCTATTTGTCTATGTCAGCCGGTTTTTTCTGTCTGTCTGTCTGCCTGCCTGCCTGCCTGCCTGCCTGTCTTGTCTGTTTGGCTGTCTCTATGTATGTCTGCCTGTCTCTCTGTCTGTCTGCCTCTCTGCCTCCCTGCCTTCTGTCTGCCTGTATGTAGGTCTGCCTACCTCTGTATCTGTCTGCCTGTCTGTCTGCCTGCCATTCTGTGTGTCTGCCTGCCTGCCTGCCTGCCTGCCTGCCTGCCTGTCTGTCTGTCTGTCGACCCATCTGTCTAGGTAATGTCTCTATGAAACACAAGAGCAGACTCCTGCTTTCTTCCATCAGTCATCCAGTCCGGACACTCCGCATCCTGCCTACCCTCCAGGTCCAGAGAGAAGACTCCAGGCCCATGGGAAAGAGAGAGTCACCGCAAGATCCCCCACCATCAGATGGATCACAACTGATCAGATCATCAGCCAAAACAAGCACGTGCACCATCAAGCAGCTTGTAGGATCAGCTGTGAAGAAAAGAGAAGCACGCCGGCGTGACCAATGGAACGAGATCCAGCGGACACCACACGTCAGACATGCTGATCATATCATGACAACAAGCGCGTCAAGGCGTCAAGCAGCCCTTGGAAGCCGACAGAGATCTACTTACATCCGTCAAGAAGGCTACGTTAGTATGACCAGGTAACAAGATCCAGTGACCTTGCTGATACAGTCCTCTTGGGAACTGCTTAGGGAGGAGGCTGGGGGTGGATGGAGGGGGGGGGAGGGGGGAGGTGGGAGGTGGGGGTGGAGGCGGACGGGAAGAGAGGGAGGGAAAACCCAAGCTGATAGTCTGACGACATTGCAAAATCGAAAGGCAAACTACTTGCAGAGACCCATTGACTGTACAGGCAAACTACTTGCAGAGACCCAGGGACTGTAAGGCAAACTACTTGCAGAGACCCATTGACTGTACAGGCAAACTGCTTCCAGCGACCCATTGACTGTACAGGCAAACTACTTGCAGAGACCCAGGGACTGTAAGGCAAACTACTGGCAGAGACCCATTGACTGTACAGGCAAACTGCTTCCAGAGACCCATTGACTGTACAGACAAACTACTTGCAGAGACCCAGGGACTGTACAGGCAAACTACTTGCAGAGACCCAGGGTATGTACAGGCAAACTACTTGCAGAGACCCATTGACTGTACAGGCAAACTACTTGCAGAGACCCAGGGACTGTAAGGCAAACTACTTGCAGAGACCCAGGGACTGTACAGGGAAACTACTTGCAGAGACCCAGGGACTGTAAGGCAAACTACTTGCAGAGACCCAGACCTGTACAGGCGAACTACTTGCAGAGACTGAGGCCTTGGCAGGCAAACTACTTGCAGAGACCCAGGGACTGTAAGGCAAACTACTTGCAGA
>JADBJO010002681.1:66527-69027 GCA_016801955.1 Conus betulinus | reverse complement strand
CGCATCGGCAAGGCAGCTACCACCATGACCAGACTGACAAAGAAAGCATGGAACAACAGCAAGCTAACCGAGCACACAAAGATCCAGATCTACAGAGCCTGCGTCGTGAGCAGCCTCCTGTATGGCAGCGCGTCGTGGACTTTGCGTGCCCGACAAGAGCGAAAGCTCAATGCTTTTCATATGCGTAGCCTCCGACGCATTCTGAACATCACCTGGCAGGACAAGGTCCCAAACAACACTGTCCTGGAAAGAGCCGGATGCACCAGCATGTACACGCTGCTGAAACAGAGACGTACGCGTTGGCTCGGCCATGTCGTGCGCATGGATGACGGACGGATATGGAGAACGGTCAGCCTGGAGACAGACTGTGCAGAAAGGTCTCTCCAAGTTCGAAGAGACACTCGCTCAGCAGCACGGGGAAAAGAGAATGAGAAGAAAGGCTGCAGCCCAGGCAGACAGACCAGCGTCAGACTTCACCTGTGCCCTCTGCCACAGGGACTGTCATTCCCGCGTCGGACTGGCCAGCCACACCCGTCGCTGTACCAGAATAGACACCTAGAGCGCAACTCCATAGTCTTCCGAGACTGAAGGATGCCTACATTTACATAAGCTAGGTGACTATATACCCAGTGAAAGAAGAAGTCATGGATGGCTGTACTTAGAGAAGAGCATTTCTGGAGTGGCTGGCTCTGCAGTGCTTAGCACAAAGAATTAGGAAGCAAATCCAAGAGCTAAGGCAGATAAACGTGAAATCGATGTGAACCGGTTTGCTTTGCAAATGTGTGTGGGTCAGTCACAGAAGAAATGATTTAACCATCCGAGATGTAATAAGCGCCAACGAATACACGAGCAATACTGAATAAGTACTCTCAAGCTTCTCTACGTGTTTCCCCACCAGAAAATGTAACACGGACTAGAACAACACACTTCTGTTGGCAAGGAGGTTATCTTGAAAGCTTCAACGAGCAACACACGCCAACAAGATCTCGGAAATGTATAACTAACACCCTGTGTAACATCTTGGATGGCAGCAGTCCTTTACACAAACCAGGATCAATCGAAGTACTTAGGTAATCAGAGGCGTTAGTTAGAATGAGTTTCAAACCTAACACATAACCGGCTGTTGTGGATTTTACCCATGTCTGTAAATAAATTTCATGTTTACGTTTGATTATTTTCACGAGGGATGTCACAGACAGCAGGACAAAAATAACAGAACAAGTGTTGCCCTCCACATTCATCTCCATTCCCCACACCCTGCCACTCCCTCTTCATACGCCTTGCAAGAATATCGCCAGTAACCAGCACTTAAGTTGTGTTCACCTGTCTGTGACACTCACCCTCGTCATCTCTGACCAAAGGTCTCAAGGCGTCTTAAGCTTTGTAATATTGAAAACATGGGGGCAGTCAGCCGGGAGTCATGCTGTGTCCGAAAATTTTAACGTAGGATTGACCTCGTCAGCCGGAGACAGAAAGCAAACATGGCCAGGTTTGTTGGTGTGGGCGAGGCGCCCCCAGTGTGTGCACTGTTTGTGTGAGCTGTCATGGTGGTCAGTTACTCCTGTCCCGACACAGTGGTGTTTGTGTGAGCTCTCATGGTGGTCAGTTACACCTGTCCCGGCACAGTGGTGTTTGTGTGAGCTGTCATGGTGTCAGTTACACCTGTCCCGGCACAGTGGTGTTTGTGTGAGCTCTCATGGTGGTCAGTTACACCTGTCCCGGCACAGTGGTGTTTGTGTGAGCTCTCATGGTCAGTTACACCTGTCCCGACACAGTGGTGTTTGTGTGAGGTCTCACCATGGTCAGTTACACCTGTCCCGACACAGTGGTGTTTGTGTGAGCTCTCATGGTCAGTTACACCTGTCCCGACACAGTGGTGTTTGTGTGAGCTCTCATGGTCAGTTACACCTGTCCCGACACAGTGGTGTTTGTGTGAGGTCTCACCATGGTCAGTTACACCTGTCCCGACACAGTGGTGTTTGTGTGAGCTCTCATGGTCAGTTACACCTGTCCCGACACAGTGGTGTTTGTGTGAGCTCTCATGGTCAGTTTACACCTGTCCCGGCATAGTGGCGTTTGTGTGAGCTCTCATGGTCAGTTACACCCGTCCCGGCACAGTGGTGTTTGTGTGAGCTGTCATGGTGGTCAGTTACACCTGTCCCGGCACAGTGGTGTTTGTGTGAGCTGTCATGGTGGTCAGTTACACCTGTCCCGGCACAGTGGTGTTTGTGTGAGCTCTCATGGTCAGTTACACCTGTCCCGGCACAGTGGTGTTTGTGTGAGCTCTCATGGTCAGTTACACCTGTCCCGGCATAGTGGTGTTTGTGTGAGCTCTCATGGTCAGTTACACCTGTCCCGACACAGTGGTGTTTGTGTGAGCTGTCATGGTGGTCAGTTACACCCGTCCCGACACAGTGGTGTTTGTTTTCAAAGTAATGATCAGGATACAAAATGGCTCATTCTTGCTGTGTGGACACACAAGCTGTTGAGATGGGTCTCG
>JADBJO010002681.1:54027-64027 GCA_016801955.1 Conus betulinus | reverse complement strand
ATATATATATATATATATATATATATATATATATATATATATATAAAGAAATATGTGTGAATGAAATAAAATCAATCGATCAGTGAGTCACTCCAGCAGTGTAATAGTCAGTGACTTAGCAGTGTAATAGTCAGTGACTTAGCAGTCCAGTAGTCAGTGACTTAGCAGTCCAACAGTCAGTGACTTAGCAGTCCAGTAGTGAGTGACTTAGCAGTGTAACGGTCAGTGACTTAGCAGTGTAATAGTCAGTGACTTAGCAGTGTAACAGTGGCTTAGCAGTGTAATAGTCGGTGACTTAGCAGTGTAATAGTCAGTGACTTAGCAGTCCAACAGTCAGTGACTTAGCAGTCCAATAGTCAGTGACTTAGCAGTGTAATAGTCAGTGACTTAGCAGTCCAATAGTAAGTGACTTAGCAGTGTAATAGTCAGTGACTTAGCAGTCCAAAAGTCAGTGACTTAGCAGTCTAACAGTCAGTGACTTAGCAGTCTAATAGTCAGTGACTTAGCAGTCTAATAGTCAGTGACTTAGCAGTCTAATAGTCAGTGACTTAGCAGTGTGATAGTCAGTGACTTGCATGCTCGTTCATTCACCCTTTAATGTGATATAAAATATGTTCATACTTTTCTGCAGCAGCGACTTCAAACAGTTCGTATTTGTCCTTACAGTTCGTGGTGTCCTTACGGTTCATATTGTCCTTACAGTTCGTATTGTCCTTACAGTTCGTTGTGGCCTTACAGTTCATGTTGTCCTTACAGTTCGTGTTGTCCTTACAGTTCGTATTGTCCTTACAGTTCGTGTTGTCCTTACAGTTCGTATTGCCCTTACAGTTCGTATTGCCCTTACAGTTCGTGTTGTCCTTACAGTTCGTGTTGTCCTTACAGTTCATGTTGTCCTTACAGTTCATGCTCTCCTTACAGTTCGTATTGTCCTTACAGTTCGTGTTTTCCTTACAGTTCGTGTTGTCCTTACAGTTCGTGGTGCCCTTACAGTTCGTATTGTCCTTACAGTTCATGTTGTCCTTACAGTTCGTATTGTCCTTACAGTTAGTGTTGTCCTTACAGTTCGTGGTGTCCTTACAGTTCGTGGTGTCCTTACAATTCATGTTGTCTTTACAGTTCGTGTGTCCTTACAGTTCATATTGTCCTTACAGTTCGTATTGTCCTTA
Organism: Conus betulinus; assembly: GCA_016801955.1. Classification (NCBI taxonomy): domain Eukaryota; kingdom Metazoa; phylum Mollusca; class Gastropoda; order Neogastropoda; family Conidae; genus Conus; species Conus betulinus. Next base: position 62,861 of record JADBJO010002681.1, on the reverse strand, counting down.
CAGGCGAAAAAGTAAAACAATGGCACTTGGTTTATGAGCAGCCACTGATAATGAACAAAAAAGGCTGGCAAACTGTAAGATCCCTTTTGGCCAGATTTCCGCCATTTCCCCTCTGTCTCACTGATTTTCTCCACAGGTTGATTATGTCCACAACCATGTTTCCGTTCTCAATGTATCCTCATCCATCTTTACATTTTTGCGATGTCCTCATCCATCTTTCATTTCTCATAATGTCCACGCTCATCTTCCCTTTCTCTTGATATCTATACCCATCTTTCTTTTCTCATGATGTCTACTTCCATCTGTCCTTTCTCACGATGTCCACAACCATCTTTGCTTCTAATGATGTCCACACCCATCCTCTGCATGTTACTTTCTCTGTAAGAGGCACATTCGGGTTTTTATTTTCTTTATTACGATGTCAAGGTCTGTCTTTCCATACTCACATCCATCTTTCCTGTTGTCATGGTTTCATCATCCGTTTGTCCTTGTTAGGAGGTTCCTTATCGATCTTTCGTTTCTCCCCTTGGCCTCATCTATCTGTTATTTTTCATGATGTCCTTATCCTCCTTTCTTTGTTTAAAACGCTTGATGTTGCAGTTTGTCACTGCCTTTCCCATGATATTGTCATTGATCTTCCTTGCAGCTGGCGATATCAGGGCTGTCCACTGTGTATACTTGTTTGAGTCGTTGCACTGGCATTTTCGGGGTCTGTCTACCATTTATTTTAGCTGTTGAGATAAGTACACTGGCTATGTTAGGGCTATCTACTTACTATCTTGTTTGGATAGGTACATTCAGGCGTGATGTTCACATGCACCATAACTTGTGACAGATTAACCTTTCAGACTGCATGTGTGTGGGGGGGGGAAGGTGGAGCACGGGAAAGCAGCAGAACAGCGCATTCAGATAAGCAGTGGAAATGACAATTTTTGTGTCGGTCGGAATTTCAAACTGCGAACGTGATACGTCACTCCTGGGTCAACCAGGCGCCATGTTATTTTGGGTGTAGGATGTCTGTTTATAACTGGTACCATGTTATTTTGGGTGTAGGATATAACTGGCACCATGGTTTTTTTTTCGGTGTAGGATATCCGTTCATATCCGGTACCATAATCTTTGACTTATGATATCCGTTTATAGCATGCACCATTATATTTTGGGTATAGGATATCAGTACATATCTGGCACCATGTTATTTTGGGTATAGGATATCAGTACATATCTGGCACCATTTTATTTTGGGTATAGGATATCAGTACATATCTGGCACCATTTTATTTTGGGTATAGGATATCAGTACATATCTGGCACCATGTTATTTTGGGTAAAGGATATCAGTACATATCTGGCACCATGTTATTTTGGGTATAGGACATCAGTTCATATCTGGCACCATGCTGTTTTGGGTGTAGGATGTCCGTTCATAACTGGCACCATGTTATCTTTGGTGTAGGATATCCGTTTATATGTAGCACCTTGTTATTTTCGGTGTAGGATATCTTTTCGTATCTAGCATCATGTTTGTATCTGGCACTGCGTTATCTTCGGTTTAGGATGTTCATTCATCTCTCGTACCATGTTATCTTCGGTGTAGGATATCCGTTCATCGCTCGAACTATGTTATTTTCAGTGTAGGATATCCGTTCATATCTTGCGTCATGTTATTTTCGATGCAGGATTTCTGTTTACATTTGGCACCATGTTATTTTCAGCGTTCACATCTTGGCTATCCGTGCACACAGAGCACAATGTTTCCATCGCCGTAAAGTGTGCACACAGGTATCAATGGCTTTTTGCCGTAAAGTGTGCACTGGTATCTATGGCTTTTTGCCGTAAAGTGTGCACTGGTATCTATGGCTTTTTTGCCGTAAAGTGTGCACTGGTATCCATGGTTTTTTGCCGTAAAGTGTGCACAGGTATCACTGGTTTCCGTAAAGTGGCTTTTTGCCGTAAAGTGTGCACTGGTATCTATGGCTTTTTGCCGTAAAGTGTGCACAGGTATCCATGGCTTTTTTTGCCGTAAAGTGTGCACATGTATCCGTGGCTTTTTTGCCGTAAAGTGTGCACAGGTATCCATGCTTTTTTGCCGTAAAGTGTGCACAGGTATCCGTGGCTTTTTTGCCGTAAAGTGTGCACAGGTATCCGTGGCTTTTTTGCCGTAAAGTGTGCACAGGTATCCATGGCTTTTTGCCGTAAAGTGTGCACTGTATCCGTGGCTTTTTTTGCCGTAAAGTGTGCACTGGTATCCATGGCTTTTTGCCGTAAAGTGTGCACTGGTATCCGTGGCTTTTTTGCCGTAAAGTGTGCACTGGTATCCGTGGCTTTTTTTGCGTTAAAAGGAAGGCTGCCATGCATTCCTTGTGACATGTTACTTCGTCTGTGATGTGTAGGATATCCGTGCGCACGTGGCATCATGTTACTATCGCCGTAAGATGTGTGATACCCATTTCACCCCTGGCATTGTTACTTTCCCCTGTAAGATGTTGAATACCTGAAGCACGCCCGGCGCTGTGTCACTTTCACCATAAAGTGTGGGATACTCGGTGTGTGCCTGACACTGTGCTACTCTCACTGTAAAGTGTGGGACACTCGGTGTGCGCCTGACACTGTGCTACTCTTACTGTAAAGTGTAGGATACTCGGTGTGAACCTGACACTGTGCTACTCTCACTGTAAAGTGTGGGACACTCGGTGTGCGCCTGACACTGTGCTACTCTCACTGTAAAGTGTGGGATACTCGTGTGAGCCTGACACTGTGCTACTCTCACTGTAAAGTGTGGGACACTCGGTGTGAGCCTGACACTGTGCTACTCTCACTGTAAAGTGTGGGACACTCGGTGTGCGCCTGACACTGTGTTACTTTCGCTGTAAGATACTCAGTTCACGTCTGTCTTTCTTTCTTTCTTTCTTTCTTTTTTCTTTTCTTTCTTCCTTCCTTTCTTTCTTTCTTTTCATAGATCTGTTCTTTCTTTAGCATGCAAACAAGACAAATCAAAAATGAGATGTTCTCAATGGGTGAGAATATGGTGCATGGGTTGACCAAACTCTGGTTTCAACAACTCTCCTCACCTTGCATTAGTTGCACCTTCCACGTCGAGCGCAGAAGAATCGGTTCCTTCCGTTCCTGTGTTAATGAAGAAGCTGTCTCTACTATTCTGCGCTCCTTTGTCAATTGTACACCAGATAACGGTTTTTATTTTTTCTTGTGCTGGAGATCTAGCCTCAATAACATCCAGAACTGTGCTGCGTGACTTGCTTCCGTTGCACCTGTGTCTGTTGTTCGCCTTTGCCGGCCGCACGTTGACCAAAGGATATTTTCCAACCTCTCTCTTCTGACGTTTAAGTCGCTTGAAGGCCAGGCTCCAGCCTGTCACTCTGAACCCTTCAGTCCGTCCACACCTCTTCATCTTCGTTCTGCTGCTGACATCCCTATCTACAGATTCCCTTCTTTTAGGTCAGGCCCAAACCATACGGCCAACGTTCTTCTTTCTGACAACTGCAGGTTAAGACTTCCTTCTTTTACGCCTTACTCCTACGGCCAACGTTTTCCTTTCATACTGGGGTCCCTCCATCTGTAACCCAGCTCCCCTTCTCTGTTCGCCAAGCAGACCTGACCACAAGTGTTAACACTTTCTTAAAAAGAAGCGTTCTGACCCTTTACCCATTACTCTTTTATTTAGTCTGTGACATCCCTGACTGTTAGGCATGGACTGTGTGTGTGTGTGTGTGTGTGTGTGTGTGTGTGTGTGTGTGTGTGTGTGTGTGTGTGTGTGTGTGTGTGTGTGTGTGTGTGTGTGTGTGTGTGTGTGTGTGTGTGTGTGTGTGTGTGTGTGTGTGTGTGCGTGCGTCCGTGCGTGCGTGCGTGCGTGCGTGTGTGTGTGTGTGTGTGTGTGTGTGTGTGTGTGCGTGCGTGCGTGCGTGCGTGCGTGCGTGCGTGCGTGCGTGTGCGTGTGTGTGTGAGTGCGTGTGTGTGTGTGTGTGTGTGTGTGTGTGTGTGCGTGTGTGTGTGTGTGTGTGTGTGTGTGTGTGTGTGTGTGTGTGGTCAGCGCCACTGTTGACAAAATGTTGTTAGATCGTCTTGTCATGACTTTCGTGATGTACTGGGCAAATAGCGGCAGCAGCAGCAGCAGCAGTGGTAGTAGTAGTAATAAGAGTCGTAGCGAAGCACCACCAGCAATTAGTGCTCGTTGTCGCGACAAATAATATTGATAACTGCGATAGGTATAGTGCTGCTAGTAATTACTGCCACTACAGTCATTTTCAATTTCTTTTCGTGTCACTCTGTGCCGTGACTCACGGTGAAATTCGCTTTTTTTTTTTTTATGGATCCTCTTCCCCCCCCCCCCACCCTCCCGCTCTCTCCCTTTTGTGCCACCGTTCCCCTTTTTAATAGAACAGCACTAAGTGGGAAACATGTTTATCTGCCTCCTTTTCTTTTTCACAAAATATAAAGCAGGTAAGAGGTATTCAGCAGTGTAAAGAAGCATATGTAAACGGTTTGCATTCAACCAAAGTTGTTAAGGTCGATTTCACAGTTAATTTTAACCATTTCTGTTCGTTTGAGGAGTTTCAAATTCGATTCTAAGAGGGTTTTATGTGATTTACATGAGATGAGCTTTGAAGGGAGGTCACTAACATTAGATTGTGACTACATTCTGACAGGTATATACTGCCGTTTTTACTGGTTGTTCCTTGCGATTCTAAGGCAATATTTTCATTAATGTTGCAGCTTTGAAAGTTTCAGAACAGTTGATAGAAAAGGTCATTTCAAATGAAGTCAAGAGTACTAAATATGACTACATTACTGAGAAGTTATGATTGATATGAAATAAAATTCTTACACGAGGTGAAATGGGCGTGGGGAGATTGATCTATAATTATTCGTACAAGCTTCAGTCTGATTCATGTTCAGTGAAACATTGAATGAGTGCAGGGGAATAGGGTAGTGACGATGTTTTGACATTTAAAACGAGGTGTTTAGAATTCTGACAACTGTCAGCACAAATCTTAGATAAATGTTAGCGAAACACAACGATTCGTTTGTCCACGTTGTTTGGGCGGTTCCCTCACATTTATTTCAGATTTGTTAGGATTTCCGCCAGCACTCGTCTCACTTTGCAACTAGATGTAACAGTCAGCAAGTTTAGCTATAAATGCAATTTAGGTCAGGAATATTTTTATAAGCGTTAACGCTCTGGGTTTTAGTGTAGTCAGTGAGGAATAAACTTAGAAGAGGGGTCAGGAGATTTGATAGGTGTAAAAAATCTGAGTTTTTTGCTGTAGTCAGTGAAGAATCAACTCAGAAGAGAGGTCAGGAGATTTGATAAGTGTGAACACACTCCGAGTTTTGCTGTAGTCAGTGAAGAATCAACTCAGAAGAGAGGTCAGGAGATTTGATAGGTGTGAACACTCTGAGAGTTTTGCTGTAGTCAGTGAAGAATCAACTCAGAAGAGAGGTCAGGAGATTTGATAGGTGTGAACACTCTGAGTTTTGCTGTAGTCAATGAGGAATCAACTCAGAAGAGAGGTCAGGAGATTAGGAACCAAACAGTGTGATATATCCCCAGACCTTCCTAGTGCTGCTTACGCTATTATTCAGCTAGCGCACGATGAGAGAATAACCAGAGCGCACACGACCACACTGAACGTTTTCCTCAGATAAAAAACATTCAGGGCTAATAAGATAAAACATATTATTATACCTAGTGTCAGGTTAAGCTCAGAAAGAGAGAAAAAGATCACCCGCCGCTTTCCTTGTTTATAGAACATTGATGGAGCTGAGCATCGAGTGCAGAAAGGCTCCTGTAACTGAAAGTCCTAGATAATTATCTTAAAAGAGTTCCCTTCATAGAAATTCGCTCCAATTGTATAGGTGGCCTGCGAGCGATTACCCCCCCCCCCCACCCCCCACCCCCACATATACATACATACGCACGCGCGCGCGCACGGCCACACACACACACACACACACACACACACACACACACACACACACACACACACACACACACACACACACTCACACATATGCTCACTAATATGCGCGCGCACACACACACACACGTACACGTACAAGTACACACACACACACACACACACACACACACACACACACACACACACACACACATGCTCACAAACATACGCGCGCGTGCGCACACACATACACGTATGCACACACACACACACACACACACACACACACACACACACACACACACACACACACACACACACAACAAACACAAATACACCCACACACACACACACACACACACACACACACACACACACACACACACACACACACACACACACACACACACACACACACACACACACAACAAAACAAACAAATACACCCACTCACACACACACACACACACACACACACACACACACACACACACACACACACACACACACACAGTACACCCACAAAGCACACACACACACACACACACAAAGCACACACACACACACAAAGCACACACATACACACACGAAATGCGCATACGCACACACTAACACAAACACATATACACATACATATTTACGCGCGTGCACCTGCACACACACACACACACACACACACACACACACACACACACACACACACACACACACACACACACACACACACACACATATGCTCAGAAAATATACGCGGGCGCGCGCACACACACATACACGTACACACACACACACACACACACACACACACACACACACACACACACACACACATGCTCACAAACATACGCGCGCACGCGCACACACATACACGTATACACACACACAGACACACACAGACACACACACACACACACAGCACACACACACACACACACAAATACACACACACACACACACACACACACACACACACACACACACACACACACACACACACACACACACACACACAAAGCACACACACACAAAGCACACACACATACACACACACACAAAGCACACACACACAAAGCACACACACACAAGCACACACACACACACACACGCACACGCACGCACGCTCGCACGCACGCACGCACACAAAGAGTGAGAGAGAGAGAGAGAGAGAGGCTGACTGACTGACTGACTTAACCAGTCAGAGGGGATTGGGGGGGGGAGTAGGAGGCAGACAAAGGGATAGCAGACGTATAACGACGGAGAGAGAGAGAGAGAGAGAGAGAGAGAGAGAGAGAGAGAGAGAGAGAGAGAACAGACAGACAGACAGACAGACCGATCGACAGACGGACGGATTGACGCATGGACGGACGGACGGGGGCGAGGGAAGGGGGGGGGGGGGGAGTTAGAGAGAGAGAGAGAGAGAGAGACAGACAGACAGACAGAGAGAGGCAGACAGACTGATCGGACGGACGGACGGATTGACGCATGGACGGACGGACGGGGGCGGGCTGGAGGGGAGGGGGTTGGAGAGAGAGAGACAGAGAGAGAGAGTAAGAGAGACAGACAGACAGACGGATCGATGGACGGACGGATTGACGCATGGACGGACGGACGGGGGCGGGGGGGGGGGGGTGGGGGGAGAGAGAGAGAGAGAGAGAGAGAGAGAGAGATTCTATGTCAGCCCCTTCACGGCACTTTCCTCACTTATTCTCACGATCCGTCTTCAAACCCGACTTCCTGCCCTTTGAGACAAGTTTCAACAATCCACCCCCTTTGGTGGACGTCCGCCCGAACCCTCAGCACCAGAGATCACCCCTTCCGCCCAGCCCCACCCGCCATCAAACGGCGGTTCCACCGACCCGCCCTCTCTGGGCTCTCTTTGGCTCCCCCCCCCCTCCTCGGGGACCAACACAGGGTGCCAGCTCTCCAAGGTTCTAGACGTCCGTGACCCGACCTGAGCTGGTGATGGTCATCTGACCCCCAAACGTGTTTCCAGCAGATACATGCTTTTTAAACTTTTTTTTAATCTTATGGTGACATTAGCCTTGTCCACTTAACCGGGCGTTCACGAGTCATTAGGCGTATTGAAGACCATCGGCCCAAACCCTCAGCACCGGGATCAGCCCCAGTGCCATCACACGGTGGTTTCAAGCTCCTTCCCTCCTGAATGTACCCCTTCTTTCGACTCCACCCTAACGGGGCCAATGGCGCAGTCAGATGGTATTAAATACGCCTAATGACTCGCGATTGCTCTGTTACGTTGACACAAAAAAATAGTTAAAGCAATTTTCGCAACAAGGGGGAGAGGGGTAGGGGATGCCCACTGCTAACAAGGCCAGTGGCGCAGTCAGATGGTATTGAAAACGCCTAATGACTCGTGAATGCTTGTTGCGTGGACTTTAAAACAAATAATGTGATCATCGAATGAAGCGAGAAAAACTCTACAGCTAGCAGGGCCAATGGCGCAGTCAGATGGTATTAAACACACCTAATGACTCGTGAATGCTCTGTTAGGTGGACTGAAAGAAAGTTGATATCATCATCGATTAAAACGAAAAAAAAAAAAAAAAAAAAGGGGGGGGGGGGGTTGGGAAGGAGGGCACTATACAAGTTACGGGGCCAATGGCGCAGTCAGATGGTACTGAGCACGCCCAATGACTCGTGAATGCCTCATTACGTGGATTAAAACAGTAAATGTAAAATTATCAAGTTATAGGGGTAAAAAAAAACAGCTAAACGAGGCGAATGGCGCAGTCAGATGGTATTAAAAACGCCTAATGACTCGTGAATGCCCTGTTGCGTGGATTTTGAAAAAAAGATAATGTGATCATCGAATGAAGGGAGAAAACTCCACTGCTAGCAGAGCCAATGGCGCAGTCAGATGGTACTTAAATACGCCTAATGACTCGTGAATGCTCT
>JADBJO010002681.1:46527-51527 GCA_016801955.1 Conus betulinus | reverse complement strand
GCGTTGACAGCCCTGGAAATGCTCTCTGTGGTCTGTTCCCAGCTACTGTTTGGGGGGTAGGCGTTGACAGCCCTGGAAATGCTCTCTGTGGTCTGTTCCAGCTACTGTTTGGGAGGTAGGCGTTGACAGCCCTGGAAATGTTCTCTGTGGTCTGTTCGAGCTGTACTGAAACATTGTCCGTGCATCTCCGATTTTGCCGTGAATTTTTGTTTCTGATGATGCTGTCAGCTTCTACGCACGGACATTCTCTTGCTGACTGTGGAGCCGGCATGCCTGGATTTGTTTTTCACCGCAAATCCGGACTAGCTGGGTCCGACAAGATCTTCCTCCATTTGTGTCCAGCATCCGAAGTCTGATGATGTCTGGAGCTGTTCATTAGCGTTTGTAAAAGTCCTGCAGTCTCCCCCGCCCCTCCCCCCCCCCCCCCTCCCTTTCATTCTTCTCATCCACAAGCACGTTCCTTTTACACACTGCTAACCTGTTCTTCTGCATTGCCGCGAACTTACGATGCAGGCATTTCCATTGTTACCCCTTTACTTTTCTTTCAGCGGTATTGAACAGTAGGAGGGACGTACCATTTCCAGTTCTCCCCTTCCTATCCCGCCTGTTGTTTATCCTTCTTATGTTGTTCTTCCGTCCATCATTCATTCTCTGAAACTCCTTTCCTCCTCCAGAGCGTCATTCATCAGTTCCATGATCATTTTATCTTCTCCTCACTTCCATTGATCTTCGTTCTACTTTTCTTCACTCGTCCATCATTCATCCTTCTCACGTCCCCAGTTCCCGTTCCATCTGTCAGTTATCATTCTCAGGTTGCGAATTTAAAAATGTGCACAACATGTGGAAAAACAGAAGAAATTAAGAATAATTTTAAATTCCGGGTGTATCCTGTTAATTAAGAAGCATGTGTTGTCATGTCTTTTTGACAAAGCACAGGCATTTATAAGGCATTATCGGAGAACAGTGTATTGTCGAGCCGTCTTTTCTGATAATCAAAAGTTGAAGACAGAAAGATGAGGCCATATCTGTTCATCAAAGACCAAATTCATGTATCACATCACATACATCAAAAACCAAATTCATGTATCACATACAAGGAATTTAAAGAAGATTTGAGGTTTTTCTTTTCGTTGAAAAGTATTGTTAGTCTTTTGTTTATTGTTAAAAAATAAATACAGGAAGATCAGTTCGAAAAAGCCTCTGGGAAAAAAGAAAAGAAAAGAAATATATATATATATTCTCTCTCTCTCTCTCTCCTCTCTCTCTCTCTCTCTCTCTCTCTCTCTCTCTCTCTCCCTCTCTCTGTGTGTGTGTGTGTGTGTGTGTGTGTGTGTGTGTGTGTGTGTGTGTGTGTGTGTGTGCGTGTGTGTGTGTGTGTGTGTGTGTGTGTGTGTGTGTGTGTGTGTGTGTGTGTGTGTGTGTGTGCGTGCAATACGTACGTCTTGGGTGCGCGCGCGTTGAATATGTACATGTGTGCCTGTGCACGTGCGTATGGTTGTATATCGTGCGCGCGCAAGAGAGGTAGTGTGTGTGTGTGTGTGTGTGTGTGTGTGTGTGTGTGTGTGTGTGTGTGTGTGTAAATTGGGGCGCGTGTGCACACATAGCTGTATATGGTCATGTATGCGTGCGCGCGCGAGCGAGCGCTCCCGCTTGTGTGTATATATAAAAATGTGTGCGTGTACGTGCCTGTTTGTATGTGGTTGTGTGTCCACGCGCGCGCCTGTGTGTGAGTTTGTGCAGGGGTGAAGGGCAAGGGGGGGGGGGGGGTTGGGGGGGGGGGGGGGGGCATGAATCAGCATTTTCGCGCGCATCCATCTGAATTTTTTTTGTTTTGTTTTTTTTTTTTGTTTTTGTTTTTGTTTTTCTTGTTGTTGTCCCAACCTTTGCGCCACCTCAGAGGCAGTGCACCCACGCCGCTCATTCCGACACCCCATCCACAGCCACAGCCCGGTCGGCCCCACTGCAGCCTCGGCACCGGCAATCCACAGGGAGCAGTCAGTGTCAAGTGGTCAAGAGGCAACCACCCGGAGGAGACACTGCACTGCTGCCGAGTCACTTCGGTGGTGTTCAGTGGCGCCTGTTCTGATCTGACATACGCAGGACACCACCTACTAAGCCCCCCTACTGACGACAATAATTGCTTAGTCGCGGAGTCGGCATGAGTGAGCTCTCCCTCCGGAGGGCGCCACCGCGTGCGTCCAACGACAGCCCCCATGGACTCGCCGATATACCGGTGACCCCGACGGAACCAAACCAAGGCCACAGACGCGGAGAGGACATCGAAACAGGTCACCATGAGAGCAGGGCATGAGGGCCACAGAATTTGAGACATTTTTTTTTTAATGCCGATCAATGAGAATGAGGATGATTAAGTTGATGCTACGGATTTCCATTTCGGTCTGAGACTACATGACAGGGCTGTACTCTACGCTTCCTTTCATAATATATCCCGGCGTCAATCAGGCCCGAGAGACACAGGCACCTACAGTGTTGGTCAGGAAATTTGAGCAACACTCTCAGAAACGCATCCATTAAGTGGATGAAACTCGACCGTGTGGTCCCAGTCTTCCCAACTGAGTCCGCAGCAAACTCAACTCTCTGGGTAGGAGCCGGTCGGGGCAGAAAAAACCCACACATGACTCTGATGGGGTTCGAACCCACGACCTCCCAGCCGGGAGTCCGCGACGCTGACCACTTTGCCACGGCGGCTGGTGACTTAGGTATTCTTACCCTACCCTGAATTGGTGTATTTGTGGAGGAGTGACAGTACAGGGGAAAAGATGGGGGTGGAGAGGTGTAGAGGGAAGGGGGGGGGGACAGTATGTGTTTGACATTTTTCAAATGAAATGAGTTTTCTGCTGCTTTAACAAACTGTGCTTGAGTGACTTTACCAAACATGGCTTAGCCACATGATTTTCTTGTAGTTTTTTTTTTTTTTTTTTTTTTTTTTAATTTTTTTATAAACAATGCTGGGAATAAGGCTAAACTTGGTGTCAGTCGCGATGTCCTCTCTCCCTCACTCCTCCCCACTCTCTCTCTCTCTCTCTCTCTCTCTCTCTCTCTCTCTCTCTCTCTCTCTCTCTCTGTACTTTTGCCCTTTTCTCTTGTGTTTACTATTCTTCTTCATTGATTCTTTAATTTTTCATTGCATTGACTTCAAGGTCTATATAGCTTGCTTTGTACTATTTTTTTTATTATAGAAATACATTGCCATATTATTAGTTAATAGTTTACAATAACAAATAACTTGCAAAAACTGCTCTAAAATGTAAAAATTAGTAGAATAAGTGAAGATGTATATCTCAGTTGTTTTCATCTGGTGAGTCTGAATGTGTAAGAGTCGGCAAATCCTGTCATCATGTCAGAATATCCGTGCCATTCAATGTGTCATTGTCACTTCTGTTTTGAGTGCTACTCCTACTTATGACCTACCTAAGGTGCCATCAAAAGTCATGCCTATGGTATAATGTTTATACGACATTTTCATCTAGATGTGACCCACCTAAGGTGCCATCAATGCCTATGGTATAATATTCACACGATATTTGCATCTAGATATGACCTACCTAAGGTGCCATCAAAAGACATGCATATAGTATAATATTCATACGACATTTCCATCTAGACAAATGCCTATGGTATAATATTCATACGATATTTCCATCGCCTTAGACCTACCTAAGGTACCATCAAAAGAAATGCATATGATATGATATTCTTGAGGTATAATGTTCATATGGTATAGTATTCATGTGGTATATTATTCATAAGATATTTCCCATCTAGACAAATGCAAATCTAAGGCGATGAAGGTAATAAGTTAAGCACAAAATAGTCATCAACTGGAGCATACATTAAACATGTACATGGGATGAAAGGGGCTTCATATTCCGGAGAAGACACTAATAACGAATTTCTATCGGTGAGAAATCCGGCATCATTGCTACAAGTATTAGATGACAAAACTTCACGACATTCACAAGACGAAGTTTGGGGATACTCACCTGACTAGTAATTACATTGGCAGTTTCATACCGAGAAACTGATAGTGACAGCAAGGAAAAGGTCAGTTGTCATTTACAGCAATTGATGCTGAACTATGGGATCAAGATACAAACAATGACAATAAACCTCCGTTACCACAGTCACCAGCCTCGTCAGATCCAAATTATTTCTGAATCAGAAGTTTATTTATCAGCCCTGCACAGCTTGTTGAATGAAATACAATCTACAGACTGTAGAGCTGTCGAATTAGCTCTTGGCAATCCGGTACTTACACATACATTGAATTCATACCATGGAACTGGCTGTTTCTTTCAGAATAAAGTAAATTGTCAAAAGCTAATCGTTTTTATTTGAAGTCTTTTTATCTTGTATTCAAAAACAAAGCATTCGTGGACTCTGGCAATGAATGTCTGAAAAGACCTAGACACACGCTGTCTGTCTCCAGCCAGTCAGAAAGTATACCAGTAAACTGGACAACAAATAAAATGTTGTTATTTCATGTGTTTTCATGAGGTCCAACAGTGCCTGTCATGCCTCACTGAGAGAACCGACTTTTCAGATTTGATGATGATTATTATTGCACTGACGACAGGCGAAAACATTAACATTTTATCATCTGAGAAACATGATAACGTAAACATGTTATTTTCTAAGACTCAAGAACATATTAAAGCGGTGTATTCAGATCATTAAAAAAAAATGTAAACAGATGGCTCAATCCTGTAATCTCGCACACGTTCTGGATTTAAAAAATCATTTTGAAATACAAGAACAATTTTGTCTTGGTGTCACTAATATTCAACTTCTTTTTCCTAGGTCCGTGTGAAGTCATCGGGGCATCGCAATGAAGAACTGTTCACCAGACTCCTCCAGTTCTGTCGGTTGTGTTCCGAGGCCTTGGTCTCTACAGATGTTTCCCTGTCCATTCTGCAGTGTTGTCAGTCCATGTGTTTCTGTCTTCTCTCTCTGGTCTCTACAGATGTTTCCCTGTCCAT
>JADBJO010002681.1:0-17750 GCA_016801955.1 Conus betulinus | reverse complement strand
TCACAGTCAAAAATAAGCATAATATGGAGACATCTCAGGGGGAACATAACAAAATACATACAGAACATCTTTAACAGAGCCAAACAATGACTTGCTAAGCTATAAGGATAAATGCACCAAAAACACTGACTTAATGTCAACCTATTTAACACATTATATAAATTCATTTTTAATCAAACATATTAGACCACCTGATCGCTTCCCCTGGTAGTAAATTTTACAACGGAAATACACAAACTTGTGCAGCCGGAAAAGATAATTGAAGAAAATTCACATACAAAAGTTTCAACAAGACATATAAAATCAAATGAACTGAGAAATGAGATAAAATTTACATCAGACAAATTAGAAATAATTTCATTAACTTTCCAATGACTATATCAGAAAGAAAACGACTTTGTTTTAGCGCAAACATTATTATATATACACATTATCATCAAAAGCTCAGTCTGGTTGATTGGTTTTTTATTTCTACAACAGCTGGGTCATGCTCTCGCTCACGTCTTTCTCTCCCTATGCAGCTCACGGCACAGACTGTCCCCTCCACTCTCCACACAGCTCACGGCACAGACTGTCCCCTCCACTCTCCACACAGTTCACCGCACAGACTGTCCCCTCCACTCTTCACACAGTTCACCGCACAGACTGTCCTCTCTACTCTCCACACAGTTCACGCGCACAAACTGTCCCCTCCACTGTCCACACAGTTCACTACACAAACTGTCCCCTCCACTCTCCACACAGTTCATCGCACAAACTGTCCCCTCCACTGTCCACACAGTTCACCACACAAACTGTCCCCTCCACTCTTCACACAGTTCATCGCACAAACTGTCCCCCCTCCACTCTCCGCACAGTTCACCGCACAAACTGTCCCCTCCACTCTCCACACAGTTCACCGTAAAAATTGTCTCCTCCACTCTCCACACAGTTCACCGCACAAACTGTCCCCTCCACTCTCCACACAGTTCACCACACAAACTGTCCCCTCCACTCTCCACACAGTTCACCATACAAACTGTCCTCTCCACTCTCCACACAGTTCACCATACAAACTGTCCTCTCCACTCTCTACACAGTTCACCATACAAACTGTCCCCTCCACTCTCCACACAGTTCACCACACAAACTGTCCCCTCCACTCTCCACACAGTTCACCGCACAAACTGTCCTCTCCACTCTCCACAGTTCACCGCACAAACTGTCCCCTCCACTCTCCACACAGTTCACCACACAAACTGTCCCCCCCACTCTCCACACAGTTCACCGCACAAACTGTCCGCTACACTCTCCACACAGCTCACCATACAAACTGTCCCCTCCACTCTCCACACAGTTCACCGCACAAACTGTCCTCTCCACTCTCCACACAGTTCACCGCACAGACTGTCCCCTCCACTCTCCACACAGTTCGCCATACAAAACTGTCCCCCTCCACTCTCCACACACAGTCACCATACAAACTGTCCTCTCCACTCTCCACAAAGTTCGCCATACAAACTGTCCCCTCCACTCTCCACGCCGCACAAACTATCCCTCCACACTCCACAGTTCACCGTACAAACTGTCTCCTCCACACAGTTAACTGTACAAACTGTCCCCTCCACTCTCCACACAATTGACCGCACAAACTGTCCCCTCCACTGTCCACACAGTTCACCGCACAAACTGTGTCCTCTCACACTCTCCACACAGTTCTCCGTAAAAACTGTCCCCTCCACTCTCCACACAATTGACCGCACAAACTGTCCCCTCCACTGTCCACACAGTTCACACCACAAAACTGTCCTCTCCACTCTCCACACAGTTCACGGACACATCTACAAAATCACGTGCACTGGCACTGTCAGTTACTCTGGTCGCCAGCGATGACACCGGTGTACGACTTTCCTGTGAGTCCCCACAAAAAAACTCCCTCACGTACAGGTGAATAAAGGGACCGGCTGACACCCTGTCTCATCTCTATCAGTCTGTCTTCACCATCCACGGTATACTTTTCCCCCGTCGATCAGCAGATGGTTGAAGACCATTGTGGCTCTCTTGCCGTCCTGCCTGGCTCGTTTGAGATGTGGAGACAAGTCTCTTTCTGAGGTCTGTCACACGTCGGGGAGAAGTCTTCCCCTATAAACACACTGGACCCTTGAAGTTACATTTACTTTGCAGAATTCTTACTTTGTTTGTGGAAAACACAACGGGCAATGCTAGGAGAGTCATGTCTGTTGTTCAGCCGGTGCGCCCTACTGAGCTCGACGTCGTCGGTCAGTTGCAGTTTGTCTATAAACAGGTCACGAAGTAGACCTTCACAGTCTGCACTCGTTTCCTGGTCACTCCTAGGTAAACCATGAAAAATAAGGTTGTTGCGTTTGGAGCGGCCCTCCAAGTCATCCATTCTGGCATCACATTCGTCAAGCTTTGCACACAAGGCGCTGTTTGTTTTCTTCAGGTCTTGGTTCTGGTTACGTAGCTCGACAAGTTCATCCGTCAAGGTTCACACTTCAGTCTGGAGAGACACGTAGAAATCACGCAGATCGTGGACCTCCTTCCTGAGCTCCTCCAGCTTGGCGTTCGTCTGCTCACTGGAAGACTCAATCCTAGCCATGATTTCGCTCAGTGTCGGCTCCGAACTCGATGACGTCGAAGAGCGAGGATCACCAGATTTGTCCAGACTAACCCAGTGGAACCCCCGACACTGCTGAACCGAGTCTGCCTCGTGGTATCCCTGCCTGGGAGAGGACTGGGTCCAGGGTTGCTCTTGATGTCCCCGCATTGAAGTAAAAAGCTCCCCCAAAACAGGTAGGGCAGCAACAATCCAAACACGACACCGTCCACACTGCGGGAAAGGGACAACATGGCGATACGTGTGGCCAGCTTTCTTTGGACTCTGTCTTCAACATGAAGCGGATGAAAATCGGCAAAACAAGGCCACATACAGACCGAAACTGGGTTCCTCCGCACAGCATATACTTAACGTATCAGTCTGTTCCACATGAAGACACAGAAATGACCAATTCTGCAGCAATTAACAGCAGAGCCTGTACAGTGCGTCTTCTCGTAATCACGACAGCTCACTGCTGAGAGAGAGAGAGAGAGAGAGAGAGAACAAGAGAAAAAAAAATGTTGATACAAGTCGGCTTCTTAAGTTCTGCCACAGTGTGTTAAAAATACCGACAGCGCGCTCTCCGTGTCACACGAGTTCAGTGTTTGACGTCACTATGTAAATGACGTCACAATAAGAAAGACAAAAGAAAGGAAAGACTACAGACTGGAAGAAGGAATGAATGTAAGCGAATGTCACTGAAGAAGAACAGACGGACGAAATAAACGAGGAAAGAACAAAGGGAATAAAGAAAAGAGTGAACAAAGAGGTGATGGTGGAACGGAAGACAGGAAGAAAGGCAAAAGAAGAAGAATAAAGGGAGGAGGAAATGAAAGACGGAACGGAAAGAAAAAGAAGAACAGAAAGATGAAGAGCAGGAAGGGGTGGAGGGGAGGGGGGGGAGAGAAACATGAAGCCGTTGGTGACGAGGTGTGGTGTGACATCATGGTGACAGGCTGTCCCTGTGGTGGTGTCACTTAATGACACACAGAAAACCGGTGGATCTGGAGCATGACAGATGATCATCACTCCACCTTCCCAGCGCTATGACCACCGCCCTCTCCATCCCCTGGACATTGTCCACGTCTGTGACGATGACCTGGTCAGTGAGGGCCAGGGCCAGATCACGTGCATCACTCTTACTGAGGGGACGTGGCACCGCCCTGACCGGTACACCGTGACGGCCTCTCACACGACGTACAAAGGACGTCAGCATCACGTGCAGCAGGAAGTTCACGACAGAGAACCCAGGTGTCCCTGTACCGGGGGGCACCTGAAAACAGCATGATCATGATCACATGACGTCACCTCCATCCCTGACCGGTCTGATGCACACAGATTCACCGACAGACAGACAGAAAGACAAATAAACAAAAAAAAACAGACACACTGACAGACAGACAGACAGACAGACAGAGACGCGCAAAGACAACCAGCCACCATCCATAGTGTACAAGAAATAAATGTGAATCATAGGAGGAGATCCAGATCTATTTTCCTGTCAGCACTTGCATATTGTACAGAATTAGATCTAAATTCCTGTCATCACCAGGATGATGATGATGACGATGATGATGATGATGATGACGATAATGATGATGATGATGAGACAGAACAGTTCCTACCTGGCTGTCCCACACGTATGTCGTGGGTCAGGAGTGACCAATGGTGTCGGCACACACGGCACACTGCCAGGGCCTCCAATCCCCACTGTGACCTGCCTGACCTCGTGACGCAGCTGCCGGACAGGTGGTCCCTCCGTGGGGGGAGGCAGTGCTGGGGCTCTGTACCGGGGGATGCTGTGGCCATTTATCAGACCTGCCCTCTCCACCTGTCTGATCACTGCAGGCGGTGACCGCAGAGGTTCAGTGACTTCGTGGATCTTCAGCCAGGACGGAGGGGAACGTGTGGGGCGGTTGTTCACTCTGTACACTGACGCTGTCCACACACGGACTGAGGGCAGTCGGTGCCGGACATCTGTCAGCCACCGGATGAACTTGCCACTGTGACACAGGACACAAAGTCTGGTGTAGGTCCCTTAAACTCCGTGTAGATCTAAAAACAGGATCTATAGATCTACAGCACATAGTCTATAGTCACATGTCTTCAATGTCTATTAAATTCTTCATACATAGTACTACTATTGAAGTAGTTGTGATATCAGCAGAAGAAGTATAGCAGCAACAGCAGCAGCTGTGGCAGCAGTAGTGGTGGCAGTACCAGCAGTAGTCTCTGCCTCGTGTTTCCCTCTTTCTCTTTCAATGCTCCGTTTAGATCTGAAATATGAGCAGCGCATTCATAGCACACCTTCAGAATATTCCGCCTTCTCCTTGTGTATCGGAATAGTGGTGGTGGTGGTGGTGGTGGTGGGTGGTAGTAGTAGTAGTAATAGTGGTGGTCGTAGTAGTAGCAGCAGCAGCAGTAGTAGTATTAGCAGAAGCAGTAGTAGTAAGTAGTAATAGTAGCAGCAGCAGTAGTAATAGTATTTATGGCAGCAGTAGTAATATCAGCAACAGCAGCAGTAGAGGTATTAATAGTGATAATAGCAGTGGAGGTAATAATCAGTCAGTTTGTTCTAGTATTCATTCGGTTTCAGACTTGACTCTCTGTGTCTCTCTTTCTGTCTTCGTCTATCTGTGTGTTTGTGTATCTGTCTGTGTGTCTCTCTGTGTCTGTCACTCCCTGTCTTTCTCTTACTCTGAGAGGGATGGGTGTGGGGCAGGTGAGTGTCGGATGGGGGACAATGTTGTGGAGGAGGGTGGGGGTGGGGGGTGGGGGCGCTTGTTGACATATATGTGCAAGAATGTTTAAGGACACATGAGTATGCTTACCTTAAAGAATAAACGAAAAAAAAAAAAAAGACATGGGGAAAAAATCATAAACACTATGAGGAATTTCAGCAAAGTGATTGAAACAATATATGAAACAAGAGAAAGTGCAAACAACATTTAGAACCGTTGAGGTATTCTGATTATTAAAGAAAATGTAATCAAACGAGGCTGATGATCTCCCATGAAACAGAGACAATTGAAAAAGGGCTATGGATTGTTTCCGACTGCTCCTCAAACACATATTTCATTTTACTGAATTCGGCTTGAAAAGCATTCAGCTTTAACCGAAAAAAAAAAAAAGATTTGATTGTCGGACGTATGAAGTGTATGGGATCACGATGCATCAAACCAAGGCTTTTCTTGTCTTGGTTGTTGTTTCAATAATTTGTTAAAAAGATTGTCACTTATCAAATTCCAAATACTACAATGAAGACTATCAGAAAATTCCTAGCATCTTTACATTTTATCAACATTCTCATAAGAAGTTGTTTTTTTTTTAACTTTGTGTGTGTGTGTCTGTGTGTGTGTGTGTGTGTGTGTGTGTGTGTGTGTGTGTGTGTGTGTGTGACTTAGAGTTTTAATTGTTATGAGGTATAGACACAACATGTAAATAACAAATTATACAAAAAGAGAGAGCACAGTTTTTGTTTTGAACGATAGTTTATACTGGCCCCATATATGGAGCCATTACAGTCGTTTCATGTTCATGGAATCACGGACATATTTTGCAGCATGGGTTTGTACAGCATCACAGCAGAGCATGTCACTTGAGCATTGTTTGCACAAGTCTGGGTCTGGTCAATCTTGATGGAGTAGATGTCCAGACTACAGAGAATAATATATGTCTACTGACCATTTTTCTCACTGCATCTGTAATGTCCATGTATCTATTCTTAACTGTTTGTGGATCGTGACCACTGTAGCGATGTCTACTGACTTCTTGTCTTCGTTCAAAATGTTGTGCGTTTACTTTTTAGTCGGAAGTTTCCAGTGAATTGTTTGAAAGAATGCATTCTCAAAGTGCCGCCTTTTTCTTGTGTCCAGACAGATGTCTTTTTGGAATCCAGCTCCTTTTTCATGGCATGTTTTGTTCCCTCTAGACAGGAATCATTTCCATTTCATGTGGAACATTTCGGATGCATTCTAGCAATGAAGTGTCGGATGTTTCTACCTTCTGAAGCAAGCTTTCAGATGCCTGTTGGAGGTGTGATTTGTGGTTTGCTTTTGTCATGTGCAACCAAAAACACGGCTGCGTACAGTTTGTAACCTGACTGGGCATCAACCATGTTCAACTAAGGCAGGAAGACGCAATGCCTTTTAAGCAGACATTTAAAATTGCAGACTCGTGTGTGTTTGCGTGCGTGTTTGTGGGAGGGTGGGGGGGAGGGGGGGGGGGGGGGGGGGGGGACGGGGTAGAGAAGGAAGGGGGAGGGGGGGTGGTGGTGGTGCTAGAGATAAACTCGGAGGAAAAGGGTTGGAATACGAGAACTGCGTTGCTCATGTCAAGATCTGTAGAAGGGAACCACATGTCAACTCCAATAAATGGATACTGGTATAATTAGCATATTACCGAGGTGAATCATTACGTCTGGTTTCAGTTTTGAAACTTTTTCTTGTTCATTTCAGGGTGTACAGTGTTTTCTTTGCTTACTTTACAAAATGCTCTCGTGCCATTTTACGGAAAATGATCTCGCAAAATTTTGGACTGGGTTTGTGATCTGTATGATATTGGACCGATCTTTGAATGCAAGAGGTATTTTAGGATCATATTTTGGTGAAATTGATTCTGAAATTCCCATTCAATGCCGTACATATACAGTTTCATTTATTTTGTAAGCAAACTTTGTAGATGAAGAGAACTATTATGTCATTGCATCTAACAGACATGGAAATACGGTGCCGTCGTTTGTGATCGAATTAGAAGAATCGTCGTCTGCACGTAAGTTGGAAGGTCATTAACAAATGTATTGAGCAGAATGGGCAGGCCTGTTTTCTTGGAAAAAAACTCTGGAGAATAGTGTTTTAGAAAAGAATAGTCTAGTCACTGTATTCGCACAGATTTCGGTGATATTACAAAACAAACGCATGTGCGTGTGTGTGTGGAGGGGGGGGGGAGGGGGGGGGGGGGGGGGGGGGGCGGGGGGGGAGTGCTGTATGGTGAGAGAAGGGGAGCGAGTTGCCCATCGTGTATTTGTGTGAAGCCCTGAACCCTCCACTGTAACCAGTTGTGATGTGTTTCATTCTGAATCTGTGTGGGGAGGAGAGGGGAAAAGAAGAGTGCGCGATATTGGGGGAAGAAGGGGGGGGGGGGGAGTCAGGAGGCGGAGAAGAATGCGGGGGAAAGGTGCATCCATGCAAATAATAATGAGAGGAATGAGTTTTCGCTACTGTTTGAATCTTACAGATTTAATGCACTTTGTGACAAATAATTATCGGTGAATTCCGTGTCGAATGATAGTAATGTGTGTTGCATTCAACGACTGAAGACAACATTTTTGAGTCTTGAATGTTGATTTTCTTTCTTATTTTTTTCGGAGATGGCGTATCGGGTGCTGGGGGCAAAAACTGTACTAAAAGCTGAACCCCAACATCCATGCTGGCATGATAAACGGCGGCACCAGGGAAATTTGCCCGTTTGCCCGGAGAGAATGGCCCAAGCTCTGCTCAAGAAACTTCTTGTGACAATACAGTACACTGAAATACAAGACAACACATTGCAATACTATAAAACACTGACATGAATTAACACTGTTTTAGTATAAAGGACAACATAAACTACTTAGTGCACTGTACTATACAAAGATACACTAAACAGAACAACGCGTGAATAACAACACACAAGTTGAACAGAGGTAACCTGGTGAAGCAGGGGAAACAACTGTTTGCTACCTATGTCATGAGCGAAATCTGTGGTTATCTCTCTTTAATTTTGTTCACATTCCGTTGCTTATACCACATGTATCTTGATATCAATCAATTGATTAATTCCTTTATTTACGTTTTTTTTATCAGTTCCTTCCTTGCTCCATTTATTCATTTGTTCACTGACTTATTTTACTTATTCATTCATTTGTTTATCGATGTGTTCACGTTTGTTTATTCATTCATCTATTTTCCTTGTTCATTCATTTATTTATTTGCTTATTAATGTCTCACTTCTTCATTTTTTTTCCTTAATTTGCGCGAGTCGTTGAACGTGTTCAAATAGGGATATGATGTCTCGAACAAAGAGAGCAGATTCTATATTTGACTGGGTGTGTTGTCTATTTGTGTTCATCTGGACCAGCTGGGGTGAGGTGGGAACGGGCGAGGGGGGGGGGGGGGGGGGGGGGGGGGGAGGGGGGGGGGGGGGTGATGGGGAGGAAGGGGGCTATTCGGGAGAGGAGGGGTGGGGACATCCTGCAATAGCTCTCTCTCTCTCTCACACACACACACACACACACACGTGACCTAAGTCAAAAACTGACCTGTCATCAGGAGCCTCATCAAAGAAGATGAAGGCATCAGGATTAGGACCAGCATGGAGCAGCTTCATCAGACGGGAAACATCCTTTTTGGCATTATCGATGTGACAGCTGAGGCGATGGATGTTTCCAGCTGGTGCTGTTGCTGCTGTCCCCAGCATTCTGCATAGCTGCTCCTTCACCAAGATGGTCACTGCTCTATCGGCAGACTGACTAACAACGACCACTTGCCTCCCCTGCCTCGCCCACTGCAGGGCCTTCAGAACCAGGACTACGGTTTTCCCGCAGCCTGGCGGGACCCTGCAGGTACAGGTATTGTGGCTCTGGCTGCATGTTGAGCAGAGCCACCTGCTGGGGCGTGAGGACGAGGGAGACGAAGCGCAGGGCAGTTTCGGCCACAGCCTCTCCGAAGGTCCTCAGCACCTTGCGTGGTTGGCCAGCTGTGGGGATGTCGACCGTGCTGGCTGGTCCACAGAACCTGTTACAGTCCACACACACACACACGCATGTATGCACACACACACACACACACACGCGCGCGCGCGCGCGCGCGCGCGTACACACACACACACACATCTGTGTATGAGAGAGAGAGAGAGAGAGAGAGAGAGAGAGAGAGAGAGAGAGAGAGAGAGATGATGGCAGTTGAAACATGACTTACACCTAGATAACATGGAGAATTCTTGTCACTCTTACATACTTTGACCCTGAGATATGCTCCTTGCTCGAAATTCTGCTTATGTATATTTGTTAATTATTTCTTGTTTCGCCTATTCCTCCACACGTTCGGAGTTCCCAGTCTGTGTGTCTTTAGCACACGCGTGGTCGTGTTTCCACTGAGGAGTCAGAGGCAGAAAGAGTCTTTTGATTTCCAGCATTTCAGGAACTATTTTCACACGGTGTGTGTGATCGTATCTGCATCACTTTTCACATTCCATCACTCACTCCTACCACCTGCGTATTGAGTCATAGTCTGCCGTTCTAGTCAGCTTGAATTCACCATCGTTTAATCATCGTTCTGTTTCGTTCTATCGATTTCTGAAAAAAGAGTTATGCTACATGTCAATGCTGACATACTTTTACTAGGCTGTAACATATCTTAGACTATGCGATTGTGCTCGCAAAACTTTTGACTTAGATATTCTTACCCCTACCCTCTAAATATACAAAAGTTTCAGTCATTTTGGATCGATCTGCACGTCAGTCAATGCAGGATCGATCGTTCCCATGTTTTATCAGTCTACATACACAATGCCCACCATGCTTGAATGTACCAACACAAGCTATACTCAGTCCCACTTGACATTTCCGATTGTGTTCGCGTGGTTGTTGTTGTTGTTGTTGTTGTTTTTCATCCCATAGTTTTTCCCAACTCCTACCCCATACACAGATCACGGTCATCTATCTTTGCTGGATCTGCATTTAAATTATTTCATGAACACCAGCCTCGAGTTACTTTTACATGGCGAGTAGGATTTATGATAGCTTTTCGTTCTGTACTGTTTTTTCGCGTTTTGAAATAATTCATGTCACTGTCTAGAAACCTCACAAACTGACTTTAGCTTCTTACACTGTGACTGCATTGAATGCAGTCGCCATTGTGCGGGGAAATTCCAGTTGAGGTCACTTCATTCATGCATCTGTTTTTGGACAAGTAATCCTACTACAAAGAAGATGCTACCTTCAAATGAAAAAAAAAATTAATTTGAAATCATATTCAACAAGTTGTCAATTCATTGCTCTATCATTGTAGACTAATCACATCCCTTATGCTTCGTTTTCTAAACCTGTTAGTTGCATATGTGGGTAGTTGATCACACTGTTACATTTTCTTGACTTGTCCAAGGATGCAAACTTTTCTAGCGGATTCATTCACATCAAATATTTTTTCAGAAGAAAACTTGGAAGACCTGCTGCATTCTGTTAATGGACAATGCTGAAGCTTCAGTTTCAGTGTCAGTTTCATCAAGGAGGCGTCACTGCGTGCGGACTAGTCCATATACGCTACACCACATCCGCTAAGTTTTGAGACCACACTACGCATGATTCGAAGCTAATGGATTAATGAATTAACAACTAAGGTGAGACAACTGAAGAAGAGGGTCTCGTGGCTACGACTTAGCGGATGTCTGACCTACACATTAGCCCAACGCGCTGGTCAGACCTTGAGTGCCTACCTACCATTTTGTTTTTTGTTTGTTTTGGTTTTGTGCGTGTGTGTGTGCGTGTGTGTGTGTGTGTGTGTGTGTGTGTGTGTGTGTGTGTGTGTAGTGGATGTACACGTGTGTGCATGATGTCCGGGCATGGGCCCATGTGTGTGCGTGTGTGTGTGTGTGTGTGTGTGTGTGTGTGTGTGTGTGCGCGCGCGCGCACAGGCATGTGTGCGTGTGTGTGTGTGTGTGTGTGCGTTTGTGTGTGCGCGCGCGCGCACGTGTGTGTGTGTGTGTGTGTGTGTGTGTGTGTGTGTGTGTGTGTGTGTGTGTGGGGGGAGGGGGGTAGAAGAAGGGGGATTCATTCCAAGAACTGGCCCTCAGCACTTGGTCTTAAGAGGTTATCTTTTATATTTTCTACTTATCACATGAAAATGTAGCTTGTTTTGCTCTTTCATGATTTTCTTTTGCTTCTTAGCTGGCACCTTTGGTGGTTTTTGAAAACTTGACAAACATACTACGGTATTGCACACCAGGCTTTTTCTGGGATAGCATTCTTCTTAAACCGAAAAGGCAGAGGAGTCAATTACCACTTTCCGCGGTCACTGAGGAGAAACAATCAGGTTTCGAAATATCGGTATCTGACCAGGAGTTATATGTTAGTGAGCTTTCTTCCCATTGGAGATGGTCTCCCCCATGGAGACTATAAGCTTGCTGAAGGTTCATTTTGAGAGCATTTATTTATTCCCCATTCGCCCACTCAAGCACATACTGTCAGTTAGGCAGAATCATCTACCACTGCAGATAGGAAGGCTTATCTCCCCCATTTCTTCACTCTAAGACATAAGAGCAAGCTTTGTATATATATATATATATATATATATATATATATATATATATATATATATATATATATGTGTGTGTGTACAGAGGGAGAGGGTGGGTGGGTGGGTGGCTGCGCGTGCGCGCGTACACACGTGTATATGCCTTGCACCCCCACCCTCTCTTTCTGTCATTTCAGTTGTTTTACATTGCAACAGGAATGTCAGTGAACCCAGTGCCATAGCATGAACTATGCCTGTGTTGGCCAATCATTACCTTCAGGATGACACAGTACCATAGCATGAACTATGGCTGTGTTGGCCAGTCATTACCTTCAGGATGATACAAGTATTTCTATAAACAACACGCATCTTGTTCTTCCCTGTGATCACCTGAATACGGAGTTCCGTCAGACAACCCGAGGACTTTTTATTTCAGTTGCAGATTGAATTACAGCAACCTGACTGTTTGCCAGATTTCAGTGGCATGGAGAATATCAGTTTTACTTGGGCATTCTGAGAAGCGAGGGAAAATAAAAAAAATAAATACATTTTTTTTTTTTTAAGTATATATATATATATATATATATGTGTGTGTGTGTGTGTGTGTGTGTGTCAGTGTGTGTGTGTGTGTGTGTGTGTGTGTGTTAAAATTGGTTATTAAAATGAAGAGGTAAAAACCTCTACAAATTTGTTTCGAGCTTTTGCTCTCGTCAGGATGTTTTTGGGGCGCGCGTCGCTGTTATATAGCGTGCGGGTCCTGAATTCATTTTGTGCATGTTGGTCAGTTACATGCGTTGCACGTGCGATCTGTGTTGCTCGGGTTGCTTGCTGTGGTCTGTTCGGGGGGGAATTCGCTGATGAAGATTTCCATTTGTGCCTGCAGTTATTTACTATTTCTACTTTTGTATTCAAAGTTGCTAAATGGGGTTTGCGTAGTATTAACCATTTTTCTGTGGAGCATAAGTTGGATTTTTTTTTTTTAATATTGTTGTACGGTGTGTTGCTTTTTTATGATTTTCCATGATGTGCTGTAGTCTATTTTTTTATCTTTAAGTCTACAGATGTATTTACTCAGTTTGTTTTGGTTTTGTATTTTTCTTTGCTGAATGACTGTTGTGGTTTGCATATCTAGTTTTAAAGTGATTTTCAGTAATCCCTATACATGTTTGTTTTTTTCATTGTCTGATGTTACAGTAGCTTGTTATACAATATTATTGTGAAGGTATTTGTTGCTTAGGGGGCACTGTTCTTTTTTAGTGCAATTGCAGGATACCCTTTCATCACCCTTCTTTGCTGTGTTGCTTTTCATTTTGTTAGATGAATCAATTATGTTTTTGAGGTTGGGCATACATGAGTATGATAGTTTTGATTGTGTTTTTGTTGAATATTTTTGGACAGTTTGTGTTCTTTTGGGAATGATGTCAGTCAGTATTTTAAAGATTTGTTTTCCTACATTTGTTTTTACTCTTCCATCATATGGGGGGGGAGGGGGGGGGGGGGGGAGTGGGGGGGGGGGGTTATACCATATGATCTTTCTTTTCCTGTTTTTCTTGTTTCTGTTCACGTTATTGTCTGGGCTATATTGTAGTTTGTAGTTGTAACCACTTTTTTTGCAACGCTTCTTGGTATTCTGCCGCTGCATTATTGAGTACTTTTTCGTTGCATGACAGGTTAGATAGTCTCTTGTTTATACCATTGGATATAGTTTTTTAGTATAGATGGTGGGGTGGTTGCTTATGATATTTATGTAGATGGGTATGTCGTTGGGGTTTTTTTTTTATGGTTTGTACACGTGGTCGTTGAGGTCTAATGTTATGTCTAGGTAGTTCACTGCCTTTTTGTTTGCTTCTATTGTGATTTTTTAATTGTGGGTTTGGAAAAATTTTGCACAGTTCTTTTTTCTTATTTTCAATGGTTCTTGGGTTATTGTTTAGTGCGGCGTGGCCGACATCTCTGTATAGACCGACTTGTTTTCCGTGTTGTTGTTTTTGGATGTTGGATAGCATGAATAGTCCGACTAGCTCACGTTTCGGCATCATCATACGATCCCATGGTCACATCAAATGTAGAGTTTTTGTTCGTTTTTTTTTCTCTTTTTTTTAATCCAAGTTTCATTTCTGCTGTGGATTAGAGCTTTCTTGGTATGGAAGATGATTTCCATTTCTGACTCTGCTATGTTTGTGTGTTTATTGGCGAATTTCAAGGCTTTGGTGAGCAGTTCTTCAACTATGGATGGGTGGTAGAAGTCCACTATGTCAAATGCAACGAAAAAGTATTCAATAATGCAGGGGCAAAATACCAAGAAGCGTTGCAAAAAAGTGGTTATAACTACAAACTACAATATAGCCCAGACAATAACGTGAACAGAAACAGAAAAAACAAAAAAAGGAAAGAAGATCATATGGTATAACCCCCCATATGATGGAAGAGTAAAAACAAATGTAGGAAAACAATTCTTTAAAATACTGACAACATCATTCCCAAAAGAACACAAACTGTCCAAAATATTCAACAAAAACACCATCAAACTATCATACTCATGTATGCCCAACCTCAAAAACAAAAGCAAAAGCTCGAAACAAATTTGTAGAGATTTTTACCTCTTCATTTTAATTACCAATTTTAAGAGAGGTTGCTTCCCAAGTGGTTGGCATTTTTTGAATTTCGAGGGGCGTCTTGATATTATTTGTGTGTGTGTGTATATATATATATATATATATAGAGAGAGAGAGAGGAGAGAGAGAGAGAGAGAGAGAGAGAGAGAGAGAGAGAGAGAGAGAGATGTGTGTGTGTGTGTGTGTGTGTGTAAATATTCAGGTTTTGGAAAGTTTCATACCAACCAGAATGTTCAGAATACTTGTAGTTCATGTCTTACCTGGCTGCCAGGCGTTGATACAACCTATCCGTCATGGACGGGTCGGATCCCCCTGTGGTCAAGGCGCTCCACCAGGCTGCTGGCTGTGGCAGCTGATCGGAACACAGACAGCGGCTGACAGCCTGTGTCACGCCTTGAGTGTGGGTGGAGCGACACAAGTCCTGCAGGACACACAGTGGACAGACCATCACCCAGGGCAATGTCAGTGTCAGGCGGTGTACTGTGTATGTACAGACTATTATTTGGGGCATGTCTGTCAGGGGTTGTAATGCATGTAGAAATCTGTTATTTTGGTTATGTCATTAACAGCGTTATAATACATGTAAAACCCTGTTATTCTGGTAATGTCATTAACAGGGGTTGTAATGCATATACAAAGCACTATTTTGCGTTTGTAGTTGCATGACGCTTTCAACAACCGTTACTAGGAATTGTTTATGCAAAGCCAAATACACATCAGTGTGTCCAGTGAAACCTTATATAGTGACTGTTTATCTAAAGCCAAATACACATCAGTGTGCCCACTGAACCTTTATAGTAACTCTTTATCTAAAGCCAAATACACATCAGTGTGCCCAGTGAACCTTTATAGTAACTCTTTATCTAAAGCCAAATACACATCAGTGTGTCCAGTGAAGCTTTGTAGTAATTGTTATCCAAAACCAAATGCACATCAATGTGCCCAGTCAACCTTTGTAGTAATTGTTTATCCAAAGCCAAATACACATCGGTGTGCCCAGTCAGAGATCAAGTTAAATCTAATAGAAGAAAAAAAGTCTCGTAAGTTCAACAAACGGAAAATTAACCTTTTTTTTATGTCAAACGTCGCTTAAGTATTGGAACTAGTGTATTTCTCAGTAGCTATATCACACTGGAATTTGAGAACATCAAGGTCCACAAACTTAATGATTGACCAGCCCTCATCTCAACAGCTCCATCCCGTCATTCAAAAATAGGATCAAGATAACCAACAAGTACATCTGAACGATGTAGCTAACCAATGTACACAGAGCAACAGAGGTGGAACATGGGAATCTGAAAGTTTCATAACGAGGTGATTGAGGGCTGAAAATGAAGTAAACTTTGAAAAGAAAACTACCTGTCTGTAACACAAGTCAGTACACTCACTCCTTCTTCGTGCAGACAGTGATGGACTGGAATCAACTAAGGGAGGATATCGTCAGTGCAGGCTCTGCCAGTGCATTTACATCAATAAATAAATAAATCATGGAAAGAACACATGGGAGACGGTGACATCCAGTATCAAACAAAATAGTCACAGGTGACACACAGGCAACCTGATCTTTGCAATCCGATACACACAGTCACTGTGTGCAAAGTCACTGTGATATAAAAAAAAATGTTGAAGAGGAAGAGGTTTGCACAATGTGGATCACTGCTCACACAGAAAGACACGTCGCAGAGGGCTTGCCGTGCTGTGATTAAGAACTGACAAAAAGTGACGAATCAACTGAGCAAATACGTCATCACACATGAATGACGATTAAAAGTAAAGACATGTTTGCGTGATGTCTGTGTTCTGTTGCATGCTTTCATCTGCTCTGTAATCAGAGATGTCGTGTTCTTGTTTCTCAGCTGTAAGCTGTACTTATAATGTCTACTCACCACTTTGGAGCTGCTGAGAGCTGTTCACTGCCGCAGAAAGCTGAGCTGAGGTGATGTTAGGTAGAAGAAGCGCTTTTGTCACTCTGATGTTGCCGCCGGACATATCATGCACAAGTGTGTTTGAGGGCGATCTCCTGGTTGTCCAGCTGCTTTATGGCCTTCGTGACAACCTTGGCAATGATCTGGTCCTGGTCTGCTGGTGACTGTGTAGAGAGGTGCTGCCCTCCGACAGATTTGACCTCACCCACCAGAATGCCATACTGGCGGTGGAGAATGATGATGTCACACTCCCCGTCAGCAATGTTGGGGGGATGGACGGGTGGCTGATGGAGGGAAGTTGGGAAATGATGTTGGTGGGGTTGATGTGATGTTGGGGATTATGTTGGTTGTCCAAATACCCACGGAATTTCATTTGGGAGATGATCATCATGGCTCCCCCAATGCTCCCCAGGGCCTGGAGACACTGGTGCTGGGCAACGTCATCTTGAAGATCGCTGTCCTGGAAGCGTTCATCCTGCAGGCCTGCTGGGTTTTCTGTGAAAAACTGCGCCTGCGGTTGATGGGGGTGGGGGTGGGGGGTTACGTCTTACAAGTCGCTGTAGTCTGCGAGAAATGCGTTGAAGTGGATTCTGTCTAACATGGACAGTCACTCCGGCAACAGTCTCTACAGTACGAGGAACCCCGATTGAAGAAGAAAAAGGGGCGGGAAGAAATAGATTCTGGTGAGGAGATTGGGGTACATGGACTGGATGAAGGGGATCCAGGCGTCCTCTGGAGCACCCTCTGCCTGCAATGAACCATTACCATGTTGTCTGCTTTCTTTTCATCAACCCTTAGTCGTTATCATCATCATCATCATCATCACCAACATCATCATCATCGACCTTATTATTAGTATTGTTATTATCATTATTATTATTATTATTATTATTATTATTATTATTATTATTTTATCACTATCATTTTTATTATTATTATTATCATCATCATCATCATTATTATTATTCATTAATTCCTTTATCTATCATTTTATGGCTTGTTGCATATTTTAGTTTTACGCACAGTCTAAAAATACACCCCATCATGAAATGAACTGCTCCATGTTAAACGTTCAGACTGACAGATCTGTATCTGTCACCACCAACCAAGGATAACACCAGGCAGTTCAGGTTCAATCCTCTCTGTGCCGTTAACGTTCAGCCTGACCGATTTGTACCTGTCACCGCCAACCAATGATAACACCAGGCAGTTCAGGTTCAATCCTCTCTGTGTCGTCCAGTGACTGAGGTGATGGCAAGGGATCTCTGCCTGTCTCTGTCTGCTGCTGCCATCTCCAGTGCTTACACTCTCCCTCTGTGTCCGTGTCCACTCTCTCTCACCCCCC
>JADBJO010002680.1:277596-287596 GCA_016801955.1 Conus betulinus | reverse complement strand
TGTGTGTGTGTGTGTGTGTGTACAACAGAAAGGGATAGAAGAAGAGAGAGAGAGAGAGAGAGAGAGAGAGAGAGAGAGAGACAGACAGACAGACAGACAGACAGACAGACAGACAACAACCACAGGCAAAGAGAAAGATAGTAAAAGATAGAGAGAGGCTGTTAGGCCTGGCTTTTTTTTTTTTAAATCAAATAAGACCACAGTCAATCGATATGAACTACGCTGCCATCTTTTCGCACCAGCATAGAAAAGCTAGTCAGTTTTGTTTTTTTACATCCCATCTCACCGTATGGTATACCTGAGGCCTACACAGATGTAAGCAGCTGTGCATGTATTCAAAACCCAATGTGCAATGCAGAATTGACTGATAAGACAACACACTTAAAATTCAGCGAGTATTCGAAATGCGCCCCAGCAGCACACCATTAGTTTTCTTCCCTGTAGATATATAGCCACTGGAAACTATCGCGAACTGTGTTAAGTTGCTAGCGGTTTTATGTGTATTTGTTTGTGAAAAGAATACGCTTATGGAAAACATAGATGGCTAGCGCAAGCTCTGGAAAAAAAAGGAAGGATTTTTAAAAGTTTGATACCTTGGCCCTCCTAGCCATAGGGATCGTGCATTATGCATGCATGCCGCACGTGTAGTAGTAAATAGATAATATGCGTTGATTGATTTGTCACCTGTAGGATGGACAGTTGAATCAGAGTAAAAACTGATTGACAGCGTTGCATGGGGAGGCGGTGGCGAGGCTGCATGCCTCAGAGCTTTTTTTCTTAGACGATACTGGGGGTGTCAAAAGTAAATGTAAAGGCCACAACTGGCCCGTTTCAAGGCTCAGTGGAACTATAGGTGTGACGCGGTGAAAAGAAATGAAAAACAGGAAGATAAATATTCCTTAGATAAAGATACTTCCTAAACAGAAAATTTTTAAAATGATTGATTTGTTTTTAGGGCTCACGGGCGTTCTTCCTCCCTCGCTAGTTCTGATCTGGGATAGGTTAAATGAAAAAGTTGACCTGGGAGGGGTGGGGACGAGCTTAGGCATGGAGCCAAAAGGACAACCCATCCATTTAACACACATGTCAAAAAGCAGGGGATGAGGGAATGGAGAGGAGGCTACGCATCAGGACAGAATTAGTGCTCTCTTTCCTAATTTCTATGTCTCCAGGTGTAGAGGTGTTTGGACTAAAGGCCAGTTAATGGTCAACACCACATGTCCCACTTATGTTTTTTGTTTAAAATGGGCTGACTTGGGGTATAATGACAATACCCACTCCCTGTCCACACCCTTATTCTATTGTGAGTGTGTTGATGAGAGCAGATGGTGTGATGGGAGGGTGTGTGTGTGTGTTGATTTAACCGCAAGGCTAAAAATCAGTTCTAAGTCATGTGCTAAAATATATCTGTTTAAGTGAGGTGAGTCCCCAGTGTTGTTGTCACATGGCTTGGGGGATGAGGATGGGGCCAAGTTTGTGCATGAAACCAAAACACTCCCTTTTATTATCAAAACACACACAAATTATGTCATGGGACATTTTGTGGCAGAGTAGTAAATCCCACACCCTTCCTTGGCAAATCCCACACACCCCTTTGCCTATGCCACTGGCCGATCTGCGTGTTGTGGTTACACTGATGAGTGAATTGTGTGTAAAGCTGAACTAGGCACGCACCCCTACCACTGTTGGGTGTGTTGATGAGGTTGGATGGGGCGGGAAGAGTGCGGTCAAAACGAATCGCCGCCATTGTCACCTTTCTTTGTTGAAGAGAGTGAATTTCAACACTGGGCCCCAAACCTGTCCATGGTTTTCCTACATGATGTGTGCTTGGGGAGGGGAAGGGTGAGATCGAGCTTTGGCCTCAAATCACAAGCCACGAACTTGCTCGATAGGTTGAAAAATGCGGTGATCTAGGTCACACGGTCATCGTCCCCACCTGCTACTCCCTTTGATAAGCGTGGGTTGAGAGTTCGTCATCTGGCCAAACTCACTCCCCGCCAAGATGTGACGAGAAAAACAAACAAAAAGGGGGATTTGAGTGGGGGATGGGGTTGGACACATATTGCACAAGGCGCAAGACACACCCGACTCATGATTTTCATTTGAAGCGATCTGAAAAATAATGCTAGCATAAGACATATCCCCCCCCCCCCCCCCCCCCCCCCCCAGCTTACTGTGGTAGTATTAGGTTCCGTAGATGAGGTGGTTTGGGGGTGAATTTGGACATAAGGACCGCCGGGCTGTAAACATATAGTAGTATGCTTATAAGCTGAATATCTTTTTTTGCTGAGCGTAGATTTGAGTGTAAGTATAAAGTCACTCCCTGTCTGCATGTCTAAGTTGTGTGTCTTCAGGGAGGGTGGGTTTGACTGATCCTGAAATCCAAAATAGCTCCAACCACCCATCCTCCTGTCCTTCGCCTATCAGAAGTGTGTTGATGAGGGTAGGGGGAGAGGATTTGGGATAGAGAGCCCAAATCACTTCCCATACATGTATTAGCTTTTTTTTTCCCATATATATAGGGGGGTGAAAATTGGTAAAGACCGGACCCCCTTGTGGCCATCTGTTAAGCAGTGGAGTGCATTTGGACTTGAAGCCAGAGTTACTATGTGCTAGGTGCGTTTCATATGTTAAAGGAGAGAGAGTTATGATATCAGGGACTTGAAAGGACCATGTCCACATGTCTAAGGTATATACGTGTGCGTGCGTGCGTGCGTGCGAGCGAGCGCGCGCGTATGTTTATGTGCGTGCGTGCGTGCGCGTGCGCGCGCGCGCGTGTGTGTGTGGCTATATGTGTGTGTAGAGAAGTGGTGTTGGGGGGGATGAGTATGGGCATGAGGCCTCACAACACTGTCCATGCCAAAAGCAGCAAGTGGTGCTCATGTCGAAGTTGGGGATAACCAGGGGACAAGGCCAGTATAAATGACTCAGGTCTTTCTCTCTGTCACAGTATGTTCATGGGAACCGTTTTCAGTTTTAGTTTCATCTATGAGGTGTCACTGTGTGTGGACGAGTCCACATACGCTACACCACATCCGCTAAGCTTTGAGACCACACTGCGTATGATTTAAAACCTGATGGATAAGAGAATTAAGGACTAAAATGAGATAATTGAAGAAGAGTGTCTCATGCCTATGACTTCACAGGATATCTGACCCTATCGCGCATTTAGCGCTAGCGCAATTGGTTAGACCTCTCGGTACCAGTCTAACACTGGCTGTGCCATTATGATGGGTCATTTATGTGTCTCTTGGTGAGTGTACTACCAGTGTATGTGTGGTGTGTAGCATGTGTATGCATGAGTGTGGGGTACGGGCCCATATCTGTGTGCGCGCGCGCGCGCGCGCGCGCGTGTGTTGTGGTGCACTGTTGGTGTGTGTGTATGCGTTGCCAGTGTAATGAACGTGTGCATGTTGGCTAGTGCATTGTGTGTGTGGTGTGTGTTGTTTTGTGTTGTGTGTGTGGTGTGTGTGGTGTGTGCGCAGTGTGTGGTGTGTGTGTGTATCTGTGGGCAGCGCGTGCGCGCATGTTGCGTGTGTGTGTTATGCTTTCTCTTGTGCTTGGTGTCTCTTTCTTTGTGTTTCATGCTTAGGATGCTTCTCCCCATGTTACGCATCTGTGCACATATATGTAGGGTCCTACATGTTGTGGGTAGGTATGTGTGACTGTGTTATCTGAGCGTATACGTGGTGTGTGTGTGTGTGTGTGTGTGGTGTGTGTGGTGTGTGTTGTGTGTGTGTTGTGTATGAGAGAGAGGGGGATAGAGAGAAGAGAGAGAGAGAGAGGAGAGAGAGAGAGAGAGAGAGACGCTTCCGAAATTCGAGAATCAGTTTTTAATTGACAATGACAAAATACAGTCTTCACTGTCAGAGGGGGCTATCATTATTGCAGCGTTCAAAGATTCATGAACGGAAAAATGTATACACATTACAAACACGATTCCCGGTATTGATCATATTTGGGGAATGGAATAAAGTTAACGACAAACAAAAGATCACCAAACGGGGCCTAAGCGTCATTAGCTCTTACCAACGGAGGAACCAATCACTTGAAATTACAAGGTACAAACCAAAGAACAAAACTTCATCTCCCCTGAATAAGGTATTCAGAAATTCTTTTTGGGGGAAAGGAAAACTGTCGTCATCAGAGATAAGTTTGAAGGGAAACAGCAAAAGTATGTCCGGAACTCTACAAATCAAGAATACAATAGTAAAATGAAGACAAGGTCCAATCAGTATTTTGAAGAACCACATTTAAGATGAAGGAAAAGGGGGGGTTGATTTTAAGTTAACGACTTTTATCGGAAAAACACAAAGTTTTTTTTTCATTTTTTTTACTCTGGTACTTTAAACCAATCCACGCACCTTTTTCAGCAAACAGAATTCTGAAACGAAAAAACCATTTTTTTTTGACTTTTGAAGAAGATTTTAACCCAAAACACACATTGTCTCCAGTATTTTGATTTTAGTTATTTGGGAACAATCTGGGGGGTTTTTTTTTCTCTTTCTGACAAAACAATGATTTCCAGCCAATTTAGTTATTAATTAACTTTTTTCCAGCTAACATTTCGAGAATTAAATCCTGTTTAAGGAAGAATAAATAATATTTCA
Source organism: Conus betulinus (assembly GCA_016801955.1). NCBI lineage: Eukaryota > Metazoa > Mollusca > Gastropoda > Neogastropoda > Conidae > Conus > Conus betulinus. The sequence continues at coordinate 282,986 of JADBJO010002680.1, read as the reverse complement.
AAAGGTTTTTTTTTTTTTCTTTTTATCCAACATTTTTTTTATTTTTTAGGGGGGTTTTTTTTTTTTCCTTAGAATTTCTCATCATCAGATATGCCTTAAATATGCCTCTTACGATTTAAATAAAAAATTGGCTTCTTCCTCTTCCTTACGCTTCAATATCCTTACTTTTTAAATAAAGGGACACACATCGCCACTCACAATACCTGAACACATCAACATAAAACTTCAAACTTCATTTTCACATTATTTTTATTTATTTGCTGAAGAATACTTTTAAAGGAATAAAACCATGAATACTTGTCATTTTTTTCTTTCCATTTTTGAATGCCAATTCTGTTTGTAGCAGGCTATCAAGCGATCCTTAAATTCTGACATAAATGCCCTTTCGTTCCCTACCTCTTTGCTGAGCCACACAGTACCAAACCCATTAATAGTTAACACATGTTTTACTTTACTAACCCAATTGCAGTGTCCACTTTCCATTTGTAAATATAGCATATCATATGCTTGTCTACATAGCCTTGATGTTGGAAGTTGTGTCATTTTAACCAATACTTAATAGATTTTGAAAACGCTTGAATAAATAAAGGATATCTTCCAGAATCACCATAAGCCATTGTGTTTGATGAATGCAGCGGAATGTTCATGAATCTTTTAATAGCCATAGTATGTACCTTCTCCATTTCCAAATTTTCTTCTAATCCCAAACTTCTGCAGCATAAGTCAGCATAGGCGCTATTTGTGAGTCAACTAACTTCCAGAACAAAGAAGGGTCAATGCTATTAAGTCTTTTCATGCATCCTAAAATTTCTACAACCCCCTTCTTACCCTTTCTGCCGATTTCACGCCACCCTGCATTTAGACTTAAACGAGTTGTAAAAATAAAACATCCCCAAATATTTATAATACTATTGGTTACTTTTACTTCTACATCTCCATACCACCACCACTTTTCATACTGGGATAAATGACCACCCATACGAAAGACAATAATGTTTTGTTTCTCTAGATTAACACTTAACTGAAGTCTATCTGCTTCATTTTTTTAAAACATTTATTTGATTTTGCAACCCCACAACAGTACCAGAGAACAAGATTACATCATCTGCAAAATAAAAGCATAAACAGTTCAACAGCACCTGCAATCAACTGTATACCATGTTTGCCTTTATGTGACATTTCTAAAGCTATCTCATTTATAAAAAAAAAAAATGCAAACATTTGAGGGACTCAATAGACAACCTTGCTTCACTCCTCTAGGACAATTGAATAAGTCTCTGTACAATCCTTTCTCACGAACACATGCTAAAACTGAATTATATACACCACGAAGAGCATAGTACAATTTTTCCTTTAACCCCTGTTTTTCTAAGAACTTGCCACAACACATTTCTATTAACAGAATCAAAAGCTTTATAAAATCAACAACAAAAGCAACATATAGTTTAGTATTTTTCTTTAGGCACTTTAGACTAAAGCATATAATGTGAAAATATGATCAACTGTACTATACCCTGACCTGAACCCCGCCTGCTCTTCCCCAATTTTCTTCTCCTTTCAGCCCATTGTGTCAATCTTCTATTCAAAACATGAGTATATACTTTACTAATTATACTTGTGAGAGCTACACCTCTATAATTGTCTGGGTTATTTGGGTCTGCTTTTTTGTGGATGGGTACAATAATGGACGTTGACCACGACAGGGGAAACAATCCATGATTAAACAAATGGTTAAATAAAGAAATACACAGAAATCAATCACATAGTCATTGGCATGTTTTAGCATTTCACTTATTATTCTATCTGGTGCCGGGCTCTTACCAGTTTTCAAATTTCTAATGCTTGCTCTTACTTCATCTGTAGTTATAGGGTCATCAAACAAAAGCTCATCATTTTGTTCATCTTCTATTTCATCTACCGCTGGATCACTTTGACCATTACAAAGAGAGTTGAATACACTATGGAAATGGTCAAACCATTGCTGTGATGTTATTTCATTGTAAATGGTGGATTTCCTGTTAACTGATCATATTGTACTCCAAAACAATTTGGGATCATTTATTGATTGTTTAAGCTTTAATATTCTGTTTTCATCAAATTTTCTTTTCTTTTCTTTTCTTAAGTCAGTATATTCTTTTCTTTCTTTTGTATATAAATTACTCTTTCTTCTTTTGTCTCTTTTGATTTAGCCCTTCTAAATATTTGTAGTAATCTCTTTACTTCCCTCTCTTCTTTTTCTCACATTCATCGTCAAACCAATCTTCATTTGTTTTTTTTTCTTCCCTCCTACTTTCCTTACCATACATGCCGCAGCTCCATATAAAGCATTACAAAAACCATCCACACACTTATTTACATCAACTGTCATGTTGTTCATAGCTGTAACTAAACATTGTTTAAAATCATCAGAGTCAATTCATTCTTAAACGTTTGTACATTTTTTTTTCCTCTGTCCACACCACTCGCTCCTCACTCACCCTGTCCCTGTCAACTAACGGTACATCTGCTTTAACAGGACAATAATTCCATGTAAACTGAACTGGCAAATGCCAAGAAAAGAGAGTATCCCCCACCTTTAAAGCACAATATAAACATAGTTCACTAGATACTAGAAAATAATCAATTACACTACACCCTGAGGAGCAACAAAGGTAAATTCACCATCAGCATCAGTGTCACACGAACCATTCAGAATACACAAATCAAACAAAAAGCAAAGGTCCCACAAGGAACGACCAAACTTGTTTACAATTTTATCTTTTGAACATCTTTTCATATCATCGTCATCATCATTTTTGCACATTAAACACATAATTATACATTTTTCTTCCTCCTTTGTCTGCTCACAACCCGTTCTGGCGTTCATATCACCACACATAATATAATAAACATTACTATCAGAAAGAAACTGCAGCAGACTATCTTCAAGCATAAGTATACCATCTGTGAGATTAGTTTGTCTATATAGGGGCCCTCCTTCAGGGACAACATAGCACCCCACAAACACAACATCTTTATCTAAGCCAAACACGCATTTATCAATTTGAATCACGACAACATTCTCACAATCAATTTCAATTTTTTGTATAAAGTGTTTGCTAAGTCTTTTTTAACAAGAACAACAACTCCTCCAGAAACGCGTCCATGAACAGACAGTTTCTTAGCACAAGCGCTAAATGCAACATAATTTTTAAAGTGAAACTGAAATCAAATGCATGATCGATGAACGTTTCTGTTAAACAAATTATATCATATTTGTTAACAAAATCAAGGAAAGAAATGTCACCAAGTTTATTTTTCAAGTTTTCAACATTGTAATTTAGGAAATTAAGTCTTGACGTTTGATGATCGGCCTTATGTTATTTATTATTGCTGGTACTCGAGCGTGACGTACGTCCCCCTTTTTGTGAGCTAGCTTTGTTCAAGTTACTGTTTTGCCCGCTAAGGTAATTGCTATCCCTGTCTGTCGTGCATTATCACCCGCAAGGGAGCCAGCGTATGAACGCGGCCCCAGTGACTGCCTGCGATTTCGCGTGTTTCCCGTGTTGCCTGCACGTTGCGTACCGGTGACCTGGCTGGTGCACCTGAACCAGAACTGTTCGCCGTACTGCGTGTCGTCCTCCTGTCACCCCCTTCTGTTGAGGAGGGAGAGATAGAGGCTGGTGATGCACGCCTCTCTCCACCCTCCTCCCTCTGGTCTCCTGTCTGCGGGGTTTTTTCAACGTGGCTTCATCAGCAGCCTGTGAGTGGAAGCGGGAGGGAGGGGGGCGCGATGTGAGAGTGGGTTGATTCCCATGGTGGACGAGGAAAGGGGTGGGGTTTGGGCTAGGGGTGGTGGTGGGCTCAGGTACAGGCACATCACGAACATCATCAGTTCTTTCCCCAAACTGTCTGTCATTCTCTGGTTTACGTGTTTGAACGGTCAGCTTACCTTTTAACAAACACTGCTATTTTCCCTTGTTGTTTTGCCATTTGTACAATGTTTTTGTTGCCTGCGAGTTAAATCTGTCGCCAGTCTGACCCCTTTTCTTTCCAGTTGACCTCTACTTCTTTATTCCAGAGCAATTCCATCTTATTCTTCCACTGACTAAATTTCACAATCATTGCCCGTGGCTCCCCCGACCTAGCCCGCCCCACTCTGTGTGCCCTTACAATGTCATCTTCTGTCCACACTTTCTTCCCCCCTCCACCCCATTCAACGCCTCACACACCGCACGAGCACACGCATCATACCCCTCCCTCCCACCATCATGCACAGGAGGGACCCCAAACATACGCAGATTATCCCGCCGCGAGAAATCCTCTAATTTATCAATTTCATCAGTCAGTCTATTTACTTCTTCTTTCAGTTCTTCCACTCTTTCAGACACACACGCACACTTATCTCTCCCTTCTTTCGCCTCTGTGTGCAGATCATCCAACTCAGCAGTCATAGTGTCCATTCTGTTGCATAGCAAACTATTCTCTTCTTCTAGTCTGCTACATCGTTGGTCTATTTGATCACACTTTTCCGCTACTTTAGTTAGGCCTTGCTTTATCTCACCCAGTTCGTCTCTGATGATTCTGTTCTGTTGTAATTGTTCCTCCCTAAGTTCAGTTAAGTGTGTGTTTTGTATGTCAAAACTGTGTTTTGAATGACTGACTTTGGGCCTCAATAGCTGCTAGAATGTGAGAGAGATTATCAGAGGCACCCTTCTTCTCCTCCACCATCACACTCTCCGCCCTGCCCTTTTCCGTGTCTTTCATGTCACACGTTTCTTGCGTAGTTATTGGACCTGGATCCGTTTGAACATCATGACTCAGCAAAATTTTCCAAATCAGGTACACGGCGTTCGTCGCACACAAGCCTACAACCACAGGCACATGCAAACTTAACCTGATCTGACCTTCACTAACAAAATCAGCCGTCAGATTTTCCCACCCTGGCATTGTCCCTGACGCTAACATCTGGTCTGACATGACCGAATGGAACGCAAGACTGTTCATGACAGCAAAGTTTGACAGCAACACGGACACACATTTCAAAAGTGCGAAAATGACAATGCAAGCCGTAATCATGTCACTTAAAGTCAAGTCGACTTCACACGCCTGTGTTTTCCAGGTGTAAGCAATGTCAACGACCAATTCGAACTCGCCACAGTTCATACCGATCATTTTTTGACAATTTTACAGCCTACCTGCAGAGTGACCATACACTGACCACCAGCCCAACTCTGGCTTTCTTACGGGACCTGGAAATCAATCAAATTCAACATAATGAATAGGAAAATCACTGTGCGCTGCTTACTGGTCGCCATCTTGCCTCCGAGCCCCCCCCCCCCCTCCCCCGAGAGAGAGAGAGAGAGAGAGAGAGAGAGAGAGAGAGAGAGAGAGAGAGAGAGAGAGAGTGT
>JADBJO010002680.1:272596-275096 GCA_016801955.1 Conus betulinus | reverse complement strand
ATATGGTTAGGAAGCAGAAAAAAAAATCTGACATTCGTTACATGGAACATTTAAGAATGATCTGGAATCCCTCATTTTTTTTTTTAATTTTAGGTATTTAGTTTACCAACAATTGAAAGATTGTGTAAACATAGATTGTTCAGAAAAAATAGCAGTTATAGAACATTTGTTTAATATATGGGTAAAACGCCAGTTAACGCCCCTTAGCAGAATAGCAATACTCAAATCTATTACACTTTCAGAATTGACATAACTGTGGTTACTTTCGCCGAATCCACGTAATATATATCTTCAAAAGCTGCCAACAGTGTTTGTTATAAATTTGTTTGGGATAAGAAACCAGACAAGATAAACCAGAAAATGGCCCATGAAAGTATTAAGAACGGTGGCATAGGTTTTGCGCGACTTAAAAAACATTTGTACTATCCTTTAAACTATCTTGGATGCGAAGAGCCGAGCGATCAAACTCATCAATAGAGACACATTTTGGTGAAAGACTTTCCCAAATGGCCGCTCACAAATAAACATGGTCCAGCGTATGTTTCAAAACTACTAAATATAACCAATTCTGGACAGACGTTTTGGAAGCATACAAAATCTTTTACTGTAAATGTATGCCAACAAATTCTGTGGAACTTCTTTCTTAGCCCATATGCCATAACAATCGCTAAATTGATCATTTGCAGAGTGTTCGAAGAGAGAACTGTATATATGTCTTGCACACTTTGTTGACGACGATGGAAGATGCTTTCTCATACAAGGTTCATGGAAAACATATGACGTTTGTATAGAATTTGTCACTTTTGCCGGAGTTAAGTCTTCAATTATTGATCATGTGAAGAAATCATGCATAATTGTTAGAATAACAAACGAATAGATCCATCCCTCTGCTTTAAGAAATTGTTGTCCATTCACACAGGTTCGAAGCTGTATTATGACTCACTGATTGAAAATAATGTTAAGGCAAAATGTTGTGACACATGGGTCCGAAAGCTGTCAGAACCTAATGATTGGAAATATTGTTTTCTATATGCCCATAAAATAGCACACAGATGTCTTGCACAAATGTTTTATTAAAGGAAATGGAAGTTGTTGACAGTGACAAATGTAGTTTTTGTGGTACCCACAATAACAGTCTTGACCACATGTTCTGGATGTGTACATGCATACAACATTTTTGGGACGCATTCATGAATGTACTGAAAGAGAAATGTACAAATGCTGATAACATACGATGGTCAGAGCATTTGGTTTTTGTTGGGATTTGAGAAGACAATCATTACTGATTCGGTTTCTGTTTCATGATAGTGTTAGGAAAGTACTATATATATATATATATATATATATATATATATATATATATATATATATATATATATATATATATATATATATATATATATATATATGTGTATATGTGTGTGTGTGTGTGTGTGTGTGTGTGTGTGTGTGTGTGTGTGTGTGTGTTAAAAATAGGATGGTAAAAGGAAGTTTTAAAATCAACAGATCTGTTTCGAGCGCTGGCTGTCCTCAGGATCCTGAGGAGAACCAGCGCTCGAAACAGATGTTGATTTTAAAACTTCCTTTTACCATCCTATTTTGAACAGATGTCGCTCCCCAGGGGTTGAGCACTTTTAGAATTTTATTAGGCATTTTAGTGGTATTCTTGATATATATATATATATATATATATATATATATATATATATATATATAAATTACAAGGGTGCCATCCTCGAATATCAGTGTTTTTGAAGAAGCCGAATATTCGATATAAAATTGAAAAATATAATGTCTATCTGTATTCAAATCCTTATGACTTCTCTGTGACAAATCCGCTTCCCCCCAAATGTTTGTAATATTGAGGCCTTTTGGTCATTTTTTTTCTCTCCTTTAATTTTGTTTCGAGTCTTTTCAAATGAAGAGCAAAAAAATGTATGTAAAACGTAAATGGATGGCTTCTGGCATTCAAACCCATTCCTAGCAGCCTGCCTTTTATTTATTTTATATGTTTGTATCTGTCTGTTCTTATATGTACCCCTGTCCCTCCCACTGTGTTGTTCTGCCTTCTCTTTTTTTTCTCTCTTGACTGGTATACTTGACTTCTGAAAAATAATTGTTGTACTTTACAAAACAAAAGATATATCGAGGAGCACTCTACCTGGCAGATCTCTTTGTATTGCACTGTATTGTATTGCAATGTTTTGTATTGTATAGTGTTGTGTTGTTTTGCTTTGCATTGTGTTGTATTGTATTGTGTGGTTTGGTATTGCACTGTGAAAGTTACATGCTGACAAATTAGTGAAAGATGTTTTTTTGCTTGGTTTGGTTTTTATGCTTCATGTTTCTTTCTTTCTTTCTCTCTTTTTTCCTTGTCGCTTCATTTTGTGTAACAGGTGTTAATTTTTTAAAAAATAAAAAAAAAAAACAACACACACATATACACACACACGCACGCACACACACACACACACACACACACACACACACACACACACAC
>JADBJO010002680.1:265096-267596 GCA_016801955.1 Conus betulinus | reverse complement strand
TGCCTGTTCCATCCATGATTTTCCACGTCCTAGCTGAGTGCCTTTTGTTTCAGGGATGTTCAACCTCTCTGAAATATGTCTTCACCTGTTCTAGCTTGTGTCCCAGCTTGGACAACACTGTCCGACAGCAATCTTCTTCAATCACAAAGAATTCAAAATGAAGCAATGCGACTGATCCAGGGAACTACAAGGATACACGAGTTGAAACTGTACGACACCTGCTTGACCTTCCTTCACTGCAGGCAACACCGCCGAATGAAAGCGACAAACAAATGACAAAACAAAACACGACGCGTTTTGGTCTTTTTTTTTTTTTTTTAGACTTCTCATGGAAGACAAACAACATTGAAGACAATGAAAAAAGAAAAAAAAAAAGATGAACATTCACTTTTCTCCCCAGATTGGAGGCAAACCGGATGAAGAAGAAACCCAAAGTAATCCATCCATTCAATGAATATGCTGAATACGTCAGCACGGGAATGGGATGGGGGAGTTGGTATCTGAAGTGTGTTTTCTTGATATGTGGGGTGAAGCTGAATCTGGGCACAGGGCCAAAATAACTATCCACCCATGCCGTACACATAGTTCTTTAACTGAAATGGAACAACATGGGACCTCATGACAACATAACACCCTCATACCCGCGACTTCTATCAAGGCTGTGTTTTAGAGCAGATGGTGTGGACAGTATGCATGGTGAAGGGACGAGAGGAAGCGGGTGACTTTAGACGCATTATCTATGGTGATTGTGTTCATCGGAGCAGATGGTGTAGAGGGGGGAAGGTGGTTGGGATGGGGAGAGGAGGGGGAGGGGGCAAGTTTAGGCATATAGCCCAAGAGACTCCCCATCCGTATGAGAGAAGCCAGGCGAGTTTGAGCGAAAGGTCAAAATCACCTCCACTCCCTTGCGTGTTTTCAGGAGTAGTAGGGTGGATGAATTTGCGCATAAGGCCTAAATCACTCCTTGTCCATGTTACATTTCCATAGATACGGCCTACTCACTCCCTGTCCATGGTACGTTTCCATAGATGCGGTCTAAATCACTGCCTGTGCATGTTAACAATTCCATAGATACAGTTTTTGTTTGTAAAAGGGATAATTCACGGAATGTGCAATCACCACAATTCACATAACCATCGACCTATGTGCTGTGGGTGTGTGGATGAGAGACATACATAGTATGGGGAGGCATGCGGGCAAAAGGCAAACATGACTTCCACTTGCTGCTGGATGGGTTTTGTTAAAATGAATGTGTCGAGGCATACCTGCTCGTTCCTACCCGTTCCAGTCTATGGGAGTTGCTAACACTGTGTATGGTGACTAATCTTTACAATGTTCTCACTCTACGTGGGAATACTATATACTATATATAGTTTCTGTGCGAGTCTCTCTCTCTCTCTCTCTCTCTCTCTCTCTCTCTCTCTCTCTCTCTCTCTCTCTCTTATAATGAAGTGCGGACAAATTGTTCATTTTTTCCAGTTAGATATAGCGAAAAGACAAAATGTCGCTCGATTGTTATCATCAGATGATGAATTTGTAATTAAATCAGTTGCGAAATTCATCGCGGAAGCATTGAAAATCAGACAGATGAAGGGTAGTGAAATTTAAGATAATACATTATAAGAGATATCTGAATGAATATTATCACTCATTGCATGTTGAAGAGATCAGTAAAATACAATGTCATCATTTGAGTGAAAGGATGGTCGAGTCAGTCTTAAGTTTGTTTTTTTTTGTTGTTGTTTTTTTTTTTTTAAATTAACTTTACTGCATTACTCCTGTGCGTGAGGTGAGGACATAACGAAATGTTACGATTTTTTTTTGTTTTGTTAACTTTGGATTTGATACACACTAGGAATGAAAGTGTGCTATTTGTTTGCAGGAAAGGAAGAGGGAAGTGTTTTAGTTCTGTTACCTCTCCCCCCTTGTCAAAAGACCTCTTTGGTAATGACAATAAAATATCAAAGTGTCAAAGTCTCTCTCTCTCTCTCTCTCTCTCTCTCTCTCTCTCTCTCTCTCTCTCTCTCTCTCTCTCTCTCTCTCTCTCTCTCTCTCTCTGTGTGTGTGTGTGTGTGTGTGTGTGTGTGTGTGTGTGTGTGTGTGTGTGTGTGTGTGTGTGTGTTTGGTGTAACAATGTTCGTGTATAAATTTTCCTGGTCCCCAGGGACATGGAAAAGTCTTCTTGCTTCATTGTAACGTTGGGGGTAAAAATTACAATCAATCAATCAATCAATCAATCTCTCTTTCTCTCTCTCTATCTCTCTCTCTTTCTCTCCTTTTTTCTCTTTCTCTCTCTCTCTCTCTCTCTCTCTCTCTCTCTCTCTCTCTCTCTCTCTCTCTCTCTCTCTCTCTCTCTCTGAAGTTCTCGAAATGACCATTTTCATGGAGATGATGACTTTATGAAACAGTATTTACAAATGATGACATTTTTTCCGCGGCATCATAAGATAAACACATAAACACTTCTGCAGAGCAGTTCAGTAAGTTGTGTAACGTGTTT
>JADBJO010002680.1:252596-255096 GCA_016801955.1 Conus betulinus | reverse complement strand
GATGTCGCATTTGAACAAAGTGTTTATATGTTTGCGTTATAAGAACAGAGACAACGATGCTTGAAAGCGTGTGATACTATTAAGCCCTTAGAAGCAATATGAATGCTTCTGTTTTCAAAATGTACTTCGGTAATCCCCATATGTAGTCGGAGAAGGGGATTTTACAATCTAATGCCCTAATTTTCCATTGCCGTTTTCTTCTTTTTTCCCTCTCTTTCTTCCTTGTTTTATCCTTGCCAAGTCATTCTTATAATGATGAGAAAATTGTTAGCCTGCCCTTGTTTTTCTCCACACTACTAGTCTGTGCAACATATTGTTTGCTCAATCAGTGGGAGATCGCATCTCTTAGGAGATCCAAGTAAACGCTAATCTGCACAATTCTTAGCTGCTGTCAGCACTTATGTAGCTGATAATGCTTGGGTTATTAAACAGTAAAGGTGACTACTCTTGCCGTTAACACCATTTGATCTGCTTTGTATAGTTTAATGGATCCGTAAGCGTAGGGTCAATGATTTCCCCCTACGTTTGATACCCTTTAAAGAGTGTTTTTAATTTTCCAGCAACTTATTTCTATACAGCACATTCCTCTTGTGTTGCATTTCTACCTGTCAAGGGGTGCTTTAGGGTGCCACTGGACTTTTTTTTTTAAAAACCCTTAGTGGTGAGAGCATACCATAGAATCATATAGACTGTGATATATCTTCGTTTGATGTGAAGGAAAAACACAGTTAGCTGTGTAAATATTTACGAGTCCAAATCAGCACACAAAAAGCCACCGGGCAGGCGATATGAATGGTTCTGTTTTCAAGATGGACTCCAATGGTCCCCATATGATGCTTGGGGAGGATGTTGTAATTATTATAATCCAGTTCCTTAAGTTTTCATTCCAATTTTCTTTCTCTCAGCCCCATCCATCTCTCCCCACTTTTTAAACCTCTGTCAAGTCATTATTTTAATAACGGATGAATTCATCCTGTACTTATTTCCCCCCATACCACTGATTTGTTGAAGATATAATTGTTTGGGCAATCGGCATAAATTGGCATCTCTTGGAGATCCAAATAAAGGCTGTTCTTATCAAGTGTTAGCTGCTGTCAGCACTTATGTGACAGACAGTGTTTCGTCTACAAAACGGTAGAGCTGACCAGTCTGACTGTTGACACCTTTTGACCTTCCTCGCATACTTAAACGGGTCTGCAAGCATAGGCTCAAAGGCAACGTCAACGTGCCACAAAATCTGCCGTTGTGTACCGTTTCTTGACGGATTTAGAGAAGCCAAGACAGACAACTGGGTAGTCAGGAAACATCTCGGACCCCTTTCGTCATTATTAGCAGGAGCGTAGAGATGTTTGATAGGTCATTTCGTTACGTTTTCGCCCAAAACAACCCGCTCTACCATCAGGATCACTGCCCACCACTGGCTTTTATGGAAGAGTCTTGGACAGTACGTTATTACAGTACATGTCCGTGACATATGTGTTTACGTCCCTTAGTGAGCGCTATGACCAGCTACATCGACTGGAACACTGCGCCCACAGCTGTCTACAGCTAGTGCCTGTTATACTGACTCCAATGTTGAGGAACGGTTGACTTGGAAATCCTTTAGTGGTTAATTATGGAAAAGATGACTTGAAAATCATTTATCAGTGAATCATGTGTTTCTCTCTCCTTGTCATTTTAGCAATCTTGCCATCAATGAATATATACAGAATTAATAGTTGATGTTCATTTCATACGAATGGCTTCAAAATTGCTTTTCAGGTAATGCCTCTGATTTTTTAACCGGGGTCCACCGATATGCAGCTATGAATTGGTGTACATGTATAGTTTAGGTGTCTGTCTGGCGTGATGTTTTAGAAGCGAAAATGGTATCAGGAACTGTCATAGATTTAAGCACATATTTAGAAAGAAACTTTTCAAACGAAGGAACTTAATAGCTATCTGCTTATTGTCCCTTTCTGTCTACATACCTGTTCTTAAACGATTACACACTTCCCTATCCACTCATGGTTTCAAATCTGAGGAGGGGGTTGCCTCTGCTGTGCATTGTGCAACAGGTCCTCCTCAGACATGTTCTACACACATTGCCACTGACAGCTCCATCTACACGGCTGAGTTGACAGCCTTGGTCCTGGCTCTTGAAATGGTTTCTAAAACCAAACATAGACATTCTTCATTTTGTCTTCCTGCATTGGAGGCCATTGCCGATCGTAAAGCTCAAACACCCTCAACTGCTGAGTTAATCGAACTATACACATCTCTGAAATCAGATGGGTATAACATGTTTTTGCTAAGGTTTCCAGCCATGTAGGCATTCGAAGCAACGAAATGGTTGATGAAGTTGCCAGGAGTGCCACAAAGAAAAAGTAGAGCAAATTGTCTATCCCTCTCACTGATCAGGAAACCCCAGACCCAGGCCTATGTCAAAGACCTGTTGCAAGAGAATGGGACTCACAGAGCATAACAAACAATTTAAAATCCGTCCAAACCTGAAAGAATT
>JADBJO010002680.1:247596-250096 GCA_016801955.1 Conus betulinus | reverse complement strand
CATAACACTTATCACTGTCGAAGCCAGGAAGCACACAAACAACAACAACAACAACAACAATAACAACAACACACAACACAGAGAAGTTTACAGATGGCTGCGCCTGTTTGCGAGTTGTGCCTCTAGTCAGATGCATGCAATTAACATCATACAAAACACAAAATGCTCTCGCACTTTCCAGCTATTCTAAGGATATGGCTGATGTGTAAATCCACACAGTCAGGAAACTGTGCGTATCTGCAAGTTGCATTCATATTGAAGGACACAGGGTATGATACGGGTTAGAAATAGGGTTAAAAATCAGTGTATAATTATGTGTCGCAGCCACACTGAGGAGGACATGCACGTGTGTTTAGCATGAACATCTCGTATAATTAGTTTGAAGACAAATACGGTTTTCAGTTTACAGTCGGCAGTCATATCATGATATGATAATGATGAAAATTATATGGCAAGGATAAACGTTTAACCCATCGAGCAACAGCATATTTGTATTAAGGGGACTTTGCTGCCACTTTTGAAAAAAAAAAAAAAAAAAAAAAAAAAAAAACTTTTGCTGTCCAACATTTTGTGCCACCTCAGTGGCTTTGTTCTCACACTGCTCATTCTGACACCGTGTCCACAGCCACAGCTCAGCTTGTCCTGCCGCAGCGCCAGCACTGGGATTTCACAAGGAGCACTGTCAAGTCGTCAAGAGGCAACCCACAAGAGGAGGCACTGTACTGCTACCGAGTCACATCAGTGGTGTTCAGTGGTGCCTATTCTGATTCGATACACACAGGACACCACCTACTAAGCCCCAAACTGACGACAATAGTTGCTTAGTCGCGGAACCGGCGTGAGTGACCTCTCCCTCCAGCCCCCATGAAGTCGCCGATACCGGTGACCCCGATGGAATCAAACCTAAGCCATAGACGTGGAAAGGACATCGACACTGAGGTCACTTTGAGAGCAGGGCATGAAGGGCCGCAGAATTGAGATTTTTTTTAAATCAACATACTGATCGATGAGAATGAAGATGATGCTATGGATTTTCATTCTGATCTGGGACAGGATGTCAGGGCTGTACTCTAAGCTAATGTATATGTATATCCTGGCATCAGGCCTGAGAGATAGACACTTGCAGCGTTGATCAGGAGATTTGAGCAACACTCTCACACATCATCCAGTGGACGAGACGTGACTGTGTAGTCCAAGTCTTCCCAACTGAGCCCTTAGCAAACTCAACTCTTGGTAGCGACTGGTCGAGGCAGAAAAATCCCATATGACACGATTGGAACTCCCAGCTTGAAGTCCGTGACGCTGACCACTTCGCCACGGCGACTGGTGTTTTAACATGAAATAGATAAACACTAATGATGATGATGATGATGATGATGATGATGATAAAAATAATGATGAAAATAATATGATAATGATGATGATAATAATGATAACGATAATAATAATAATGGCAATAATACTGATAATGATGATAATAATAACATGCTTGTGTGCCACATAAATTTTGATATTTTGATATCTCTTTCTAATAGAACCAAACTAAAAGATACATTTCTCATCCCGTCCATGCTCCTGCCGCGTAAGTACTCCCATCCCACCATAAAATAGGGACAGTTTTCGGTGCAAACCAGTCAACAGCTCTGTGGTTGGCCAGCCACAGTCTGCAGGTGAAGAATTCCCTTCGAAATGACCAGTCCCAGTCTTAACTGTCGAAACCACATGACCTGAACATGCCCTTTTGACACCTCACCTCCTCTCCCTTCTTGCTAAAACGCCTGGTAATTCGTCTCCCCGTTTCCGTACCTTTCATTAGCACTTCTTGCTCCCTTTCTCTCATGACACTCTTCAGCTGTAATGCTGCTGGTCCTCGCTAGTTCATGCAAGCCACGCCCGCTAGCCTGAAGTGGGTCAAGACTAAGACAGACAAGTTGAAGGAGTAACGTGTTCCTTGCCTCAGGCACACGGGGACCGTGACGGTATCGCCGACATCCTGATCATGGTGACGGACGGGGAATCCCACAAGCCTGATGACACTGCTATAGAGGCAGCTAAGCTCCACAAGGCCAACGTGAGCGTTCTGGCTGTTGGCGTAGGCAGCAACGTGCTTCAGTTGGAGCTGCAGCGGATTGCAAGTGGACCGGAGACGTGTTTAACGTCACAGACTTTGCTGCTCTAGACTTCTTGCTGGGCAGACTGAAAAAAACCGCGTGTGAAAGTAAGAAGGAAATATCAGAATGTCTGTCTGTCTGTCTGTCTGTCTGTCTCTCTCTCTCTCTCTCTCTCTCTCTCCCCCCACCCACCCACCCACCCACCACACACACACACACACACACACACACACACACACACACACACACACACACACACACACACACACACACACAGAGAGAATTACATATATATTTATGCATTAGTCTCTCTCTCTCTCTCTCTCTCTCTCTCTCTCTCTCTCTCTCTCTCTCTCTCTCTCTCTCTCTCTGGACTACGTTAGTCATTT
>JADBJO010002680.1:230096-242596 GCA_016801955.1 Conus betulinus | reverse complement strand
TATGTAACCACATGGAGTTCCATTCTTTGCATGGTGGCCTGATTTACGTTTACAAACATGTAATTTAAAAGCTATGGGCAGCAAGTACAGTGTTTATAATCAAACGAAAGGGATAATCATAATCTGCCACCGTGTGATTTTCTAGCAGTCTGTTATTCATGTACAGTATTTCAAAATTTTGAATGAATGACAGTGTTGCACGGGCCGAATGAAAACACACACACACACACACACACACACACACACACACACACACACACACACACACACACACACACACACACACTATTGTTCATCACATCCTTTTGACTACGCTTAAACAAGTATTTCCACTATGTGTCTCCTTTGAAGTAGTCTTCTAAACAGTGACAATGACAAAAAAATGGGTTCGTCAAATAACACTTAGCTAAAAATCAAAGAAACAAATAACGACGCGAAGTAACGCTTAACTGCTACCTAATATGAAGCAGCAGACTAATGAATTTTCAACATATTTGTCTTCTTTATGTTACATGTAACATACATGAAAACTGCGCAAGACAGTCTTTCCCAGAAATCTATTAACAGGGTGGCAATGTAGGAGAGAACTATTAACAGAGTGGCAATATAGTAGGAAAATAAGTATCAAAACACAGAAGTGGAGACAGATGCAGATCAGCGAGTCAGGAAGGTTAGCAGTGGAAGGGGAAGTGAGGTGGGGGGGGGGGGCGCTAACAAAGGACACAGCCATCCGCTAAGTCAAAGCATTGTTGTTTTCATTTGCTTCTTTCGTTTTCATTTCTTTTTTTTTTTTTCTTCTTCTTTCTAGTTCCTGTTGCTGTTTTGGCTCTAGGCCTTATCTGCCAGGTTTTCACATTTTTCCCATGATTATTGCAGAAACTAACTTACATTCTAATTTCATGAAGAGGAGAGAGAACTTCGAAACTAATCATCTTTTCATTAGTTTCATTGAATATAAAAAGGAATGTTTCTGAAGAATATTCTTAATTTTCTGAAGGAATCTTCAGAGTTATGAGGAAACTGCTTTTTGCTTTTTTTTTTTTTTTTGACTGAACCTTGAGACTAATGACTCTCTCTCTCTCTAGTTTTATTTTTCTTGTTGTTTCTCCATCTTTTCGTTTTCCGTCGGCTGTGTGCTAAAGCCTGTCTTCGACAATGTTTTCACTGTTCACTCTGCAATGCTGTTAGTGCCTCATTTTTCTCCTGTCTCCTCCTCCCACTCACCTCCCCTCCGTCTCCCTCCTTCGACAGTTTCTCGAAGATAGATTTAGCAACACCATTTCATCTTGTTACTCGGCCATACTTATGTTGTTTTCTTCTTCTCCCCACTGATTTCAGTGTATGTTTGTGCTAATGGTTTGAAACACTTGTTGACCGGTGATAAAGATCAATGTATCTGATGTTATCTTCGGTAACACCTAATATCTGTGGCTTGGGCTCTTCTGTTTTAGATCTGGTATGAGGGTCCATGCATGGCATGTGGACAGGAAGATGGAGCATAGCTCCTCACACGAGGTCCTAATCTTGTGCTTCATGCAGATGGTCTTGTCCTTCCTTGCAGGGTTTACTCTTGAGAGTGCTGTGGTTGTCTTTACTGACCTTGGTTTCACTGGATGCGGAGCTGAATAATTTGGAAGGATATTCTTCATGTCTCGGAGCAAGTCTGATAATGGTAGATTATGTGCCGTGTTATGTCAATAGTTCGCGAGATTTCCAAGACAAACGCTTTGTCAGTCCAGCTGTCTGCTCAGGACTCCTTTGCTCTGTCACTGCCCTCTGTACAGTTGTTTTGGACAGACAGTCATAGCGAGATACATTCCAGTATCAAGTAAACTTACAGCGCTCGGAAAAGCGAATACAGACTCTGATGATTTGTGCACAGAGAGCGAAACAGTCGCCAGTTCCTTGTATCCGTGCATGCTGACTCCCGTTGAGAGGAACAGCTGACCCGCAGATCGCACAACAGCAGATCTAATGTTTCTACGTACGTCCATTTATTAAGTTTGTAATTTAACACTAGTATACATCTTCGACGCTGATTCCATTCAAAGAGTTTGTTTTGTTTTTAAAACGTGCATTTCATGCATTCATTCTGGCTGGTGTTTTCGGAGAGCAGTTAAATCTGTCTATATAGCCATGGTTATGCTCTAGTCACGCATGTGTTATCTGGCAAGACAGAGTACAAGGGAAGAGGACAATCATTTGAGAAAAAAGGCCACGATAGTGACTCGTTCTCAACGTTCCAACTGATTGGAGTTGGAAAGCTGGGTGCTTTTTGCCCAGCCTCTCATTCCATTTGTCATAATCAGTCGTAATGGCTTTAGCTATCAAGGGTAGACCCACCTAGTTTTGAGGAAAGGCAACAAGTTAGACGCCTTCAAGATAACGGTACAAGCCTGCTCCTGCCATCCTGATATATATGACCGAACTATTTATCCCTAACAATCGACCCACCTGTTTGTCTGTATATGCAATCACCTATCAACCAAGAAACTAGCCTCTTACCTACTCTTTATATCAATTTGTTTTATGCACTGCCCTTCCTGGTTTACATCACCACTCTATATGTCGTTATGCATAACGATCGACCTACCTTTTTATCTGTACACCTAATTACCTATCAATAGGAAGCTAGACTCCCACCTACTCCTTCTATTTATCTACATATGTGCCTTCTAATCATTCCACGTGCCTGTCGCTTTACTCATTACCTGCTGATATTTACACCAGGTCAAAGACTTCTTAAAGGTCTTCGCAGACATGTTCGAAATCGGCCCAAGGAAGACGAACATAGGTGTTGTCAGCTTTGATGATAAACTCCACGATGAGTTTTGGCTGAATAACTACACCTCGAAGAGCTCTCTCATCGAGGCAATCAACGGGATCCAGTATCACAACGGATCACGCACAAGCACATTTCTTGCACTAAAGCATGTCCTCGAAGAAGCTTTTACCGAGGTGAGCAGACTGCCATGGTTGTAGTAGTGGTGGTGGTGGAGTCTCGTTGTGGTGAGATTGGGTGTAAACAGTGTGTCTTGTTTGGTCAGGTCATGTCACACACACACACACACACACACACACACACACACACACACACACACACACACACACACACACACACACACACACACACGCACGCACACGCACACACACACACACACACACACACACACGCACACACACGCACACATGCACGCACGCACGCACGCACGCACACGCGCGCAGACACACAGACACACAGACATACAGACACACACACACACACACACACACACACACACACACACACACACACACACACACACACACACACACCGCGTTGAATTCCCCTGGAAGAGGCCTTTACTAGAAACTGATGATTGTAAAAGCTTTATAAATGTATCACAGTTGATACACAGTTACTTTCATAGTTTTGACCAGATTGACGAGCGGGTTATTTTTTTATCTACTGGTCGTATGCTTGTTCTTGCATGTTGCAATGCACCATAAAATTCCTCTTTTTTTTTTTTTTTTTTTTTTTTTGCTTTCCATCTTCTGTGCCACCTCAGTGGCAGTGCAACTGTGCTGCTCATTCAGACACCCCGTCCACAGCCACAGCCCGGTCAGCCGCGCATTACCCCGAGCACCGGCCATCCACAGGGAGCAGGCTATGTCAAGTCGTCAAGAGGCAACCCACCGGAGGAGACACTGTTGCGGAGTCAAGTCGGTGGTGTTCGGTGACACCTGTTCTGATCCAACATACGCAGGACACCACCTACGTAGGCCCCTACTAACGACAATAATTGCTTAGTCGCGGATCCGGCATGAGTGAGCTCTCCCTCCGGAGGGCGTCACAGCGTCCGTCCAACAACAAGCCCCCATGGACTTGCGATATCGGTGACCCCGATGGAGCCTAACCAGGGCCACAGACGTGAAGAGGACATCGAGCATGAGGTTACCATTAGAGCAGGGCATGAAGGGCCACAGAATCTAATACTTTTTTTTTAAATGTAGATCGATGAGAATGAGGATGATGAAGATGATGCTACGGGTTTCCATTCCGGTCTGAGACTACATGACAGGGCGGTACTTCCACGCTTCCTTTCATAATATATCCCGGCGTCGACCAGGCCCCAAAGATACAGACATCTGCAGTGTTGGTCAGGAAATTTGACAACACTCTGAGAGATGCATCCATTAAGTGGATGAAACTCGAGTGTGTGTGTCCCAGTCTTCCCAACTGAGGCCGTAGCAAACTCAACTCTGGGTAGGAGCAGCTCTGGGCAGAAGAATCCCACATGACTCTGATGGGAAATCGAACCCACGACCTCTCAGCCAGGAGTCCGCGAGTACCACAAAACTCTTTATTGAAATAAAAAGCCGACATTTTTATGTTAAGTGTTCTGCATTCAGAACAAAAAATATGTTGTGTTGTTTTCGTGTCATTCTAATTGTGCACATGATTATTGCTTTTACTTGTTTTTGTATTGTACGAACGATATGAGTGTTATTCTTGGGCTAGATAATTTGTAAGTTGATCTTTGCTTTTTAGCAGACATGCGAACATTTCTCTGCTACTAGGGTTTCGGAGATTTCAGGTGGGTAACATCATTATGTTTTTATTCCAAAGTTTTCGCTTTAGTGTTGCTCAGCGATAGCATATTGCCATACTGGATGCACATGAGCCAGAAATTGTGATGGGACTTTTGATCTAATATGATGGATCTTAGTATCCGAAATGTTGTAACAAGTAAAAATTCAGCACCCACTTCCATCTTGTTCTCAGTTTCTGTTATATGTATGCTTCACTGAATGGAAATTAGAAAAGACAAATATTTAAAAGCGAGAGGATTTCATACTTTTAGTGTAAGGAAGAAGACAGATCTTTTACGGCAAGTTTTGATTCTTGTTTTAGTCACAGGCAGAAAACGAGAATCCGAAAAAAAAAAGACACAATGAACAAATTGATAGTTTTTCTCACTCAGTTTTGATGCTATACGCAAAGAAGGTCAACATCCAAAAAACACAGTTACAAAAATACTATTATTAGCAAATGCACGCATGACACGTTAAAGTACAAACACCAAAATTACATGAGATTGTGAGACACCGAAAGGACTATGCAATATACTTCGTTCAATGTCATGTAGATATCGATCTTTAAAAAACAAATCGAAATGTTTAGCTGGAAGGCATGGACTAGTGTTATTTTCATTTCAGTTAGTATTTTTAGTTTCGAAAAATGTTAGAAGAGTATATTGAGCGGATACATTTTCATTACAAAATGCAGGTTTGATAAAAGAAGATCAGATGGTGGGTGATTTTTTTTTTTTAATGTGAATATATTTTTATTCCAAGTACACATATAACTGGCTGACGAAATTAATTATATCACTATTGAATTACCGGTATTTTGGTCATCTATGTACTATTTATTTCTGAATATTCCGCATATATGATAGGAAATCTATCAAAAATGTTATGAATAGACAAATAGACAAAGATGTCTTATCTCGAAGACAATATTCCTATACTACCTGATTTACTTATTGCTGATAGCACAGAATTCTGCTTTAGTACACACACACACACACACACACACACACACACACACACACACACACACACACACACACACACACACACACACACACACACACACACACACACACACACACACACACACACACACACACACACACACACGCGCGCGCGCGCGCACACAAACACAGAATTAAAGTTCCCACGCATACTTGTCGTAGGGGCACTGACCTTTCAGAGGTTCATCACACCCATGGCAAGGAGTAATGGAAGGCGGGGCCTATACCATTCCTTCCACTACCTTCAACCTTCTTTGAACTGAATCAGGTTCCCATTAACTGTTTGGTAGACAGAGAAGGTTTTCAGGCAGAAACAAAAATCAGACTTGACAAGTGGTTCGAACTAACGATAGCCAGCTCCGTAGGCAAACACTTTAATCCTAGGAGAGTCGACAGACTTCAGAATGATACAGTTTGTCATCGGTAAACTTATGGCTTGCCGCAGAGCCATTACTGATACAATCAGATCAGCTATGAAAATTGCACATGTCCAAGGTGATAAGAGTTTTGTGCTTGAAAACTAGGCATTAGTAACATGGCACCATTATTACTATGTTCAGTTACAGAGGTATCTATGGTAGCTTTAAGATAA
The DNA here is from genome assembly GCA_016801955.1 of Conus betulinus. Lineage (NCBI taxonomy): Eukaryota > Metazoa > Mollusca > Gastropoda > Neogastropoda > Conidae > Conus > Conus betulinus. The sequence goes on along the minus strand of JADBJO010002680.1, from coordinate 236,425 downwards.
TTAGGATAATGTTCAGTAATGTGTGATGTGACAAATCACAGCAACTGATAGAACTTGCAATAGTATATGATGTGTATTCCAAATGCAAGTTTGCTTTAAAAATGCCTACGTTGGAAGAGGTGTACAAGCTATATTTTGGTGACATTTGAATATTGTATACTTAAAAAGTTAGAGGCACAGATTTCTTGTGTTCTGACAGATACTTCGTTGCTTCTTTTTTTCTCTCTAGAAATGCAAAACTGCCTGGCTTTTAATTTGTAGATTTTAATTTCTGCATCTCTGCTGTTTCAACTGAAGAGGTCTTTACTATAATTTTGCTGATAATTTTCATAAAGTTGTTCGAAAAAAACAATTCTAGCCAGTCTGTGTTTTTCATCAACTGAGGAGTGAACAGGCACTCCAGCTGCTAGCTCACGCACGCTGCTGTTTAATACAGCTCCGAAGCTTTTTCTTAAAATGATAAGTAACAGGAGCTGAGGGTAAAAAACTCCCACTGACTACAGGTCATTTGCTCCTGACGAAAGACTTCGCGCAGTGAAGCAAAGTCGTTTAGCTTGATACCAACAGTATTCACTAACAGTCTTGACTCGAACTCTTTCCAGCCCTATATAAAGATATCATCTGCACGTTTTGTCTATAGTAATTTGACTGAAAGAAGATTTCCAGAAGTTTTCACGTCCAACTGATATCCCCAAACTATGCTATTTTTTTTGCTGATATGTTGGAGAATCTGAGGTCTAGCACCTTTACTGAAATCAACCATGGCTTTTTCAGGCTGGACATTCTGAACTTGTTAATTTCATATACTGGCATAAATTATCAATTTCTGTGTAATAGATATATGCTCTGCATGCTACTCATGATTCATGTTATGTGTTTTTATAGACTACCGCATTTTTACAGTCTACATTTATCAAAACTTCCGACTGCTCTTTGGGTTAGCAAAACATTTTCTTGATTTTTCCCCCCTGCAGTATCCACAAATATTTTAGAAACGTTTTATCAAAAGCTGTCAGCATTTTCGTCTTTAACATTATCTCTACTATATATATTTCGTTAATCTACAAAATGGTCCCAGTCAGCAAGAACATAGCTGAATTCTGGTGTCAGCTCATTCTGTGAAGTAAAATATTCAATTGATTCTGTAGTTTATTACAGTCGGAAGATGTTCTTTCCCAAAGAATGCCATATCCAGTTTTGCATGTGATAATCCGGTGCTATTTCAGGGGAAGACAGAGTCAGGTAAAATCGTTGTTGAACGGTGTTTGTGGGCATCAGGCATTCACGTTACACGGTCATTATTCAAGAAGCAATTGGGGAATCAACAACATTACTATTCATTGCCAGTTGCACTATTTCAGCTTTTCTACTCAGACGGCGAGTGTGCGTCGAACTCTCTTGCAACAATCCACTTTTCTTGATCTGTTGTCAAAGATCTCAGTCATCCTATGTTGTTTGTCATCTAGACCACTTGGGTAGTACACTTACACAAAGTTTATACTTTGCTCACTGTTGAACGTTGATGGCGTGAAAGAAACAAAAAGGTAGGTAACCTATTTCATAATGTATATTAGTGGCAACATAAATGTTATTACTGTTTTCATTTTGAACACAAACAGATTGATAGTTATAATACTTTGACTTTACGACATTCACGTACTTTAGTAAAAGTGTATCATTATGTAGAAGATAGTCTTATAGGCAATGCTGATTTGCTGCAACAGACCTACCGACATATTTTTGGAATGCGTTTATTGTTCTTCATGGCTCAAACTGTTGTTGTTCAAAATACTGTCTATCGATCTATCTGTCTGATCTCAGTCTGTCTATGTATTTATCTATGTATCTGCCTATCTGTGTATCTACGTGTCGATTTATCAATCTGTCTGAATATCTATCTATCGATCGATCGATCGATCTATTTATCTATCTATCCTATTGTCTATCTACCTATCTATTTATCTACCTATTTATCTACCTATCTATCTACCTATCTATCTACCTATCTATCCATCTATCATCTATCTATCTATCTATCTATCTATCTATCTATCTATCTATCTATCTATCTATCTAACTACTTACCTACCTATCTATCTAACTACCTATCCATCTGCCTGTCTGCCTGTCTGTCTGTCTACCTATCTATCTATCTATTTACCTATCTGTCTGTCTGTCTATCTATCTATCTATACTAAAAAAAAAAATTCCTGTTAGCGCCTGGCACCACGATATAGTGATGTTGTTGATGTTAAGGTGGCCCCTTGATAAAAACAGACCTTATCAAATAAGAATGAGCAACAGCCTACTGACACAAGAAAGGTATGACGAGACAGTGTCGTATCAGTACTTTGCATCAGTCTCCTATTTTTACTGGTGAAACTTTTTACAGTGTGTATTTTACTCTGTTGTGTTCTCTTCCCTCTGATGACCCCGAGGAAAAAGCGTCGGTGAAGTGAAATTTGGTTAGTGAATAAATAGTTTACGAGCGGACGGCGGGTGCTGTGTCTTCATATGATCTTATTTATACGTTTAGAGTGAATGTGGCACGATTTGTTTTATTCAGTTGTTGTTCATCAACCGTACATCAAAACTCATCAAGACAAAGTTGTCACTACCAGCCTTCTGTTCCTGGAAATGTCTACGATTTAGCACTGTTAAAGCCATACTTGTTCAAATTCCTCGTGAGGGTATAGCTTATCAGGCTTAATATTTTACTTATGATGATGATGATGATGATGATGATGATGATGATGATGATGGACACTTACATAGCGCCAATCATCGGCTAGAGACCAAGTCCTAAGCGCACTACAATCTACACTCGTTTACACAATAGGCTGCCTATCTGGGTAGTGCCGACTGCAGAGCTGCCAGCTGGCGCTTCATTCAGTCGTTTCTCGTGTCATCCAGTCAATATCGTTCACTCAATTTCCTTACTTCCTTCATTTCTTTCCATTTCTCACGCAGTGTGCATGCTATGTGTAACGTGTCATTCATACCAACAACCAAACTGGTCTTCTCTTCCGAAAGTGGCTGATGGGATTTTACGTGTGTGCAAGATGTTTCACAAGACGCACGGAACCTCAGTTTGTAGTCTCATTCGAAGTGTTGTATGGGAAATGGAGGCAGAAGAATCAATGTTGACTCCGAAGGAAAATTCCCCCTGTACCGAAACGGTCCCGACGGAGATTCGAACCTGCAACCCCAGGATCACCAAGATTACGAGTCCGGCGCTCTCCACGGAGCTATTCCGGCCTCTTTAATATGTTGGAGGTGTGATGTCCTTGTTGGAATACTTTATGCTCACCGAGGGTGTTTGTAAAACACGTCATAATTTTTAGCAATTGCCTGTGGGCGTCGTCATTAATTTTTCGTGATCTCGTTACCGAAGGCAGAGCTTTATTTTTCCGTCCCGTGCGAGACACTTAGTGAAAGGGCCGAATACACAAGGCTTACACATTTCTGATCCAACATTTTTGTTGCGGTAGTCCAAGCAGAGGCATGTATCATATTTGTGTACTAGAACTAGAAAAAATCAAATTCCCAGAAAGTGATGACGTCATTTTTGCACAATTGTGTGTGTGTGTGTTGCCATTGTTTGAATATTGCCTGACCACTTGTGTACAAGCTGTCATGCCTTATCTACACTGTCTACAGGAAAATAAACCAAGTCGAGTTTGGTATTAAAAGAATTGTCGGGAATTCGCCTATTCAGTCATCTCAAGAGCACAGATATATTACATTGTTCATGACAACCACTACTCATCAAACTAAGAGCCCCACTTGTATAGGCCGCTCAGCAATGCCGAACACACTGTTGCCAGACCAGCTTTACACAGATGACATTCAGTTCGCCGAGTACAGCACGATTAGCTGGCTGGTGGGGAGCAGCCTCCAGAAAAACACCCTTTCCCTGACCTGCATTCACGGCTTGGCCTCTGCAGCTGCGGGCGAGCTGTAAACTCCCCTGCCTCTCAAAACTAAGTAGCTTGCTCTGAACAGCCGTGAAGGGCCGCAGATCTTTTTTTTTTTTTTTTCTTTTTTTTTTTTTTACTGTGCACACCACAAGACAACAAAAATGCAAAACGTATATCAAAGTATGATACATATCTCATACAACCTCCAGTCCAAAGGACCAGGCCAGTTTCATCATTCTTGGGGGGGGGGGGGGGGGGGGGGGGGGGGGGGGGGCAACGAAATTACCTGACACACAATGAAGCGACTGCACTGTAAATTGATTATTGATTTAACATATTGGGGTACGGGTAGGGGTGGTGGTGGCGGTGTCTGTCTCTTCATGATATATCTGTAGGTCAGCTGCGTCGAAAACGTGCATAGATTAGGTTCCATTTTATTGATTTTGTATTTGTAGTGTTTTTCGGCAACTGCTTTATCTTTTGCTTTCCAGTCATCATAAACAGGAGGAGGTCTTTCTTTTCAAATTTGTTCACGACCCTTTGAACCCAAGTACACACTGATTTTCACGTTGTTTCGCAACTCAGGCACACGGGGACCGTGACAAAATCACCAACATCCTGATCGTGATCACGGACGGACAATCAAGTCGTCGATCTTTCACTGAGTACTTTGCAAAGAAGCTACACGAGACGAACCTGACCATCCTTGCTATTGGCGTAGGCGACTACGTGGATGTTTCTGAGCTGGAGATAATTGCAAATGGAAAAGAAAACGTGTTTAATGTCACAGACTTTGCTGCTTTGGATACGTTGAAGGACCAACTCAAGCAAACGACATGTGAAGGTGAGAGGGATACTATATCATCATAATCTTATGGTCATTATTGACAGTAATGCAGCGAACAGTAAGTTGCCTCAAGCAGGTGTAGTAAGACTCGCATTGCTCAGTGTGCACTTCGACAGGCATTTCGTCAATGATTCTTGTAAGGTTGATAATTCTGACAGTATCCAGCACAAATGACGTTGACTTTAATGTTTTGCGCAGTGATGTTGCTGATTGAATGTTATCACGACTGTCACTGCCGTCAGTCGTAATCAGAAGGGTCGATATCATGACCGAGTATCAGCCATATTCATCACTAATTTGGTACATTTAAGTAACTGATTTAGTACATTTAAGTAACTGATTTAGCACATTTAAGTAACCACGCAGAACCAAGACAATACGGTGGTCACGCAGTTTCATGACACTATGGTGACCCTGCAGATTTATCACATTATGATGACCACGTCGCTGTGCCACACCATGACAATTACACAGATTCTCCACAAAATGGCGACCACGCACATACATCATAATGAAGTGGCAACATATGTTAAGTACTTTATGATGACCCAACAGATTCACCACATTGTGATTATCCTACAGTTTCAGTACATTACTTACATTACATTACAGTACATTACTGCGAGGATTTACCATACAACAGTGACCAGACAGATTCATCTTTTAACAGTGACTAAAAAAAAAAAAAAATCTATCGAGACAGTTTTACCACATGGATTAATAACGTAACGGAAACACACACACATCAATCACATTATTACAATTACATAGAATGATGGGGATTACGGACACAGATTTATCACTTGACGGTATATACACATTCACCATGTGTCGTGATTTCAAAGCTTTATCATTCTATGGCGACCATGAAGATTGATTACATGAAGATGACCACAGATACCACAAGTCATAACAACTGAACTATAGCTCTGACTGCATTAGTGTCATGTGTCATGTGACGGTAACTACAAAGTCATTTCACATTGTAGTAGCCAGATACATGTAATGGATTACGGTGGCCACGCATAATAATCACAGTAAAAACACATTTATTAAACTGCAGTAAGCACGTGGACTTATCTCATTGCAACAAACACATAGATTTATCAGATTGCTGTCCATAGACAGAAGCAACATTTTTGCAAGCCACACTTACTTTTATCTTAAGCTACACTTCGTGAAAGGTAACCGCACATTACCTCGAAGGAACACTTCTTCACAGTGACAACGTCAGTACATCGGCAGATTCCGGCTTTCGGCACTATCGGAACTCTGCTGTTTTAAGACAACGCTGGTCCCACACAGAACAAAGTCACAGCGATTTTATTTAATTGAGCAAGGTGTCGAAGTTCCTCCCCACACATCCTGCCGAAATGAATTGGCACCATGTGGTTTTTAACCTTTTTCATTATGAAACTGAAAGGTAGTATTGTGGAGATTTTCACCAGTCCAAGACGGTGTCAAAAGTACAGCATTTGGATCCCCTCATCTTGTCTCTGTTTTAAGTTCCAAAACGAAACTGAATCGTGACTTCGACGCTGTCAACAGATTACAATATGTAA
>JADBJO010002680.1:220096-225096 GCA_016801955.1 Conus betulinus | reverse complement strand
GACGTGGAGAGGACATCGAAACTGAGGTCACCATGAGAGCAGGGCATGAAGGGCCACAGAACTTGAGACATTTTTTTTAATGCTGATCGATGAAAATGAGGATGATTAAGATGATGCTACGGATTTCCATTTCGGTCTGAGACTACATGACAGGGCTGTACTCTACGCTTCCTTTCATAATATATCCCGGCGTCAACCAGGCCCGAGAGATACAGGCACCTGCAGTGTTGGTCAGGAAATTTGAGCAACACTCTCAGAAACGCATCCATTAAGTGGATGAAACTCGACTGCGTGGTCCCAGTCTTCCCAACTGAGCCTGCAGCACACTCAACTCTGGGTAGGATCCCTCCCTTATTAACATTACCTAACGCCTTTCGCAACTGCCCACACATAACTACTACCACCTCCTTCATCACCCAGCGAAATCATTTATCTATTTTATTCACTTAATTTTTTTTTCTTTAAATCACAGTTACTTTCATTTTATTCTTCTATTTATTTATAACAATTACTAGCACTATCATTATTATCATTACTATCCCTTCAATATATATATATATATATATATATATATATATATATATTAAAAAATATAATATATATATATATAAATACATATATATATATATATATATATATATATATATATATATATACCCCCACCCCCGCCCCCCCTCCCTCTTAGCATTATTATCAATCCATCTTAACCACAATCGTCACATATATCACACCACCACCCCACTAAACCAACTACACAACCTCATCGCCTCACTCCTCCCCTCCCTCCACGCCCCCCCCCCCCCCCCCCCCCCTCCTTTTCCTCTCCCATAATCCCCTCTGTCATTTCTGTCTGGCGGCCATTCTTCACACCACATGGGACACCAGATGAGCCTCTCTTAGTTCTTTGTTTGTACTGTCCTAAATGTTAAATGTGATCTGTTTTTTTTTTTTTTGCATGAAGAAGACCCAAGAGGTCGAAATGCATCGTGTCTTGTTCTGTGCTTTGTTTGTCAATGACCTTGGCGGTAACTAAACCTCTCTCTTTCTAAATTTTGCTTCGTCCTCCGCCATCAGTCCCACCATTTTGAAACCTTGGTTTTGGTTTCAGATCAGTGTGAAGAATAGACAATCAACTCAACTTTTCCTTTGTGGCACTTTTGGCAAGTTGATCAACAATTTGGTTGCCTCGAATGACCGCATGGCTGGGAACCCAAGCAAAGACTATGTTGTATCCGTCTGATTTCAGAGACGTTTACAGTTCGAATAATGTCAACAGTTGAGGATGTTTGAGGTTACGACCGGCAATAGCCTCCAATGCAGAAAGGGAGCCCGACAAAGTAAGGAAATCTTTATGTTTGGATTTAGAAACAATTTCAAGAGCCAGGACCAAGGCTGTCAACTCAGCAGTACAGATGGAGCTGTCATTTGGAATGTGTTTAGAACAATTCTGAGGAGGACTTGTTGCACAATACACAACAGAGGAAACCCCCTTCTCAGATTTGGAACCGTCAGTGAAAATTCTTGTGAAGGATGATAACTTGGAACATAGTTCAGCAAGAAATGGACTTGTATGCCAAGGAGCTAGTGGAATCTTTACCGTATGATGCTTAAATAAACCGGATCTCTGGACTAAAGAAAGTCCATGGTGGGTCATCAGGAAACTTTGAGAAATCACGCACCCACCCAGGTCTATATCTGCATTGTTGAAATGGGGAAGAATACGAAATCCTAGGGGTGGGATGGAACTGGAGTGGTCATCGATTTTTTTTTTAAACTTGGGGTGAAAAACACAGTCATATGCAGGGAGGTTCAGAATAGAGATTCAAACAGTAGTTCAAGGCAAGTTTCAGTCAACGGTTTGAGAGGGATGGTTCTCCTGCACCAGCATACAGCCTATAAACAATGGTGGTGCGGAATGCACCCTGACACAATCGAAGTTCTTGATGGTGGATAGGATCTAGACTTTTCAGGTAGGAAGGTCTGGCCAAACCATACACACTACACACCCGTAGTCCAGTTTGGAGCGGACCAGAGCCCTGCAAAGATGGAGAAGAGTTTTCTTATCAGCGCCCCAATCCGTGTGTGCCACAACTCTTAGAATGTTCAGTGCTTTCTGACATGCAGTTTATAGGTGTTGGATGTGAGTTTTAAAGTTCAGTTTTTGATAAAAAAAAGAGAGATAACACCCACAAATTTGGATTCTTTCACGGCTGGAATGGTGGATTTGTTCAGACGAATTTCAGGATGAGCAAAGAACTGACGAAAATGGTGAAAATGGATACACTGTATTTTAGTGCTTGAAAAGATAAACCTGTTTTTCCTCGGCCCACTGTCGAATCTTATCCACACAAAGTTGGAGTCGACGCTGTACGCTTGCATAGGAGGCTCCAGCTGCGTACAATGGGAAGTCATCAACGAACAGAGAGGACTCGGAACAGTGGTTTGATTTGACAATGTCGTTAACTTTGATCGAATCACATTTGCATAACTTTACCGTGATTTCATAGGGTTGAGCTTACCGATTTGCAGACTATTCTAGAAAAGGATGATGGAGTATATTCGAGAATATTCTTTAGATAACGTATAAAAGGATGAGAGCTGTGCGACTGGGAGGAAGAGAGAAATGAGAGTGGCTGAGGAGTTGTAGTCATTGTCTATCACAGAAGTGTTCGAGTCTTCGATGAGTTTGAGTCTAGCCGTTGAGTAGCTGACATTAGTAGTCTATTTGCTGCTGCATGTACGTTTGAGCTCCTGTACAACTTATTGTATCTGCATGTTAGTTGATTGCTGTTTGTTGTTCCTACATCCTTCAACGTTTGTAAATAAAAAAGATCTTCGTTTCAATACCGCCTAGTGTATTTTGTCGTCTGCAAGTTGAACACCTACCACAGGATCTACAACGAACTCTTACAAGCTACTACGCTTACCTGTACATGTTCACTCATCATCTTGTACCAAGGAGGTCAGCGGTTTAGCATGTAACACTCTGACTCCCTCACTCTCTCTCCTTCCCCTGCCCCCCTCCCCCTTTCTCTCTCTCTCTCTTTCTATCCATCCCTCCCTCCGCCTCTCTCTCTCTCTCTCTCTCTCTCTCTCTCTCTCTCTCTCTCTCTCTCTCTCTCTCTCTCTAGCATCTATCCTTTTTGGCCTCATTAGTCTCTCGGATACGGGATGGAATCAGTGTTCTCAGAAAACGAAGAAACGGAGATATAGTTAAAAGTAAAATACAGATTCCGTGTCTTTGGATTGTAGTAATAGCTAAATTCAGGCAATTTCTGTTACTATCGGCTGTGGTTCATTATCCAGGAACGCCGACCGTTAACAACACCGTCAACACCACTGGTACTAGTGTCACTTTACACTCTGTCCATCAGTCCAAATCTCTCTCTGTCTCTGACTGTCTCGGTCTCTATCTTGCTATCTCTATCTTGGTCTCTCTCTCTCCCTCCCCCACCTCTCTCTCTCTCTCTCTCTCTCTCTCTCTCTCTCTCTCTCTCTCTCTCTCTTTCGCCCTCACCCCCTCCCCTTCTTTGTCTCGACCACCCTTTTCTTTCCAGCCTAGTAGCGTTTTAAGCTCACAATGAAAATAATTTCCCCCCAAAGTGATGTAATCAACAATAGTTAGGAATGATAATTATTTTTCTCCTCGTTTGAATGGTTTCAGTCATCATCTTTTTCTTTTCCTTTACATTAGTGGTCTTATTTGACATCCATTTCTTTTTACAGAAACCCCTTTTGTCACAACTGCTAACAACATTGTAAAAATCACTGGCCATGCTATTATCTCATTTTGTTGTAATGGATTCGCCCGTGTAGTCTGTTCTTCTATTTTCAGCAGTGGTTTTATTTGGCATCCGATCTTTTTCAGGAACTCCTGTCACTCCACCCTGATAGCAGCACTATGAACATCACTGTTAATGTCATCTCTTGATTGACGGTCCGTCTGTCTCTCTCCTTCTTTCTCTCTCTCTCTCTCTCTCTCTCTCTCTCTCGCTCTCTCTCTCTCTCTCTCTCTCTCTCTCTCTCTCTTATCCACCTTTTTCAGCCACGTGGATCTTTGAGAATCCTATGGAATTGTGTTTGCCAGAAACGACGACAGTGAATGATCGTTGTAAAGAACATCCACATTCTATCTATTCAGTCTGTTAGCAGTATTCTAGTTCCCGTACTTTTTTTTTCAGGAACTCCTGTCACGCCAGTGGTTAACAACACTATCGTAATAACATCTATTGACGCTCTGACCATCCGTTTTATCTCTCTCTTTCTGTCAGTCTTTTTCTTTCCATTATTCCTTCGTCTCTCTACCTATCTCCTCATTCCTCTTTCTATGTTTCTGTCTCTTCCTCTCATCTTGTCCCTCTGTCTGTCTGCCTGTCTGCCTCTCTGTCTTTCTAACTGTCTATTCGTACGTCTGCCTGTCTGTCTCTCTGTCTGTTTTTGCCTGCCCCCCCCCCCCCCCCTCTCTCTCTCTCTCTCTCTCTCTCTCTCTCTCTTAGTTTTGTCTTTCTCTATCTCTGTCCGCCTGTGTCTCTGTCTCTGGTCTCTCTCTCACTGAGCCTTTCTCTCTCTGACTCTTTCTGTCTCTGTGTGTCTCTCTCTCTCTCACTGTCTCTATCTGTGCCTCTGTCTCTGTCTCCCCTTCTCCCTCCCAATGAAAACGATCATGGGTAAGTGGAAGGAAACTATTAATCTGAGTCGTGTGTAAAGAGAATGCAGGGACATTTTAGAAAGTGAGCTATTCATGCCTGTTTATTTTGTTGCTGTTGTTTTTTTTTATGTTATCCTGATATACCCATAGTAAGTGTTTTGCCCGATGTGAACAAATATAGTCTGCGACACAGCCTGACCTACCCAGTGCCATTTTTCGGTATTCACCAGTGGTTCTAGCTGGAGTACTTTTGATTTTTTTCAGAAACCCCTGACACAACACCTGAACCCAACACTACTAACACCACTGGTAAGGGCAAGATGTTTAACCATTTGCTGGTACTGTCTTGTTC
>JADBJO010002680.1:212596-215096 GCA_016801955.1 Conus betulinus | reverse complement strand
TATATATATATATATATATATATATATATCCCCCCCCCTCCCCCCCCTTAACATCATTATCAATCCACCTCAACCACAACCGTCACATATACCACACCACCTCGTCTCACTCATCCCCTCCCTTCACGCAACAAACAACACAACCCCCCCCCCCTCCCCCCCCCCCCCTAACCCCCCCCCCCACCCCCACCCCCCCCCCCCCACCCCCCCCCCCCCCCCCCCCCCCCCAACCCCCCCCCCCCCCCCCCCCCCCCCCCCCCCCCCCCCCCACCCCCCCCCCCAACCCCCCCCCCCCCCCTCCCGCCCTCTTCCTCTCCCATAATCCCCTCTGTCATTTCTTCGGTCAAGCCATTCTTCACAGCATACCACATGGACATCAGATAAGTCGCTCTTCGTTCTTTGGTTGTACTGTCCTAAATGTTAAATGTAACCTATTTTGTTTTCACTTGAAGAAGACCCAAGAGGTCGAAATGCATCGTGTCTTGTGTACTTTGTTCGTCAATGTCCTCGGCGGAAACTAACCCCCACTCTTTCTAAACTTTGCTTCGTTCTCCGCCATCAGTCGCTCCATTTTGAAATTATAAAAATGAAACTTAATTTTTCTCTCTTGTTGTAAAGTATACCTCACCTCAACTCAGGCCCATAACTACAGAAGTAGTCGTTGGGGAAACCTGAAGACCGCAGACGCAACCTCCCTTCTCCATCTGTCAGCAGCTGCTGGCAGCAGCTCCCGCGTATGGAGTCCGGTCCATTCTTTGATGTTCTCATGCCAGTTCTTCCGCTGTCTTCCTCTTCTCCCGCCCTCGATGGTACCTTGCATGATTGTTTTTGGACAGACTGGTGTGTCGAGTGTTGTGCCCAAACCATATCAGCTTGCGTCTCTTCACAGTTCAAAGGAGATGTTCCAGAGGTCCAGCATGGTTCTCATTCTGCTCCGTACATATTTATTGGTCATGTGCTCTATCCAGGAGATTTGAAGGAGCTTTCTGAGGCATTTGCTTTCGAAAGCCTGGATCTTCCTTTCAGTTTCAGCCGTCAGTGTCTATGCCTCGCACCACACAGTGCATGGAGACCACCAGGGCTTTGTAGAAATTGAATTTTGTGGAGAACCGAATGTTACTTTTCCACAATCTCAGTTTAGTCATGGCTGCGGTGGCTGTGCCAATACGAATTCTTATTTCTGCTTTGCAGCTTCCAGCCTCTATCACGGTTTCTCCTAGATTTTTTTAAGTTTCCGACATTTTCCAGTTGTTCTCCGTTCATAAAAATAGTGGCATGGTCCATGATCTCGCTGTTTTCCATGGTTTTGGATTGCTCTCTGTGATGACCTCCATTGCGTAAGCACCCGCTCTATCAACAAGTCTTTTGGTAAGTTCCTGCAGTTCGTTCTCCCCATCAGATCTATATCATCAACAAACCGGAGGTTGCAAATTCGTCTGCCACCAATGGAGATAGAAGTCTCATGGTACTCCAGTGCATCCCGCATTATTCTTTCCAAAAATAAATTGAACAACACAGGAGAGATGATACAGCCTTGTCTAACACCGACGGTCGTTCTGAAAAACTCCCCTAGTTAATTGTTGAGGAGCACTGCACTGTTGGAGTTCTTGTATAGAGCCTCTAAAACGCTCACGATGCCTTCGTCGATTCCATATCCTCTCAGCACATGCCATAGTCCCTCATACCAAACCCCGTCAAACGCTTTCTTTAAGTCAAGAAAATTGTGGAACAAGTCGCGTTGGTGTTGAAGGTGCTTCTCAATGTGCATTCTTCACTTGAATATTTGCTCAATGATGCGTCTCCTCTTTCTGAAACTAGCTTGTTCTTCAGCGAGTACTTTTTGGGCCCCTTGACTTCAGTCTGTTGAGGAGAATTCGTAGTATGATCTTGCTTGGATGACTGACTAATAAAACTAATGGTCCTATACTTTTGGCATTGTCTCAGGTTGCCCTTCTTTGGCAGGGGAATCACCAGTGATTGCGTCCACTGTTCTGGCCATCTCTTCTCATCAAGTATTTTCTGGCATGTTGCTTGAAGGACTGCAACATACGCCTCACCACCTTGCCGCAACATTTCTGCTGGGATATTGTCCACACCCGGCGATTTCCCTTCTTTCAAGCTTCGTTTTGCGCTTCTGACCTCCTCCTTTAGTATGGATGGACATTTGTTGTCACGTTCAGCTAACAGAGTGTCTTTTTCCAATATGGAGCTGTCTGGATGGAGCTGGTGGTTATACAGGCCAGTGCAATATTCTGTCCACCTTTCAGGGACGTCTTCACTGTTTGAAAGGAGTTTGCCTTCTTTGTCCTCTGTTACGGCAGTTTTTGCTTGACTTGACTGAGTGAGGTTTCTTAGTGTGCTGTAGGCCTGTTTGCTGCTCCCATTTTCAAAGCCCTTTTCAATCTCGTTGCACTGTTCCTATCCAGATTTCTTCTGCTTCCTTCATCTTCCTTCTCACCTTCCTGTTAGCTTCCTGGTATTGCCACCTTGCCAAATCACT
>JADBJO010002680.1:202596-205096 GCA_016801955.1 Conus betulinus | reverse complement strand
CTAGTTCCCACTCAGTGTTCATCAAAAACATGAGATGGAAAGCATTTTTCTTCTTACACCCCAACGCCAAGAAAGAAGATAAAAATACATTATACGACTTCAAACACATGGCGAGCGCCACCAGTCATTGAGGAAATGAACACATTTGAGGATAAAATGAAAAGGGTGATAGCTTCCATAGAATTAAAAAAATTAAATAACGAATTCCAAACATCGTTAAAAAACGAAATCAAACAAATTCAAAATGACAAAAAATATTTGTGAAAGCAGATAAAACTAGCAATTTCTACAAAATGGAATCTAAAGAGTACCTACAACTCCTCGATAAAAACATTCAAAAATTAAAAAAAAAAAAAAAAAAAAACCTGACAAAACTACATATGACCATATTAGAAAAACAAGAAAAGGAGCTTGTACACCAAATGCACTTAAGTGATAGAGTAGAGACAGCAGCAGCAAGAGAAGCTTTTATAACACTCAAAGATCATAAACCCAGCCTTTTGAATAACCCAACGTGTAGATTGATAAACCCATCTAAATCTGAATAAGGGAAAATCAGTAAAAAAAAATCTTAGAGAAAGCCATAAAAAACATAAGAGAGAACACTGAATTCAACCTTTGGAAAAAAAACGCATATGAAGTCATACAATGGTTTAAAAAAACTCAACAAGCAAGAAAATACAGTTTTTATAACATTTGATATAGTAGATTTTTATCCATCCATAGATGAAAAGCTACTCACCAAAGCTATAAAATTTGCCAACAAATACACAGAAATATCAGGGTCAGAAATGGAAATCATTTTCCATACAAAGAAAACTTTACTGCACAGCAAAAATGAAATTTGGATTAAGAGCACAAATAAGAATTCAACTTTTGATGTTACAATGGGATCATATGATGGTGCCCAAACTTGCGAACTTGTCGGACTATTTATGTTATCTAACAATAAAAAAAAAAAAAAAAAAAAAAAAAAAAAACTTGGAAAAAAAAAAATTGGACTGTACAGAGATGACGGTCTTGCTGCACTGAACGACAACCCTAGAAATATTGAAAATAAGAAAAAAGAATTGTGCAAAATTTTCCACAACCAAAACCTAAAAATCACCATAGAATCAAATAAAAGGATAGTGAAAAAAAAAAACGTTAGACCTCAACCAACACACATATAAACCATACAAAAAACCAAATGACACACCTGTTTATGTAAATATCAAAAGTAACCACCCACCTTCCATACTGAAAACAATACCTAGAGGCATGAACAATTAGACTATCTAATTTGTCATGCAATAAAACAGTATTCAACAACGCTGCAGCTGAATACCAAGAAGCGTTACACAAAAGTGGCTACAACTATGAATCACGATACGACCCAGGCAATGACACGAATAGACACAAGAAGAACAGGAAAAGAAAAAGCATATGGTACAATCCTCCATACGATGGAGGAGTCAAGACAAATGTAGGGAAATAATTCTTTAAAATTCTGACATCATCATCTTTCCCAAAAGAGCACAAACTATTCAAGATATTCAACAAAAGTAACATTAAATTATCATACTCATGTATGCCGAATCTCAAAAACATCATCGATTCAACCAACAAAACGAAAAAACAATACAGAGAAAAACGAGGCTGACGAAAGGACCGAGAGAAGAACAGTGTCCTCTAAACAAAAAATGCCTCTACAACAACATTGTATACCAAGCCACTGTAACATCAGAGAACGCAGAAGAAATATATATAGGTATTGCTGAAAATCAATTTAAAACTAGATATGCAAACCACAAACAGTCAATCAACAAACAAAGATACAAAAACCAAAAAGAATTGAGTAAATACATTTGGAAGCTTAAAGAAAAAAAAGACTAGACTATATATCCTGGAAAATTATAAAAAGAGCAGTACCATATAATAATATTTCAAAAAGATGCAACTTATGTTTAACAGAAAAATAACAGAAAAATACATAATACAATGCAAACCACAACTAGCAACCCTAAACTCTAGGATAGAAATGGTTAACAATTGCAGGGACAAGTGGAAATTCTTAGCAGTGAGCAGATAAAAAATGCAAAACGCAGGCAGGCAGCACGTGATGACAAACAGCAAGCAGCTATAAAACACCGGCAGCACTGATCCCCTACATCCTGATGATTGCACGAGCATGCAAGAAACAACGTTGTAGATTTTAAGCTTACTTTTAAACCTACTTCTTAACAAATATGTATATTTGTGTTGCTTATATATATATATATATATATATATATATATATATATATATATATATATATATATATATATATATATATATATATAGCAACACATTATCAATGTGAGTGTGCCAGTTCACCACACATTAGAACATCAACAAACCCAGACACTCCATCATCTGCTTGGAAGCTTATTCAAAGAAACAAACAGGAAAATGAAAACATTACACCAGTTCGTACATGGTATCATACACTAAATCGACGCAAAGTGACTAGTAAAACGC
>JADBJO010002680.1:185096-190096 GCA_016801955.1 Conus betulinus | reverse complement strand
GTGTGTGTGTTGCTTACCAAACTGTAGACAGCTATTAGCCTTCATTGATCTTTTAACTTAAATAACTTTGCACATAATATACGTTCCATTTTCTATTGTATTTTTGATTACGTGTCTGTTGATTTTTTTTTTTTTTTTTTGACTCATTGTTGACTTGTTACTAAATTGTTTGGTATTACAATATCCCTTGTTGGTATTTGGTATTACTTTTCTTGCAATTTACATTCCTGCTTTGCTATTGCGTCAAGATGTTGCGAACGAAAGAAGTCTGGCCATCTGCAGATGGCCTTAAGGTTGGGTTTCTGAACATTAACAGTTTGATTAATAAGTTATGCGACGTGTCTCGTGTTTTATATAATCATGGTTATTGTTTTCATTTATTTGGTTTTGCGGAAACAAGATTACACACCATATTTCTGACACAGAATTAATTTTACCTGGTTATAACTTAGTTCGTAATGACCCTTCCAGACCAAGAGAAACAGGTTTACTTGTTTATGTTCACCAATCTATTAAATTTAATCGAGCCGCTTCGCTCGAAAAAATATCATATAGAATCACTATGGATAGAGTTACAGTTCAAAACTTCCAAACCAATTCTCCTAGGCTTTATTTACAGAAACCCAACAGAACATGCTGACTGGATAGATAACTTTACTCTAATGATGGAGGAGGCGTCCTTACTCTCAAACGAAATTATTTTACTGGGTGATTTTAACATTGATCTTTTGAAAGTGAATAAATCCTGGATTCAAACTTACACTTCTTTTAATCTGACTCAGTTAATCGATAAGCCAACACGAATCACTGCTACTTCCCAAACTCTCATTGACCATGTGTACACATCTTCTGTACCTACTATAGTAGAAATATGTTCACCAGTCTTTGGATGCAGCGATCACTCCCCTGTCTGTTTACTTGGTCTAAACGAGGCGTTAAAATCCCCCTAAATCATCACAAGTATGTTACGTATAGGAACTTTTCAGGCTTTGATAAAGACTTATTTCTTACAGATCTGATGAATTCCTCATTTTCCTCTGTGTATCAGTTCACGAATCCCAATGAAGCCTTAGAAGTGTGGTATCACACTTTTCTCAATGTTTACAATAAACACGCTCCATTTAAAAAACAATTCGTGTCAAAAGTACCCCTAAAAAGCCTTGGATAACAAGTGATATAGAAAAAATCCATGGATTTAAGAGACTCACTTCTGGCATCAGGTAATCGTATAGAATTTATGAAACAAAGAAATCTTGTTAACTATTTAAAACGCTCAGCCAAAAAGAAAATTTTAAAGATCTTATTTACTCTAAAACAGACAACCGATCAGTTTGGAAGGCTATCAATCAGCTTAGCAATAAAAATCCTAACGCTCGTGCTACAACACCGAAAGATGTATCAGTTGAAATGTTGAATACACACTTCTGCAATGTTGCCAATTTTACCATAAAAAGAAACAGATCCTCACAAAACGATTTTTAGATGCTCTTGAATTTTTGTCAGTCCAAAAATATCACAACATGTCTGATATTCCGTTGTTATGTGTACACGAAGTATATAATGCTCTTATTCACTTAAAGCAAACTAGTACTGGCCTTGATGGCATTGACGGAAAGATTCTCAAACTGTCAGCACCTGTAATTGCTGAAACACTCACTTATATATACAATCTCTGCATTTCTAAAAATCAGTTCCCCAAGGCTTTTAAAATTGCTAGAGTAACGCCGATCTACAAAACAGGTGATCACACCGATCCGTCTAACTACAGGCCCATTTCTATTCTGTCTGTACTGTCTAAACCATTGGAAAACCATCTAAATAAACATATTCTCGATCACTTCAATTCTTTCAATTTATTTCATCAGGACCAATCCGGTTTTAGGGCAAATCACTCGTGCCAAACAGCATTGACAAACCTAGTTGATCAATGGCTTACTAATATAAATAACGACAAAATTACAGGTGTTCTCATGGTAGATTTCATCATGAAAGCCTTTGATGTTATTGATCGCAATCTTCTTCTTAAAAAACTAAAGATATACAACTTATCAGAGAATTCGTTAGAACTCCTGTCTTCATTTCTTTCCGATAGAAAGCAAATGGTCTCAGTAAATGAATGTATCTCCTACATTATCCATTAGTCATGGTGTGCCTCAAGGGTCAGTACTCTCGGACCTATCTTATTTTCCATATATATAAACGATTTACCTCTATTCATTGATAGTCTCTGTGAAATGTTCGCTGATGACACCACAATACACTGTAGTCATAAAAAACTTGAAAATATATTTGCCAGTTTACAAGAAAGTATAAACAAATTAATCATATGGTCTGAACTCAATCACATGTGTCTCATCCTCGGAAAACGAAGTACTTGATAATAACCACCAGACAAAAGCGTCAAAATATTTCTTACGATTCCCTATCTCTTTGTATAAATAATGAAATAGTTGAAGAAGTTGATCATCATAAAGTCCTTGGTGTCATTGTAGACAATAATTTGTCATGGTCTTCTCATGTCACAATGCTTCTGCAAACTTCTATCTCAAAGATTCACCAGCTTTCAAAACTAAAATATTTCTTAGACCAACATTGTCGTAAGCTGTTTTTTACTTCGTACATTGATCTCATTTGAATTACTCTTCTACATTGTGGGATTCGGCCAGTTATAACGTATTAAAACCACTCTTCAGTCTTCACAGACGGGCTGTGAAACTCATTTCTTCTCAAATCTACAACTGTAACTCCCTCTGATTATAAACGTTTAGACATTTTGCCTCTGAAATGGAAACTCATTTATAACAAAAAGCAATTTTCATGTTTAAGATAATGTCCAACCATGCACCACCAACTTTGAAAAATAAATTTAAAACGAACCTGATTCGCAATGTCAGAAAGATTCAGATACCCCTACCGAGGATTGATCTTTTTAAATCTAGCCTTATTTACTCCGGTGGTTGTTTGTGGAACGACCTAGTGTCTTCATTTAATGTAATTTCGAGTCTAAATGTTTTCAAAAAACAATACTTCTCATATCTGATGCTACGCTTCCTAAACAGTGTGACTAATGACAACATCATATAAACTTCTTTGTGTGTGTGTGTGTGTGTGTGTGTGTGTATGTGTGTGTGTGTGTGTGTGTGTGTGTGTGTGTGTGTGTGTGTGTGTGTGTGTGTGTGTGTGTGTGTGTGAAAGGTTGACTGTCATATTTTTGGATTGCCTTTGTATTTCAGGCTAACATTCTTTTCACTATTTAGATTGTTCGTTTGATTTTGAAGTCACATATTGTCATCATTATTTCTTTTTGCTTCATCGAGGGCAAGATGTAAAAAAGCCTGTATTGTGCTTATTCTAACAATTGTTTTTCTCCTCGTTTTAATAACTTCAGCCCCGAACTTTCTCTTTTCATTACAGCAGTGGTCTTATTTGACATCCATTCCTTTTTACAGCCATCCTTTCATTCTATCCGTTAACTCAACAGTGAATATTTCAGGCTATGTGAGGCTAGTAGTGTCATCAGCAAGTTGATTTTGCACCTGTCTTAACACTGTCTCTCTTTCTTCTCTCTCCCTTTTGTCTCCCGCTATTCCTCCTTCACTTCACCATTGTCTGTATGTCAATCGGTCTGCCTGTCTCTGTATTTGTCACCCGGTCCCTTGTCTCAGTCTCACTTTTTCTGTCCGTTCTCTAAGTGTCTGTCTGTCTGCATGTCCTCTCTCTCTCTCTCTCTCTCTCTCTCTCTCTCTCTCTCTCTCTCTCTCTCCTCTCTCTCTCTCTCTCTCTCTCTCTCTCTGAACCAGCCTTACTGATTTAGAAGCGCTTTGAGTTCAGGCTGAAGATTGCGTGGCCTCTAAGATTAAGGAAACGTTAGGAGAGAATGAGGTTTTAGTAGTGTTGTTGAGCCAGGGAGTCGGAAACGAAACCGTTTTTATGTCTGAATTCAAAGATAGATTAATTTCCTCGTATAAACAAAACTGGCACAGCCAACTAGAAGAACATGATAAATATTCCTGGTTCCTATCCTTCAAAAGTAACTTGGAGGCAGAAAAGTATTTACATCTAGTATCTAATCGGTGGCAAAGAGGTATCCTTGCAAGATTTAGAAATAGAACACTGGGATTAAATGCTAATAAAAGATGGTATCTAAATGATGATGCTGTTGATGATTCATGTCCATTGTGTAATGATATTGCAATTAGAGAAGATGAGTTACATTTTTGTTCACTTGTCCTGCTTATGGGAACATTAGAAAAAAAAAAAAAAAGACTCTTTGATCATAACACAGTCAAGAGTCGAAACCTTAACAATATTTTGCAAACAAATGATGAAACATTGTTAAAGATGCTGGCAAAATATGTAACAGAAGCTGTAGACACGCGGAATAAAATGATGAATGAATAAAATTTCAAAACACTGAGGGGATATCAATCATATTTCATTTTTATTGTTTAGAATACTTATTTGACCTTGAAGCTTGATGGTTCAAGTGAATGGTTTTCATAATATCAAGCCAGATAAATTATATCTGTACAGAGAATATGTGTGAATGGGGAGAAGGGAGGATAAGGATATAAATGCGTGCGTGCAAGTCGATGGAAGATAGGATGGATCAGTGTGCGTATGTGAAGGGAATGGTTGTTGTGAGAATGATTTTGTACTAGAACATAGACAAGAAACACAAAATGAGTGATGGAAATGAAAATAATTTCTTAATTTTGCTTAGTTGTGTAGACACCTAATTTCCTCCCCTTTTTTTCTCTCTCTTTCGACCACACACTTTTTTTTCAGCTTAGTAGCGTTTTGAGTCAAACACGAAATTTCAATACCAACAACAAAACGGATGCAATCAATACTGGTTGGGAATAACAAAATATTTGACGTCCTTTTTCAGGTACTCCTGTCACTCCAACTGATAACAGCACGATAAAACATCACTGCTAATGTCATTTCTGATTGGGACTGTCTATCTGTCTTCACGTCTCTCTCTCTCTCTCTATCTC
>JADBJO010002680.1:172596-182596 GCA_016801955.1 Conus betulinus | reverse complement strand
CTCAATTTCGATGTCCTCTCCACGTGTTTGGTCTGGGTTTGGCTCCGTCGGGGTCAACGGTATCGGCGAGTCCATGGGGGCGTGTGTCGTTGGACGGACGTGGTGGCACCCTCCGGAGGGAGAGTTCACTTACGCCGGCTCCGCGACTAAGCGATTATTGTCGTCAGTAGGGGGCTTAGTAGGTGGTGTCCTGCGTATGTTAGATCAGAACAGGCGCCACTGAACACCACCAAAGTGACTCGGCAGCAGTGCAGTGTCTCCCTTCGGTGGGTTGCCTGTTGACGACTTGACATTGACTGCTCCCTGTGGATTGCCGGTACCGGGGCTGCGGCGGGGCCGAACGGGCTGTGGCTGTGGACTGGGTGTCGGAATGAGCGGCGTGGGTGCACTGCCTCTGAGGTGGCATATAGGTTGGGACAGCAAAAAAAAAAAAAAAAAAAAAAAAAAAAAAAAAAAAAAAAAAAGTTTTTTTTTTTTTCCCAAAATGAAGACACTGAGATATGTTTGGAAACAAAAATAGAAGTCCTCTTACTTTGCTGTTGGCTCCATTCAAGCCATGTATATTACCGTTAGCAGTGGTTTATTATCCGTACATTTCTTTATCTGGAAACTCCTGTAACAGTGACCATTAAAAGCACTGTCAACACCACTGGTGGTAGCATCTCATCACACTTTCCATCTGTCCCAACTTTCTCTCTCTCTCTCTCTCTCCTCTCTCTCTCTCTCTCTCTCTCTCTCTCTCTCTCTCTCTCTCTCTCTCTCTCTCTACCAAACCTTTTTTCACATTGGCTTTTGGAGTTTACAACCCCTTGAGTTCAGGCTGCAATTTTCAGTTTCAAGCCAGGTTGGAAGAATTTCTTTTTACTATATTTTAAAATAGAATCACCCATGTGATCTTTTTAATATTTTCAGCAGTGGTTTTATTTGGCATCCATTCCCTTTTTTCAGGAACTTCTGTCACTCCCACTGATAACAGCACTGTAAACATCACTGGTAAATGGCATACCTTATTTGGACAGCTCATCTGTCTTCTCTGTCTGTCTGTCTGTCTGCCTGCTCTCTCTCTCTCTCTCTCTCTCTCTCTCTCTCTTCTCTCTCTCTCGCTCTCTCTCTCTCTCTCTCTCTCATACCCAACCACCTCTTTAATAGCCTAGTATGTTTGGAGTTCACAATGAAATTTTAATTTCCACAAAACGGATGCAATTAGTACCAGTTGGGAATAACTATTATTTTCTTCTCGTTCTAATGGCTTCAGCCATGAGCTTTATCTTTTCATTTATACTAGTAGTCCTATTTGACCCCTCTTTCCTTTACAGGAACCCCTATCATTCGAATAATAAACTTCTCAGGCTCTGCCATCAACTAATCAACTTTCCACTTGTCTTCACTCTGTGTCTCCGTCTCCCCACCTCTCTCTCTCTCTCACTCTGTCTCCCTCCATCCCCTCCTTCCTTTTTCTCTCTCTCTCTCTCACCCTCTCTCTCACCCTCTCTCTGTCTCTCTGTCTCTCTCTCTCTCTCTGTCTCAGTGTTTGCGTGTGTGTGTGTGTGTGTGTGTGTGTGTCTGTCTATCTGTCTGTCTGTCGTCTGTCTGTCTGTCTGTCTGTCTGTCTCCTCTCTCTCTCTCTCTCTCTCTCTCTCTCTCTCTCTCTCTCTCTCTCTCTCTCTGTGTCTCTGTTTCTTTCTTTCAATCACCATTTTTTTTACTGGCAAATGTTTGAGTTCAGGCTGCCATTTTGTTTCCAGCAAACAGTAGTTGGGAATTTTTGTCTATTTAGTTTAATGGATTCATCCATGTAATTTGTATTTCTCTTTTCACCAGTGGCTATATTTGGCATCCATTTTCTTTTTCAGGAAGTCCTGTCACTCCAACTGATAACAGCACTATGAACATCACTGGTAATGTCAACTCTTGATTGACTGTCCATCTGCCTTTACTCTCTCTCCCTCCCTTTCTATCTCATCCATCTTTTCCAGCCAAGTGGACCTTTGAGCATGCAATTGAATTCAAAGTTTTCCAAAGACGAGGACAGTGAATATAATAGTGGTAAACAACATAAATATCCTATTTATTCACTTTGTTTTAATGGCTTCATCCGTGCAGCCTGTATTACTGTTGGCAGTACTTTAGTTCTAGTACATTTCTTTTTGGGAACCCCTGTCACTCCAACGGTCAAGCATACTGTCAATACAACAGGTAATAACATCAATTGCCGCTCTGACCATCTGTATTATCTGTCTGTTTGTCTCAGTCGTCTTCTCTCCATTATCCCTTCTTCCTTCTGCCTACTTCTCCCTCCCTCTTTGCCTGTTTCTGTCTCTTTTCTATTCTGTCTCCCACTCTCTCTTCCACTCTTCTCTCTTGTCCTTTTTCGTGCTCCCTCCCTCCCCTTCTCCCTCCCTATCCCCCCCCCCCCCCCCCCCCCCCCCTCTTTTTTTTCTCTCTCTCTCTACCACTCTCCTTTTATCCAGCTTAGCGGCAATTTGAGTACATGATGTAATTTCAATTTCCACAAGAATGGATACAATCAACAATAGTTAAGAATGACAAATATTTTTTCTCATTATTTTTTAAGACTCCAGCAATGATTTTCTCTCTTTCATTTACAGTATTGGTCTTATTTCATATCCATTTCTTTTACAGGAACCCACTTTATTCCAAATGCTAATGACACTGTAAACATCTTAGGCTTTGCCATTAACTAATTGACTTTCCACACGACCTAACTCTGTCTCTGTCTCCTCTGTCTCTCTCTCTCTTTCTGTCTCTCTCTCTCTTTCTGTCTCCATCTCTCACTCTCTCCTCTCTCACTCTCTCTCTCTCTCTCTCTCTCTCTCTCTCTCTCTCTCTCTCTCTCTCTCTCCCTTTTCTCTGTATCTGTCACTCTGTTTCTAGGTCTCTTTCTTTCTGTCTCAGAAACTGTCTGTCTGTCTGTCTGTCTGTATCTCTTTGTCTCTCTCTGTCATTGTCTCTGTCGGTCTGTCTGTCTGTCTGTCTGTCGGTCTGTCGGTCTGTCGGTCTGCCGGTCTGTCTGTCGGTCGGTCTGTCGGTCTGTCGGTCTGTCTGTCGGTCGGTCTGTCTTCTGTTTTGTCTGTCTGTGTCTGTCGGTCTGTCTGTCTGCCTGTCTCTCTGAACAACCCTTGTTTGAGCTAGTAGTGCTTATAGTTCAGGCTGCTATTTTAAGTGCCTAGCAATAATTAACAGGGAAAAACATTTTTTTCTCTTCAGTTTAATGGATTCTCCGATGTTGTTTGTTTTCCTATTTTAGCAGTGATTTTATTTGGCATCCATTTCCTTTTTTACTACTGTCACTCCAACTGACAACAGCACTGTAAACAACACTGGTAATGTTATCTTTTGATTGACTGTCCATCTCTCTCTCTCTCTCTCTCTCTCTCTCTCTCTCTCTCTCTCTCTCTCTCTCTCTCTCTCTCTCTCTCTCTCTCTCTCTCTCTCTCTCTCTCTCCCACACCCATTTTACCAGCCCGGCGTTCTGAGTTTCCAATGAAATTTTAATTTCCACAAAAACGGATGGAATCAATATTAGTTAGGAACAATACTTTTTTTTCTCCTCGTTTTAATAGCTTCAGCCATGAGCTTGTTTTTACGTACACAAAAGCAGATGTATTTGACAGTTATTTCCTTTTACCAGAACCCATTTTACTCCAACTTTTAGCACAACTGTAAACTCTCAGGCTATGTTGTCAAGTAATTGATTTTCAAGCTGTCTTTACTCTCCCCACCCCCCTCTCCTCTCTCTCTCTCTCTCTCTCTCTCTCTCTCTCTCTCTTTCTCCTTTCCCCTTCTCTGTCTGTCACTGTCTGTCTGTCACTCTGTGTCTCTGTCCCCCCTCCTCTCTCTCTCACTTTCTCCCACGCTCTCTCAGTATCTGTCGGTATGTCTCTCTCTCTTTGACTCTCCCTATCTATGTCCTTTTCGGTCTCTGTCTGTCTGTCTGTCTGTCTGCCTCTCTCTCTCTCTCTCTCTCTCTCTCTCTCTCTCTCTCTCTCTCTCTCTCTCTCTCTCTCTATGTTATTCAACATAATGGTATTTAGAAAGGGTGGTCATCTCTCCCGTCATGAAAAATGGTTTATGACACCAGCGAGGTTAAAGTAACTAATTCCTAAAAATACTTTGGCATGATTTCACACAACAAAGTTGAGTATACAAAACGCAGTAACAGAGACTTGTAGAAAAGGGAAAAAAAAAGGTGTTACAGAGATTTTAAGAGCCTTGCGCAAACTTAACTTAATTGATCCAAGAATATTCTGGAAACTCTTTGATGCCCAAATTGAGCCAGTTCTTACATATGGTGCTGAAATACGGGGACTTTATGACAACAAAGATTTAGAAAAAAGTACATACGTTTGCAATTAAGCGCGTTTAAATGTTCCCTTACATTCTTCGAATACTGTAATTTATGGCGAAACCGGCAGATACTCATTGTATATTAGGTCAAATATTCAAATGCATAAAACATTGGCTAAAATTGCTGAGGCTTGCTGCCTCAGGACTTTGTAAACAGTCTATGAAATGTTACTGATGAGCATGAACGGGGGAAATAAAATTGGGTATATTTTGTTAAGAAGATTTTGACTACTCACAGATTTGGGATTGTATGGATGTGTCAGGGAGTTGGTTATGAGGATGGTTTTATTCTGGAATTTAAAGACAGGGTGATAGCTTCATATAAACAAAACTGGCATTCTAAAATGGAAAACACGGATAAATATAACTGGTTTTTATGGCTTTAAAAGTATATTCGAAACAGAAAAGTATATTTCAGTAATAACGAACAGATGGGCATAAAATTTGTCTCTCCAGACTTAGAACAAGGACTCTTGGTCTAAACGCCCATAAAAGATGGTTCTATATTACAGAGTCATCTACAGCGTCACCTTGTCCATTGTGTGGCTTCCCTAGGGAGGATGAGTCGCATTTTTTGTTTCATTGTAAAAATTACAGTGCTGTACGTGATAAGTGTGTGTGTTTTCAAAAGAATGTTGCCATAAATCAGGACACATTCGGAGTTTTAAAACTGAATTATGACGATAATTCAGTGAAATCACTTGCCAGATATATTGCAGAGGCATTGAAAATACGAGCAGAGGTTATCATCAACTAGAATTTACGACGTTCAAATGAAAAATGAATGCTACAGGAAGTAGTAAAATATTTTGGTTATCGTATTTACATATTTTACTTCTATGAATAATATTAAACTGGATGGTCGAGATACTGGCCTATTTTGCTTGTATTTCAAACCCCCCCCCCACCCCATGGTCACAAACGGCTGTATAGCCAGTGACCATTATACATGTTCAGTGTTCAGTCTCGCTCTCTCTCTCTTTCTCTCTCTCTCTCTCTCTCTCTCTCTCTCTCTCTCCCTCTCCTCTCTCTCTCTCTCTCTCTCTCTCTCTCTCTCTCTCTCTCTTTATGGGATACTTTAGATAAGGAATCTACACCTAATGATCGGTATGTCCATTCTCTTAGAATATTGAACAGATCAAAGTTAATGTTGTTTATGGTTGTCCATTTCACGATAAATTAAAACAAAAAAACAAAACAAAACAAAACAAAAAAAAAAAAACAGTTGATCGCTCCAAAATATTACAGAATAGCAAGTGCTTTCCATCTATTGTTATCCTCTGTTAATGCAAAAAACTGAAAAGCCTCTGCATTTCTTGTACAGAAGCCTTTAACGGAAGAGCGATTGCAAATTTCCTGAACTGATTTATAATTAAGAGTGTAGATAGTGATATGTATAGATGTTGGTCTTTATATTTTCTTTCTTCTGCCAAAATGTGAAAGTTATTGTTGCTTTTCTGTGTACACACACCCCTTCTAAGGGGGCTTGGCCCTCCGGAATAAAATGTCGTGGTGTGTCTATCTCAATCTGTATCTGTTACTCTGTTTCTTTGTCTCTCCCCTCAGTCCCTGTATCTGTCTCTGTCTGTTATTCTGTGTCTGTTTGTCTTATTCACTCACTCTCTCTCTCCCTCTCCCACCCTCCCCGCCCGTCTCTTTCTCCTTGTTTTCTCTGTCTGAACTGCCCTTTTTGACCTGTTAGTGTTTGAGTTCAGGCTGCAATTGTAGGTTTCCAGCAATGATAAGAGATAAACATTTACATTTATTTCTCTTTATTTTGATTGATTTACGCATGCAATCTGTTCTTGTTTGTATTTTCAGCAGTGGTTTTATCTGGCTTGTATTCCCTTTTTCAGGAACTCCTGTTACTCCAACTGATAACAGCACCATAAACATCACCGGTATTGCCATCTCTTGATTGATTGTCCATCTATCTCCTCTCTCTCTCTCTCTCTCTCTCTCTCTCTCTCTCCTCTCTCTCTCTCTCTCTCTCTCTCTCTCTGTCTCTCTGTCTCTCTGTCTCGGTCTCTCTCTCATCCACTTTTTCCAGCCAGGTAGATAATTGAGTATGCTATGTTATTTTAAGTTGGCCAGAAACGGCGAGAGTGAATGATGGCTGTAACTAACATGAATGTTCTACTTTATCAGTTTGTTTGAATGACAGTCCGTGCAGTATGTATTACTGTCAACAGTAGTTTATTTTTCGTGCATTTGTTTTCAGGAACCCCTGTCACTCCTGTTAATAACACTATCAACACCGCAGGTAGTAGCATCTCTTGACACTCTGTCCATCTGTTTTATCTCTCTCTTTCTCTCCGTTTTTTGTTCTCTTCATTATCCCTTTTTCCTTCAGCCTACCTCCGCCTTTCCTGTTTCTATATTTATGTCTCTTCCTCTGTTTCGGTCTGTCTGTCTGTCTACCCTGTGTATCGTCCTCTGTTATTGTGTCCATCTCTGTCTATGTCTTTGTCTCTGACTCCTCTCTCACTGTGTCTCTGCCCCTCTCTTTGTCTGTCCCTTACATCCCTCTTCCTCTCTGTCTCTCACCTATCTCTTTAGCCTTGTTAGTCGTTTGGATTTACTGTTCTCAGAAAATGAAGAAAACGAGACATAGTGGGAAGAGAATAAAAAATTCTGTTACTTTGCCTTTTGCTAATGGCTCCATTCAAGCAATGCACATTTCTGTGCCTTGTGCTGATGGTTCCATTCAAGCAATGTTTCTGTTAGCAATGGGTAACTATCTACACATTTCGTTATCCAGCACCACTGATGGTAACTTCTCATGACATTTTGTCCGTTTACTTAAACTCTCTCTCTCTCTCTCTCTCTCTCTCTCTCTCTCTCTCTCTCTCTCTCTCTCTCTCTCTCTCTCTCTCTCTCTCTCTCTCTCTCTCTCTCTCTCTCTGTCACTGTGTCTCTCAGTCTGTCTGTCTTTCAGTTTGTCTGTCTGTCTGTCTGTCTCCCCCTCTCTCTCTCTTTCTATCTCTCTCTGACGGTTTTATGGAGGCAAAGAAAGTGACGATTACGATTCTAACAAATATTCTGGGAATGTTTTTAAACTCAAAATTAAGTATCTGTAGCAGTTTATCAGATATCCATAAAAAAAAAGAGAAGGGAGTAATGGACATATTGAGATTCATAAGAAGATTGAAAACTGGGGATAAAGATCTGTTTTGGAAAATGTTCAGCACACATGTAGAGACCACATTAACAAACGCAGCTGAAGTGTGAGGACTGGTGACAGTAAACAAATTCAAAATGCGCACACATTTGCAATAAAAAAAAAAGACTTTTATGTGTTCATCTCCGCATATCTAACAAATTAGTTTCGATCGAAACTGGAAGATATTCTCTCTGTATTCGAATGTCTGTAAAGTGTATTCAATATTGACTTAAACTCCTAAGCGCACTAAAGTCGAGAATATGCAGACTGTCCTACAAAATGCTCATTATACAACACGAATCTGATCACTTAAACTGGGCATCAAACGTTCAGAAAATGTTGTGCGAGAATGGATGCGGTATAATGTGGGTAAGCAAATGTGCTGATTGTAAGTATGGTTTTTATCAATGAGTTAAAAGACAGATCTATCTTGTGCTATAAACAGCTTTGGCATTCGAAACAGAATACAATTCGAAGATAATGGTAGATGTAGGTGGTTTTATTCTTTCAAAAATGCTTTTCAAACAGAAACATATCTGTCATTTAAATTTTGTACTGGATAAATGGCACAGGGTTAGTATTATTAGATTCAGGCAAAAAGTAAGCAGCTTAAAAATTTCGAAAAATGGTTTCAAAGTGAAGAAGACGTAAACAACGTGTGCCTATCATAAGAAAATGGAACAGACGATGAAACTTGTCTACTTTTCAATTGCCCTGCAAATGTTGAAAAGCACAAAAGATGTGATATTCTCATAAAAAAACATTTTATGGAAACCCCGATTAGAAATCGGTAGAAAATATTCTTTCAAAATAATGATGAAAATGCAACAAATTTCAGCTTAGATTTCTTAGCAGGAGCAATGAAGATTAACAACAGTATTAACTGCACAAAGTCAGCAAACTTATGATGATCCATCATCTGCATACGTACGTGCACCTCTCTCTCTCTCTCTCTCTCTCTCTCTCTCTCTCTCTCTCTCTCTCTCTCCTCTCTCTCTCTCTCTCTCTCTCTCTCTCTCTCTTCCACTTGACATGCGCACATCGCACGTGCATGTGTGTGTATAATCCTTTTTGCATGTCTCTTGTTCTGTACATTTTTGATAGAGGTGATTTGAACTCATTTATGATATACCGTTAAATAAATATATTATATTGTCTCCCTTTGTCTAAAAAGGCTGCGCAGTTATCGAGCAATGAAAATAGAAATGGGGTCAGTGTCAGTGTGTGTAAGCATTTCCCTCTTTCTGTCTTTCTGTCTGTCTGTCTCTCTCGCCGCCTCCCCCTGCCCCCTCAACGCATCTCTCTCTCTCTCTCTTTGAACTACCCATTATTGAGCTAGTAGTGCTTTGAGTTCAAGCAGCAATTTTAATGTTTGCAGGGAGAATAGTTGGCAACATCATTGGTTCCTTTATTTTAATGGAATCACCCATGTAATTTGTTTTTGTGTTTTTCAGCAATGGTTGTATTGGCATTCATTACCTTTTTCAGGCACACCTGTCACTCCAAACTGATAACAGCACTATAAATATCACTGGTAATTGTCATCTCTTGATTGTTGTCCATCTATCATAACTCTCACCCTCTCTCTCTTTCTCTCTCTCCACGACCTCTCTCTTCTCTCCAACACTTCTCTCTCTCTTTCGTTGTGTGTCTGTCTGTCTGTCTGTCTGCCTCTGTCTCTGTCTGTCTGTCTCTCTCTCTCTGTCTCTCTCTCTCTCTCTCTTCTCCTCTCTCTCTCCCCTCTCTCTCTCCCCTCTCTCCTCTTTCTCTCCCTCTCTCTCTTTCTCTCTCTTTGACAACACTTTTTTCAGCCTAGTAACGTCTTGAATTCACAATTATCTTTTGATTTTCACCAAAACGGACGCAATCAATAGTAGTTAGGAAAACAATTATTTTTCTACTCATTCTAATGGCTTCAGCCATAAACCTTCTTTCTTTTTCATTTACAGTAGTGGTCTTTATTTCACGTGCATTCCCTTTAAAGGGATCCCCTTTTATTCCATCTGCTAACACCACTGTAAACATTTCAGCCTATGTCTCTGTCTCCCTTTCTCTCCCTCGCTATCCATCTCTCCCTCTGTCTCTCTCTCTCTCTCGTCTTCCTCTCTCCATATCCATCACTACGTCTATTAGTCTCTCTCTGTTTTAGTATCTATCTCTCTGTTTGCCTCTCTGTCTCCATCTCTCTCTCTCTCTCTCTCTCTCTACCTCCCTTTAAACCACCCTCTCTTTGAGCTAGTAGTGTGTTGAGTTCAGGGTGCAATTTAGAGTTTCCAGCGATAATAGGTTAGAAAATAAAAAAAAACATATTTCTCTTTGTGGTAATCGATTCACCATGTGTTGTCAGCAGTGGTTTTATTTGCCATCCATTCCTTTTACAGGAACTCCTGGCACTCCAACTGATAACAGCACGATGAACATCACCGGTAATTTTATTTCGAAAACAAAAAAAAATCGTAGCCAATAACA
>JADBJO010002680.1:167500-172422 GCA_016801955.1 Conus betulinus | reverse complement strand
CACTTCTTGTCTGTCCTGTCGTCTGTCTGTTCATCTCCTGACAAGCTCTGAAACGCAATCTCGCTATATCTCCATTCCCATGGTCGTGGATATTTTCGAGTGAATATGGTGTGAGTTTTGTTGTTTGCGTGCGTTGCGTGCGTAAAGCCATGTGTGTGTGTTTCTGTGTGTGAGGTGGTATGTGTGTGTGTGTGTGGTGTGGTGTGTGTTGTGTGTTGTGTGTTTGTACCGTGTGGGTTGTGTGTGAGCGAGTAATTAGTATGTATGTGAGTGCAATTGCCTGAGTGTTGTTATGTGTGTGTATAGGGTGTGTATGTGGTGGGTGTGTGGGTGGTCGGTGAGCCAAGCGTGCTGCGTCGATCGGCGTTATATATAGATATATTCTATATAAAATAGACAGGTGTTGTGTGTGTGGTGTCTGTGTTGTGTGGGGGGGGTGTGTGTGTGGTTCAGGTGTTGGCGTTTTTGTGTGTGTGTGTGTGGCGTGTGCGTGCGTGGTCGTGAGGCCAGGCGCTCGGAGTTGTATGTGTAAGTGAGCTTAAGTGTTGTGTGCGCACACGTTTGTGTGGTGTGATGTGTGTGCGGTGCCCAGGTTTGCGTGTGTATGCGTATGTGTGTTTCTGAGGAAGAGAAAGGATGGAGGGGCAGTTAGGAGAGAAGGCAAGATGCAGGAAGCAGGATAGGAATGGGACCATGCTGCACGCAGATCCACGTGGGGGTGGGGGGGGGGGGGGGGGGGTGGGGGGGGGGGGGGGGGGTGGGGGGGGGGGGGGGGGGGGGGGGGGGGGGGGGAAACGGGGGATGTACGGGATGTACGTGCGTGTGAGAGTGTACACAGACAGATAGTTATGCAAACAGACTTTACAGACAGGCAGGCAGAAAGATAAATCGATCGGCCCGGTCGGTAGATTGATAGATGGATACAGATACATAGATAGCTAGACAGATTGATCTTCAGATAGATATAGATAGATAGATATAGATAGATAGATAGATAGATAGATAGATAGACAGATAGATAGACAGATAATAGATAGATATAGACAGATAGATAGATTGATAGACAGACAGATAGATCTGTAGATAGATAAGTAAACAGAAGACAGACATAATAGATAGATACACAGGCAGAGAGATAGTGAGAGCAGAGAAGAGAGAAGAGATGAGAGACAGACAGACAGACAGACAGAGACAGACAGCAGACAGAGACAGAGACGAGAAAGAGAGAAGGACGGGAAAAGTTTCGGAAGAAGTTTTGTGGGAGCCTGCTGTACTCTATCTAGAGAATGGGTGGCGAGGCTTATCCATACCTCCTGGACTATGATCAATCTTCCAGATTTTGATACTTGTTCTTCTCCTCTTGCGTGCTCTCTCTCTCTCTCTTACCCCGCTCCTCTCTCTATCACTCTGTTATGTTTCTCCCCATCCCTCCTCCCTCTCTCTCTCCATCTCTCTTCCTTCCCATCTCTGTTATTCTATTGTTCGCTCGGTTTATCGCTCTGTCTGTATGTGCTCTCGTGAGAGAGACAAAAGAGAGAGAGACAGGATGACGGAGAAGAGAGAGAGAGAGGGGAGAGGAGAGAGAGAGAGAGAGAAGAACAAAGAAGAAGGAGAAGAAAATGCGAAGAAGAAGGAAGAAGAAGAAGAAAGAAGGGAGGAGGAGGACGAGGAGGGGAAGCGGAGGTAGAGCAGAAGAAGAAGAAAACAGAAGAGAAAGAAGAAAGGAAGAAGAAGAAGAGTAAAACGAAAAGGGAAGAAGAAGAAGATGATGAAAGGATTTCGCGGATGGTGGAGGTTTCGAGAAATAAAGACAAAAAAAGTTTCGTTTGGAAAAGTAGAGGGCCAACCGGAAAAAAAAAACAGAAAAAAACAAGGAGGATTAAAAACACGAAGAAAATAAACGACCAATTAAGTTGTTTTTCTTGATTAATGTTCGGTTGTGTAGACGAAATTTTAAGTTTTTTTCAAAAAGCACCAACTTTTAAACAAGGTGTAAAACAAAAAAACATAACAAACAAATCAAATAATCGGACCTCTCTCTCTCTCTCGTCTCTCTCTCTCTTCTTCTCCTCTTTCCCTCAGAAAGCAAGGCGCAGCGTACGTTGTGGTTCCGTACGTGTGTGTATTGTATTGTAGGTATGTAGGTGTGTGTGGGTGTGTTGTGGTGTAGTTGGGGTTTGTGTGTGGGTGTGGTGGGGTGTGTGTTGTTGTGGGGGGGTGTCGTGTGTGTGTGTGAGTGTGTGTGTGAGTGAGTGAGTGAGTGGTTTTTGTGGGTGGTGTTTGTGTGTGTGTGTGTGTGGTGTGAGAGAGAGGGGAGAGTTGGTTGGGTGTTTGGAGGGAGGCGGAGGAGATGGGGTTGGTGTGGAGAGACGGGGAGAGGAGAGAAGAGCCGAGGACGAGGAGGAGAGAGAGAGCAGAGGAGGAGAGCGGGCGGTTGGAAGGAGAGAAGGGAGAGGAGAGAGAGAGGGGAGGAGGAGAGAGCGATGATTTTTGAGGAGAGAGAGAGAGAGAGAGATTTTTTTGAGAGGAGGGGGTTTTGATTGTAGTGTTAGTAGAAAACAGAAGCAGAAGAAGTAAGACAAAGAGAAGAAAAGAAGAAGAAAGAAGAAATATAGACGAATAAAGAAAGAAGAAGAAGAAAGAAAAAGAGGAGGAGGAGGAGGAGGAAGAGGGAGGAGAGAAGAAGAAGAAGAAGCCCAAAGAGAATGAAGAAGGGAAAGAAGAAGTAGAAGAAGAGAAGAAAACAAACAAGGAGGAGGAGGGGTTCCCGAGCTAATGAAGACGAAAGGAAGGAGACGAGGTAAAGAAGAAGGAAGAAGAAGAAGGAAGAAGAAGGAGGAGGAGGGGAGGAGCAGAGAGGAAAGAAGGCAGGGGGGAAAAGGAAAGAAGGAAAGGAGGAGGAAGGAAAAGGGGGAAGGAGAGGGGGGAAAGAATGGGAATGGAAAAGGAAAAAAAAAGGAAAGGGAGAGGAGAAGAAGACAGAAGAAAGAATTGAAGAAGAAAAAGAGAAGAAGAGAAAGGAGAGGACGAGGAAGGAAGGAAAAAACGGAGGAAAAAAAAGAAGACAGAGAGAGAGAGATCGAGAGAGAGAGAGATGGAGAGAGAGCGAGAGGGGGGGAAGAGAGTAGACAGAGATGCAGAGAAAGTATTATACCCGATCTATATATATGATCATATCCTATATACAGGACGACGAGAGAGAGAGAGAGAGGGCGACCGAGAGGGAGATGACGAGAAGAGATCGAGGGACGGGAGAGAGGAGGCGCGAGAGACGAGAGAGGGGGGGTAGAGGCAAACTGTTACAAAGGATTCTCTTTCGGTAAGTTCTTTTCATCGAAGACAACAACACATGCTCGTTTTGAAACCAGACAGAGTCTCTTCAGGTTGGGTAGGTGGTCGGGTGGGGAGGTGCGGGGGAGGAGAGAGAGAGAAAACCAAGTTTCACATTTGACATGGCATTTGCTTTCTCTTGGTGACTCATTTCAATGTTGTATCTTCGGTCGGTTCTCATATCAGGAAAAGTGAAGGTTTTAAACAAACAATCAAAAAAGAATCAATTCTTATGTTTCGTAATCCCCGAACTGTCAATTTCTTTTTTCTGAAAGGAATATAATTCTTTTGGCTACAGATATAGACAGAAATATAAAAAAACTAAAGGAATTGGAATGGATGAAAGGCCCCCCCCCCCTCCACACACAATCCCCCCCCCCCCAAAAAAAAAAAAAAAAAAAAGATGAATTAAAAAAAATAGGAGGGGATGAGAGTTGGAGAGGGACATAATCGCTTACTCTATCAGTAATTACTTTTTTCATAAAACCAAAAGCCAAATCGCTCCAACAAAGTGGGACCTCAACTTCAACAGCAAAACAATAATACTCATAAATAACAACGATGATAAAAATACAACTTACCTCCTCACAGAGGAAAAAAAAAAAGACAATCGGAGCCTTAAATACATCAACATGAGTTTAACCACGACAGAAAGAACAATCTTACCTTTCCGTGACACTCCTTTCACTCCTCCTCCAACCATCAAACCTAAGCCCAGCTAGCCAGCTAAGACAGAAGACGATTCTTCAATGCTACGACTTACAAACAGAGCTTCGTGACCACCCGTTCCATCGTTGTCCCCAACACACCCCGGCATGAAGGAGGAACAAGAAGAGCCACGGTTGTGTTTAAAGAAAAAGACAATACAAACAAAAAAAAGGAGGCTGGCAGATAGAATGATAAAGTGTGAAACACAACGACCAGGAGCGACTGTCGGCGCTGCGGCTGGCAGCGACTGAGGACGGAAGGGAGGGAGGGAGGGAGGAGTGGGGGAGGGGGGGACACAGTGCCAGAGATGTCGCGTGCGGCGGCAGCTGGGCTGGAAGACGATGATGTCAAAACACGTGGGCCCTCCTCAAGGACATCTGGGAAAAGCGAGCGTTGTTTACGGCTAAATAGATGGGATTTTCTTTCGGCGGACCAGATTGGACTACTGCTGCCCTGGCGCGCGCTTCTATTGAGAGCTAGCCAATAGAGACACGGAAACAACAAGTGGACACCACTCGAGGTCATGTTCGTTTGATGTCAGAATGACGTCATTGTTTAATGCGAGGCTAATTCTAGCCACGATGTAATTCTCTGACGGAGATGAGACAGTTTCGAAAATAAACATGAGGTCTTGTCCCCAGATCCCTCTCTCTCTCTCTCTCTCTCTCTCTCTCTCTCTCTCTCTCTCACACACACACACACACACAATATACCCACACCAGCACGGGTATGTGACAACACGTCAGACCCAGATGCGTTCTACGTACAAATTGTCCACCCACACAAAGGCCTGCACGCTTGAATTAAGGAAAGTGAAATATATGAAGAACTGCATACCAACAAAACAAAACAAAAAAGTACACAGAAAACAAACCTACGCATTT
>JADBJO010002680.1:152500-155000 GCA_016801955.1 Conus betulinus | reverse complement strand
GATCACATTACGGTGACAATAAGTGGGGTTTGTATTTGCACTGGCATAGAGTTTCACCAGACTGGAGAGTGGAAAAAAAGAGAGAAAATGCCATGTCACGCTGCCCAACCATCGCCAAGTGTCGAAAGAGTGTTATTTCTCAGCAACAACTGAATCTAGCGCACTTCTCCTATCGGAAAATCGTCAGAAAATAGTCAAGATTCGGCGAATCGTACAGCTGCACTGTATAGGTAAAAAGAGACTGATGAACAGAAAGCAGACAGATTTGGCCAATCATACAGCTTGACTTAACTTGTATGCAGAAGTGACAAATGAAAAACAAAAGACGAAGTTAACACAATTTAAGTTTCTGAGTTAGCTTCTTTCTGTTTGAAATGTACTTCATCTAAGAAACAAACAACACAAATTTTGTCCTATAGGCTACAGATGAAAAGAAGAAGTCTTCCCTAATTATGCTCAGTCCAAGGCGAAATTAACATTTCTATTAAAATACGGCGTCGCTGCGATTCTCTTTTCTTTTTCTCTCCCTCCGAATTCTCTCTCTCTCTCTCTCTCTCTCTCTCTCTCTCTCTCTCTCACACACACACACACACACACACACACACACACACGCACGCACGCACGCACGCACGCACGCACGCACGCACGCACGCACGCACGCACGCACGCACGCACGCACGCACACACACACACACACACACACACACACACACACACACACACACGCGCGCGCGCGCGTAACAACGCTCTCATAAGACAGACGTAAGAGCAGAACTATTTTGTGCCACGATCACTATTATCTCCCCTGCTGTAACAGTATAGACAGACTGCATGGATGGATGTCTTTGTCACCATGTTCCTCCCTGCTAGAGAACGTAAAAATAAACTGCATGAATTAATGTCGGTCACCATATTCATCCTTACTAGATATTCTAACAGTATTCTGCATGAATTATTGTCTGTCACTTTATTTTTCCGTACTAGATATTGTAAAAGTAAGCTGTATAATTAATGTCGGTCACCAAATTCCTCCGTGCCTGATATTGTAAAAAGTAAACTGCTTTAATTAATCTATGTCCCCATATTCTACTTACTACATATTACTACATATTGTAAAAGTAGACTTCATGAATTAATGTCTGTCACGTTTTTCCTCCCTGCTAGATACTGTAAAAGCAGACCTCATACACTAAATGTTTGTCATGTTATTCCCCTCCCTGCTAGATACAGTACAAGCAGACTTAATTAATGAGTCAATGTCTGTCACGATATTCCTCCCTGCTAGATACTGTAAAAAGCAGACTTAATGAATCAGTGTCTGTCACGATATTCCTCCCTGCTAGATACTGTAAAAAGCAGACTTAATGAATCAGTGTCTGTCACGATATTCCTCCCTGCTAGATACTGTAAAAAGCAGACTTAATGAATCAGTGTGTGTCACGATATTCCTCCTTGCTAGATACTATAAAAGCAGACTTAATGAAAGCAGACTTAATGAATCAGTGTCTGTCACGATATTCCTCCCTGCTAGATACTGTAAAAAGCAGACTTAATGAATCAGTGTCTGTCACGATATTCCTCCCTGCTAGATACTGTAAAAAGCAGACTTAATGAATCAGTGTCTGTCACGATATTCCTCCCTGCTAGATACTGTAAAAAGCAGACTTAATGAATCAGTGTCTGTCACGATATTCCTCCCTGCTAGATACCGTAAAAGCAGACTGCGTGAAAATAACACTGTCTCAATCACCTTATTCCTCTCCCCAAGCCACTGTGAAGGCAAGCGGTATCAGACAATTGTTACTGCATTCCTGCCTGCTGTTACTGTAAAAGGAGACTATATGTGGATGTCTTTGTCACAGAATTCGTCCCTGCTCGTTACTACGAAGGTAAAGTGTAGAAGCAAATCTGTTCTCCTTGTGTTCTCCACTGTTACTATAAAGACAGACTGTATTTGTAAATGTCATTGTCATTGTATCCCTCGCTGTTCGTTACCTCAAAGGGAGATTGTAGCCTAAATGTCTTGGCCAGTGTATTTACTTCTCGCTGCCGTTATTGTTACAGAAAGGCAGACTGTATCCGTAGACGTCTTCGTCATAAATTTTAGCCTGCGTGCTGCTGGTGTTTGGACTTCCTTGTAAGTCAGTTAAAATTCTGTGTGTGTGTGTGTGTGTGTGTGTGTGTGTGTGTGTGTGTGTGTGTGTGTGTGTGTGTGTGTGTGTGTGTGTGTGTGTGTGTGTGTGTGTGTGTGTGTGTGTGTGTGTGTGTGTGTGTGTGTACGTGCGTGCGTGCGTGCGTGTGTGCCTGCGTCCCGTGCGTGCCTGTGTGTCTGCGTGCGTTCGTGCGTGTGCGCACGTGTGTATGTTAACATGCGAGCGCGCGCGCGCGCGCGCGCGCGACTACACCATTTCCCTTTGCAGATCATACCGTTGATTTGATTCGATTTGATTGGACTTCCTCCCTGCCCGTCACTGTCCAGGCAGACTGTAATCGTAAACGT
>JADBJO010002680.1:145000-147500 GCA_016801955.1 Conus betulinus | reverse complement strand
AGGGGGAGTAGGGAGGATGAGGAGCAGATGGAGGAGGGGAAAAGTAGGAGGATGAGGAGCAGATGGAGGAGGGAGGGAAAGTAGGGAGGATGAGGAGCAGATGGAGGGAGGATGGAAGTAGGGAGGAGGAGCAGAGTGGAGGAGGGGGGGAAGAGTAGGAGGATGAGGAGCAGATGGAGGAGGAGGGAAGTAGGGAGGAGGAGGAGCAGATGGAGGAGGGAGGGGAAAAGGTAGGGAGGATGAGGAGCAGATGGAGGAGGGAGGGGAGAGTAGGGAGGATGAGGAGCAGAGGAGGAGGAGGGGGAAGTAGGGAGGATGAGGAGCAGATGGAGGAGGGGAGGAAAGAGGGAGGATGAGAGCAGATGGAGGAGGGGAGGAAAGTAGGGAGGATGAGGAGGGAGGGGAGGAGGTAGGGAGATGGGAGGATGGAGGAGGGGAGGGGGATGAGGAGCAGATGGAGGAGGGGAGGAAAGGGGAGGATGAGAGGCAGTAGGGGGAGGAAAGGGGAGGATGAGGAGCAGATGGAGGAGGGGAGGAAAGTAGGGAGGAGAGGAGCAGATGGAGGAGGAGGAAAGGGAGGGAGGATGAGGAGCAGATGAGGAGCAGATGGAGGAGGGGAGGAAAGTAGGGAGGATGAGGAGCAGGGAGGAGAGGAAGTAGGGAGGATGAGGAGCAGATGGAGGAGGGGAGGAAAGTAGGGAGGATGAGGAGCAGATGAGGGAGGAAAGTAGGGAGGAGTAGGGATGGAGGAGGGGAGGAAGAGGGAGGAGGAGGAGGAAAGTAG
The DNA here is from genome assembly GCA_016801955.1 of Conus betulinus. Classification (NCBI taxonomy): domain Eukaryota; kingdom Metazoa; phylum Mollusca; class Gastropoda; order Neogastropoda; family Conidae; genus Conus; species Conus betulinus. The sequence goes on along the minus strand of JADBJO010002680.1, from coordinate 146,716 downwards.
GGAGGATGAGGAGCAGATGGGAGGAGGGGGGGAAAGTAGGGAGGATGAGGAGCAGATGGAGGAGGGGGATGAGGAAAGTAGGGGGGATGAGGAGCAGATGGAGGAGGGGAGGAAAGTAGGGAGGATGAGGAGCAGATGGAGGGGGGGGAAGTAGGAGGAGGATGAGGAGCAGATGGATGGGGAGGAAAGTAGGGAGATGAGGAGCAGAGGAGGAGGGGGATAGGAGGATGAGGAGGAGCAGATGGAGGGGGGGAAGTAGGGAGGATGAGGAGCAGATGGAGGAGGGGAAAGTAGGGAGGATGAGGAGCAGATGGAGGAGGGGGAAGTAGGGAGGATGAGGAGCAGATGGAGGGAGGAGGGGAGTAGGAGGATGGGGAGGAGCAGATGGAGGAGGAGGGGAAGTAGGGAGGATGAGGAGCAGATGGAGGAGGGGAAGTAGGAGGAGCAGGATGAGGAGTAGGGAGGATGAGGAGCAGATGGAGGGGAGGGGAAGTAGGGAGGATGAGGAGCAGATGGAGGAGGGAGGAAAGTAGGGAGGATGAGGAGCAGATGAGGGGGAAGGGAAGAAGTAGGGAGGATGAGGAGCAGATGGAGGAGGGAAGGGAAGAGTAGGGAGGATGAGGAGCAGGAGGAGGAAGAGAAGGGAAGAGTAGTAGGGAGGATGAGGAGCAGATGAAGGGGAGGAAAGTAGGGAGGATGAGGAGCAGATGGAGGAGGGGGGGGGAAAGTAGGGAGGATGAGGAGCAGATGGAGGAGGGGGAAAGTAGGGAGGAGGATGAGGATGGAGGAATGGAGGAAGTAGGGAGGAGAAGTAGGGAGGATGAGGAGCAGAGGGAGGAGGGGGAAGTAGGGGAAGGGAAGGATGAGGAGCAGATGGAGGAGGGGAAGTAGGGAGGATGAGGAGCAGATGGAGGAAGGGAAGAAGTAGGGAAGGAGGAGAAAGACGCAGGAGAAGAACGTGAACACTAGGAGGAAAAGTGAAGGTGAAGGGGTGAGGGAAAGAGGATGAGGAGGGGGAGAGGAGGTGGAGAGCAGAGGAGCGAGAGGAGGAGGGGGAGGGGGTGTGAGAGGGGAAGGAGCAAAACGAGGAGGAAACAGGAGGAGGATGAGCAGAGGGACGAAGACAGCATGTAAAGAGGGAGGAGGAAGAGGAAAAGGGGAAAGGTACAAGGAGGGGGGAGGAGAAGGGGGGGGGGGGGGGGGAGGGGAGGGGAGAAGGAGCTGGAGGGAGAGAAAAGGAGAGCAGGGATGAGAGGAAGAGGAGAGGGGGGGGGAGAAAGAGGTGATGAGGAAGAAAGCGAAAGGGGGAAGCGGAGAGGGGAGGGGGAGGGGCAGGAAGAGGAGAGGGGGGGAGGAGGAGGTGGAGGAGAAATGGAAAAAAAAAAAAAAGGAGCGAAGAAGGAGTAGGACGAGAAGGGAGGAGGAGGAAAGGAGGAGGAGAAAAAGGAAAGGGGAGTGGAAGGAGAGGAGCAGAGGAGGAGGAGGAGGAAAAGAAGGAGGTGGAGAAGCAGGAGGGGTGAGAGGAGGTGGTTACTGATCGTACTGTTAGTCGCATTATTGGTAGTGGTGTTGGTGAAGTTTAAAAATAAACGAAACAGAGAGAGAGAGAGAGAGAGAGAGAGAGAAGAGAGAGAGAGACAGAGAGACAGACAGACAGAGAGACAGAGACAGAGTCAAAGGAGAGAGAGAGAGAGAGAGAGAGAGAGAGGAGGGAGG
>JADBJO010002680.1:125000-135000 GCA_016801955.1 Conus betulinus | reverse complement strand
CTTTCATTATCATAATTTTTTTCTTTTTTTTTTTTCTTTTTGCACCGCTTCCTGAAAAAAAAGAAAGCATACCTAGAACACTTCATTTAACTTAATTCAATTTAATCTAATTTAATTAAATCCCTCTTGCATTTGTTTCGCCCGTATCCGGTCGCTCTGTTTGTCTCCCCCTGGTGTTCGTTACGGCCGCAACCGGCCGCACGTTGCCGCCGCGTTACTTTCCCTCACACACTGCGACCTTGTTTTAAGTCAGGGCTGACCAACTTAAATGGGCATCCCTGAGAGGTGTCCAATGAAATCTCAGCAGTAGTATGAGAGAGTGGAAAACGGTTCATTCAAAAGACTAGGGTCGTGAACTGACCGCTTTTCATTGATTCAAAAAAAAAAAAAACCCACACCAAAACAAACAAACAAACGAACAACCCCCCCCCAAAAAAACAAACAAAAAAAAACAATAAAAAACCAACGAAAAAGCAAACAAACAACAAAACAACAACACAAAAACGAATACTTGGAGTAGTTTTGGGCTGGAAAACGCATATACAAGAAAGTGCCAGTGCTCCTAAGACTACCAGACCATTTTAAATATAATTTCTCGGTGTAGAAGGCGACACCCACCACCAACCTTCTCTTCTTGATCAAAATTCCTCACAGAAAAGGGGTGGGAAGGGAGGGGAAAGGGACGACGGTTGGAGGGTGGTGGTGGTGGTGGCTCCCGATTCCATCCTGATCACCACACACCAACACACCCCAGCTTCCCACCCCCCCCCCCCCCCCCCCCCACACACACACCCACCACCACCACTACCACATCCTGCACACTCTCTGGTTCCAGCAGCTCCATCCATCCTTCATCTCAAACCTGCCTGGGTCTGTGGCCTCGGGAGAATGCCCCTGTTGATCAAACGTCCTGCAGGAGGAAGGGGGCTCCGCGACAGCCCTTAGTAATCTCATCATCCCCGTCCGTTCCTCCCCTCCTGCGTGGGTCCGGTGTCGGGCCTTCCCACAGTGATCGCTGGGCAATTTAGAAAGGCTCCCGTTTCTTACCAGAACGGAGGGGGGGGGGGGGGGGGGGGGGGGGGGTGGGGGTGGGGGTGGTGGTGGTGTGTGGTGGTGTGTGTGTGTGTGTGTGTGTGTGTGTGTGTGTGTGTGTGTGTGTTTGGAAGGGTGGGGTGGGATGGGGGGGGGGATAGGGGGGGGTGAGGGAGTTAAGGGGGGTGGGGGGTAGGGAGAGTGCGAGGTCTTCTGACAAATTCACGGCAATCTTGGCTAGGAGGAGGGGCGTGAAGAGAGACAGAGAAAGAGGGAGGGAGGGAGGGAGGGAGGGAGAAAGAAAGAAGAGAGAGAGAGAGAGAGAGAGATTCAGAGAGAGAGAGAGAGAGAGAGACAGACAAATAGACAGACAGAGTCTGAGACAGAGACAACGGATAAAGAAAGAAAAAGACAGAGACAGAGATTGACAAAGTCATATACAGAGAGACAGAGGAGAGAGAGAGAGACTTCGAGAGAAAGACACACTACGAGAGAGAGACACAAGAGAGAGAGAGAGAGAGCGAGAGAGAGAGAGACAGAGAGAGAGAGACAAAGACACAGAGACAAAGAGACTGAGAGAGAGAGTGACAGAAACAGACAGAGACAGACAAAGACAAAGAAGAGACAGAGACAGAGGCAGTGAGTAGAGATAGCAAAGGACAAAGAAACAGACAGAGACGGAGCAACAGAGAAAGAGAGAGAGAGAGAGAGAGAGAGAGAGAGAGGAGAGAGAGAGATGAGAGAGAGAGAGAGAGCGTGATATGAGATATGATTTTGCGTGTGTGTGTGTGTGTGTGTGTGTGTGTGTGTGTGTGTGTGTGTGTGTGTGTGTGTGGTGCGTGCGTGCGTGCGTGCGTGCGTGCGTGTGTGTGTGTGGGTGTGTGTGGGTGATGTGATTTTCGGCCTGCTAATGTTCCATATCCTACGAAGCAGGAAAGGTGACGGGAAGAACGTGGAACAGTGCAAGCTGGAATATTAAAAAACAAAAAAAAACAACAACAAACAAAACAAAACAAGAAAAAAAAACCGGACAGAGTGACATCGCCATTATTTTCTCCATTAATAATTCGTTGGGGGCAAGCGAGCTCACTTCTTATCCTTCTTTTCGTTTTTTTTTTTTTTATCAAATACAATTAGCATGCATATGTGCATGTCTCGTTTCCATTTAAACAAACAAGCAACAAACAAACACGACGCGGTGTATTGGCAATTTAGATATTTTTGATGCTGTAAATAAAAATTATGTCGAAAATCAATAATAAAGTAAAAGGGAAAGAAAACCAAGCTAAACACGATGTGGCACACAGCTAGACATGTGCCTCAACGGACAAACAACAAGAAGAAGTAAACGAACAGACAAACAAACAATCGGCCAATACATAATCACGATATATCAATCAACTGTTTTTTCCCTTTCGGCATCATCCGTCACCATCGTCATCCAGCATATGTGACAGTCCAACGTTTCCGTTGCTTCTGACTCACTACCACCACACCGCCACCACCACTACCACCCCCACCTCCACAACCACCACCACCACACCACCACCCCCACTACCACCACCTCCACCTCCACTACCAACACCATACCACCACCTCTACACCCCACTTCCACCACCATCTCCACTACCAACACCACACCATCACCACCTCCGCCACCACCACAACCACAACCACCTCTATCTCCACTACCACCACCATCACACTACCACCATCGCCACCACCACCGCCACCTCCACTACCAATACTACACCACCTCCACCTCTACTACCACCACTACCGCCGCCACCACCACACCACCACCACCATCCACCTCCACTATCACCACCATACCACCACACACCACACTACCACCACCACACCCACCACCATCTCCACCACCACTACCACACACCACCACCACCTCCACCACACCCGCTACCACTGCCACCTCCACCACCATCTTTCACTTCCACCACTACCATCACCACATCACCACCACCTCCTACCACCACCACCACTGTCACCGCCACCACCTCCATTTCCACTGCTACCACCGCTACTCCACTTGCACCTCCATCACCACCTCCACTACCACCACCACCACTACACCAGCACCTCCACCATCACTACCACCACTACCACCGCCACCACCACCACCATTTTCAATTTCCACTACCACCACCACCACACCGCAACCTCCAACACCACCACCACCATACCACCACCACACACCACCCACCTTACCCCCCCACCGCCATTACCACTACCACCATCATCAGCACCGTGCACCATTCTACCTCTACCACCTTCGCCACCTGGTTCCCTTCTATACCCTCCTCTAGTTCTCACATTCTTTCTAAACAGTTAGCAGGATATGACACTTCATCTGGCTTGTCACGAAAGAGAGAGAGAGAGAGAGAGAGGAGAGAGAGAGAGAGAGACGAGAGAGAGAGAGAGAGAGAGAGAGAGAGAGAGAGAGAGACAGACAGACAGAGAGAGAGAGAGAGAGAGACAGAGACAGAGAGAGAGAGAGAGACAGAGAGAGACAGAGAGAGACAGAGAGAGAGACAGAGAGAGAGAGAGAGAGAGAGAGAGAGAGAGAGATTCATAGTCTAAACTTCAGAGCTGTAGTCTCAAGGTTTAGAAGATGTGGTGTTAGAATATGCCGTCTAGTCCGCAAGCAGTAACACGTTGGTAAAACCAAAAATGAAAAAGATTCTGAAGCAAGAGAGAGAGAGAGAGAGAGAGAGAGAGAGAGAGAGAGAGAGAGAGATGAGAGAGAGAGAGAGAGAGATTCCCTATACACTAAACTTCAGCGTTGCAAGTCTCAAGGTTTAGCAGATGTTGTGTATAGTAAAGTGACTAGTCCGCACGCAGTGACACCTTGGAGAAACCGAAAAAGAAAACGATGCACAAGCAAAAGAGAGAGAGAGAGAGAGAGAGAGAGAGAGAGAGAGATGCACTGATATTCCCCCTCACACCGCCGACCTCTCATCGTCTCATAGCCGGTTGACGTGAGAGGATGTCGGGCGGCCTGTCGTGGTTTGTCGATCGAGTTGTCCCAGTGCAACCGCCCTCCTCCCGGGAGCCAGTTATGTCCCTTGCCCCGCCCGCGTCTGCCCAATCTCTCCACGCCAACAATGGTGTTGGCTTCCTTTCCCTTCCACTCTCCCCTCCCTCCACTCCATACCTCTACACTCCCCCTCCCCCCTCCTCCCGCCTTGCCCACATCTTAGGCCGTTATTCCATTCAAGTACGAGTGAACGGAATTCAGTTTTTTCCCCCCGTAAGAATATATCCATGACGAAATACAGACCCATACCTACGAATTCCGTAAGGATACGGAAGGCCATACGATTTCAAGCAGACGAATAGTTCAATGTCAAAAACTAGTTCTGTGATTTTGTCTTCTCTCTCTCTCTCTCTCTCTCTCTCTCTCTCTCTCTCTCTCTCAGCAGGGACGGTTACAATCTTGCTCACAAATCAAGTTTCGTTTTGTTTGTTTTTTTGTTTTTGTTTTGAGGCAAGCTGGAATGACCTTTGAGAATGATATTCCTTGAGGTTTAAAATACATATGAATGTTGCCAAACACACTGATATAATGGCGATTACATTGCGCCTAATCCCTAATAGAATGTTCAAAGCGATTTGAAAAAAAAAAAAAAAAAAACTCGACATCTGCTTTCCCACAGACTGCGGCAACGTAAAGCTGGTATGGTCTGTTATGCAATAACCCCACTCCACAATCACTATCAAGCATCCTATATCCCCCTCCCCCCTTCCAAATTTCCTCCCTTCTACCTCACTCTGATATATCCAGTCAAAAGCAGCCATGCTTCTTTGAGGGTACTAGACACTAAGCCACACATGCATGCACGTAAGCATACACACACACACACACACACACACACACACGGATACATATATATATATATATATATACATACATGCATACATACAAATAAGGTACAAGCTAGGGAGCAGGAAGGAATCACGTAAGTTTACAGCAGTCTGGCTCTGTACACGATTGGAACTAGATGGAAGAACGATAATGCCTAATTCATTAGGCGAGTTTGTTCAAGACAGCTGGTCCGTGACAGGCAAATGCACACTGACCAAACCATTTAGCTCTGGCGTTAGGATACAAAAGACACCACCATCGAAGAAGAGCGAAGGTGGCGGGATGGCGGTATAGGTGTGAAGGTTATCTTTAAGATATTTTTTGGAAAATGCGAGTGATAGATGAGAAACAGACAGCTGCCGATTTGCGATTGATTCCACATTGAATAAGGACCTAAAGAAGAGACCATTAGTGATACTGAATTTACTTTCCCGCTTCAATAATAATCGGTCTCCCACATTGTTCGCATGTTCTTTTTTTCATGGGCTGCACTTGCGTTAGCGTTTCCACAAGAGCGTAGCGATTACATTCCCACACAGGCGTCCCTTACCAAAGTGTACCCTCCAAGTGAAGTATCCCAGCTTGGAAAGATCGTCGTGCCCAAAGGGAATCATACCACTGGTCAACATCCACGCAACAAAACCAATGTACCACGGCAGAAATAAGAGGCCTGGATGCCGGAGCTACAGAACAACTTCCAGAACTCGGATAATATATTTTGTACGTTTGCTTTAGTAATATCTCCATGACAGATGTGCTTTCAAAAGAAACTTGCTCCCACGCAGGAAAAAAAAAAAAGGTATAAAGAGCCAACGTTTAAATCTCAAGACATATGAAGTGTCTCCAAGTAATCATTGCCACAGACGCAGAAGAGAACCAGTGACAGCGGCATTTTTTGCTGTTATGATATGTGTGCTAATGTTCCGAGCTAATAAGCCCCTGGCACACCGCCTTCAAAATCATGATTTTGATGCAGTATATCAACCGCAGACCAACATAACTGATTCGGCGTTTCGCTGGTGTGCTCGTTGGCGTTGGCGGCGTCCACGCTAGAAGTTGCATTATGTCGCCAAGCATGAATGAACTGATGACCAATTTATCACTTAACCTGCTCTGGTGGACTGAGACTGATGCGGGATGTGTTGTCTGGTCCAGCCAATGGAGAAAACTCCGTGACACAGTCTTTACACAGTTTGTGTAGTGCAAAAATGGCGTACTTTTTTTTTTTTTTTTTTTTGTGATAACTTAAAGCATGGCGTCTTTCAATAATGTCATTCAGTTGTTACAATGGCACAAGAGACCAGTGCCTATTACGGTTCCGGGCAAGAGGCTGTCCAGGTTTGGAGAATGCGCAACCAAGATGTACGGGTTATGTCCCCTGTTTGCAATAACATGACGCGTGCGCCCCAGCAAGCATCGTGACGCACGTGCACGACGAATTCTGCAGTCAGGTGTTGGTGACCTGAATATGGCGGGCTGCAGTGAATGTTCTCCCCTCAAATGCAACCCGTATGAAAAAAAAAAAAACCCCTCCGTCGTGAGTTCTCATCATGATTTTCGCTTGATAACTGAGACAATTTTGAAGTGATCTAAACGAAATCTTTTGACTATGTACATGAAGCATGGCCCCCACATCTGTGTCAAAAACTGTGTTTCTCAAGAAGTAAAAAAAAAAAAAAAGAGTAACAAAAACCAAACCAAACCAAAACAAAAACAAAAATCCACAGGAAGACTTTAGTCCTGGAGTCAAAGTCTAGGTGCCTGTAAATCCACAGCGTACAGCAAGGCTTTTATCACCACACCAAGATGTGTGGGTCCTTGGAGACCCATAGCGTATGGCGCGTAAAGGGTTAGGCGATGTTCAATCGTGATTTAAAATCTGCATAGAAATCCAGAAAAAAAAGGCCAGTTTGGCCTTGGTGCATAGAGAAGAAAGTCAGAAACACACACACACACACACACACACACACACACACACACACACACACACTCTCTCTCTCTCTCTCTCTCTCTCTCTCTGAAATAAAATTATGATTTTTCCAGGAACTGAACTTAACATTGCAATTGAAACAAATCAAACCAAAAGTCAAACCATGACGGATGAGGTCAATCATAGTTCTTCTGAAACTCGAAACTTGGCCCGATCCGTACTAAAGTCAAGACTGGATTTATATGGACGTTAGGTAATTTGATATAGAAAATCATTTCCAATGTTCCGCAAATATTCCGTACAGTTAGCCACAGCTGACATCGCAGTAAACCGTACGGTTGTTAACACAATGTATACATGCATATAAGGTGCGGCGTATATGCATCTTTTCTTTTCTTTTTTAAAAACGTATCATAGAAAAAAGGTCTAAACGCTCACAGCTTGTTTATTCGTTTGTTGTTTGTCTGTTTGTTTGTTGTTTTTCTAGATTTTTCTTCTTTATCAATTTTCAGAATGACATTTCGTCCAAAGGAAGGCACACTGTTGGTACAAACTGCCAAAGAATTTTCTCCTTGCCCTCCTATCCCCGAACCTAGGCGTTCAATTAAGACGAACCGTTCCAAATTAACCGACAATCTTATTACACTTTTTTTTTTTGTAACTCTGCACTTCTTATATATCAAACGATTCCGGCTGCCTCAAACCCAGCTATCAGAAATCTGAGGTTTCTACCCTCTCTCCACCCCTTCTATTCTGCCTGTGTGTGTGTGTGTGTGTGTGTGTGTGTGTGTGTGTGTGTGTGTGTGTGTTGTCTCTTCTTTCAGAGGATTGTTTCATTAGACAAAGCCGCTGAATGAATCAGTACGTTTTGCACACACACACACACACACACACACACACACACACACACACACACACACACACACACACACACACACACACAGAGAGAGAGAGAGAGAGAGAGAGAGAGAGAGAGAGAGAGAGAGAGAGAGAGAGAGAGAGAGAGAGAGAGAGAGAGAACTAACGAGATCTTATTAGACGAGAGAGAAAAAAAGCGAAGCACGACTTCAACTTTTGCGTCTTGTTCCTATTAACATGCACAGTAAAGGAAACTCATGAATCATATTACATTCTCAACATATGCATACACAGGCGCGGGCACTCACACACATAACTACAAGCGCGCGCAGAGAGAGAGAGAGAGAGAGAGAGAGAGAGAGAGAGAGAGAGAGAGAGAGAGAGAGAGAGAGAGAGAGAGAGAGAGAGAGAGAGAGAATGAATCCAACAACAAACGCAAAAGATCGTCATCAATTTGGCCCACAAACCACACATATCTGTATGAAAAGAACATTTCAAGAGAGAGAGAGAGAGAGAGAGAGAGAGAGAGAGAGAAGTCGTCACAAAATCAGCTCGCGCTAATCAAGCTGTCCCGGAGCGGGGAGCACTCGATACATCCAATCTATTTCCCCGGACGAAACCGTTCCCCTTCCGGGCGGGAGAGAGACTTTCGGCATGGGCAGAGGTGTAGCAGAGATGGGGGGTGGGGCAAACAAACGAAACGAATCTGCTGAGTGGTGGGTGGGTGGGTTCATTTAGCTTCCCGAAGGCCTAACCATCATAGACAAACTGACAATGGTACAGAGGTCGTTCTAGCGTAAACCGGCTTTTGGATCGCAGGCTGTGATGACCCCCCCCCCCCCCCCCCCCCCCCCTCCAAGCATCCCGCCCCCCAACTCCCCCCATCTCAACCCTTCCCCTCCCTCTCCTTTTTTCCCCTTATGTCCCTGTTTGTCCCTTTAATCTTTCTGACTGACAGGACATAACACTTTTGCGTGTATGCGAACTATTTAAACTGACACACCTTTTAAGAGAGGATACCTTTCTCACACACAGATGTGGATAAATTCCGCAGTGATTTTAACCATGTCCACGCTGCGTGCTTTCATTTTGCCGCTGTAGTTATTGTCGTTTTTAGTTTACAGCAAGAGGATGGGACACTCTGAATTTGTATGGTTCTGAAAGCAAAAACACTGTGGTATCTGTTGTTCAGGAACGAATTCTAAAAGCTCTGTTCCTGGTCAAACATGGGTTCAACAAGTACAAGACATAAGTATTGTACAGGTCGAACTAAAAACAACCAGTTAAAGAAAAAAAAAAAAAACAAAAAAACAAAACAACACACACACAGAGAAAAGACCACTAAACAAAGAAGAGATACAAAAAAAAAAAAAATCGTTACAAAACTAAATCTCTGGGAAATGGGACTGGGAGGAAAATGCAGCAATCACATGAAACGGTCAAACAAATGTTACACTCAAGTTACGTCGTTTGGGGTCCACATCAAAACTTCTTTTGAAAAGCATAGCTAGCAACCACTGGTTCATATAGAAATGACCGTAATTACCGTTCCTTCGGGCTAACTTGCAACGCGTCTCTCTCTCTCTCTAATTCCCTCCCCCTTTCCTCCCTGCCTCCCTCTCCCTCCCTACTGTCCTCTCTGCTTCCCCCTCTTTCCCTCCCTCCCTACTGCCCCCCCCCCTCTCTCTCTGTGTTCATTTCTTAACTATGGAGCAAATGCAGATGGTTATTTTCTTTTCTCAAAATGTATGTTTCCTGTTGAAACATATTATCATCGCTATAAAGAGCGGGCGGATATCCTTCCTTCTCCATCATTATCCACGGAGGGTAATGAGCATGAAGGCCTTTTGCCCAATCACACTTAATCACCCGAGTCTCTCTCTCTCTCTCTCTCTCTCTCTCTCTCTCTCTCTTCAGTCCCCCTCTCAGTCATTATCAACGCACTCACCCTCCCCTAGAACTGCACCAAGCAGAGCTCCGTCACAAAGAGAAAGGAAATGGACTTCAGTCCCATGAACCAGCGGCCCATCTTCAAAGAGAAAAATAAAAGCATCGGCTTTGATAGACCCCCCCCCCCCCCCCCCCCCCCCCCTTCCTCCCCCCCTCCCTCACATCACGGGGCTACAGATGGTCCCGGGGGAGAGATGAGTGAGAGTGGTGATGGTATGGTAGGAGAGTGAAAAGAGAGAGGCGAGGGGAGGAGGGGTGACGTGTGGAGGTGGAATTCGGTAAAACTGCACCTAGATCTTTCCTCTGTCAGACGAAATTATTATCCATGTCATCTTTGTCATTGTCAT
>JADBJO010002680.1:72500-75000 GCA_016801955.1 Conus betulinus | reverse complement strand
GACTTACTCAGTCTTTCGAGACACTATAGACTGAGCATCTGTGAGTGAATAATTGTGTTTATCTGAACCCATTACAACAATAACACAGCTGAAAAAAAAAATAATATGAATAAAAGTCTTATAACCACCCCTCTTTACATAGTTACTTTGCTTATTCAGTTTGCCTCTTTGATTTTGACAGAGAATTACGGGTCGACTTAAACTCTCTCTCTCTCTAAAAAAAAAAAAAAAAAAAAAAAAAAAAAAAAAAAAAACTAATGGAGAAGACAAAGTCCTGTTTTCCATTGTAACTCATCTGCAGCATAAATCCTTATTGCGACACGTGCTACAGAACCGAGTTAAGAGTGCACGTGTACACGCTCCCTTCATTAGGCTTGGAATATATGGGATCTATCTTGTATAGGATTTCCCCCCACGCCCATCTCTCCCCAGACAAAAACAAAAAAGCAAACAAACAACAACAACAAAAAAAGGGAAAGAAACAACATGAGACCCGAAAAGTCTATCTCCAGCGCGCATCAATTCTGCTGACTAGTATCAACAAAATGATTTGCAGACAGGCTCTAGATGAGTGTTATGTAAGTGCTAGTGCTACAGACGCTGCGCACATTCCTTTTTTTTTTTTAAAATTTTAAATCAGCACCCTAACGAGACGGACACAGATTTGTATCATTTGACACCAACATGCATCTTCCTCTTTAAAAAAAAAAAAAAAAACAAACTAAGCACTACATATTAGTTTTCTTTCTTCTTTCTTTTATTTCTCAAAGAATTAACTGTGCTTTTTGAAAGGTAAAAAAAAATTAACTGTGCTTTTTGAAAGGTAAAAAAAAAAATGTGTGCTTTTTGAAGGGTATTTTGGTGCTGATGATTGACGCGGGTGGTTCCGCACAATTAGACACATGCTACAGTTATCTGTTATATGTACACAGACCTATGTGTTGGTTAGCGTGTATTAAAATGCTTAAATATCTATTAATGTGTGTGTGTGTGTGTGTGTGTGTGTGTGTGTGTGTGTGTGGTAAGTACAACACTATGTTAATCTGACAGTAAATGGTTTCAGTCAGTCAGTCAGTCGTGTGTGTGTGTGTGTGTGTGTGTGTGTGTGTGTGTCTGTCTGTCCTGTCTGTCTCCCGACTGAAATAAGCCCTGGTGTGAACTTCCAAGTTAGTATTTGGCAAAAGAAACATCTTTCTTATACTACACCACCCGCGCCCACCCCTCCTCCTTATCTCGACCCCCCCCCCCCCCCCACTCTTTTCCTCCAGCTTTTCTTTTCCCTATCCCCTTCCACCCCCCCCCCCCCCCCCCCCCCCCTTCAGTCTTCTCTTCATGGTGCTCAGGATGATGTCTCAGACGACTTTTGTCCTTCTTCCAGGGAGATAAGCAAGCCTGACTGTGTCAAAGACAGATGTTTGCACAGTGCTCCCCCGGCTCCCAGACTCAAGGGGCTCGGTTAAAGCCCTGCGTTACTTAGAGGGAAAGGCGACAGGGGGAGTGGACGGCGGGCTGGGAGCGGGGGTGGTGGATAGGGGAGGAGGGGGGGGCGGCGGTCGGGGGTGGAGGGGGGTGTCGGGGGGAGGGGTAAGCATCGCACGTCCGATACGTTCTTATGGTACCATTGCTTTACCTAAAGGTAAATAACCTCTTTTGGATCGACACAGAGAAAGAGGAACAGGCCCACTGATGCAAAGAGATTCACCATAGTTAAAAAGTTATACTTTTACACAAACTGATGCTTTTTGTTTTCATTTGCCTCTTACTTCATGTTTCCAAGTAACGTCCCTTTCTTTCTATTTTTTTTTTTTTTTTTTTTTTTTTTTTTTTTTTGGGGGGGGGGGGTTCTCAACAACAAATCAAAACGTTCTTTTTTTGTTTTGTTTTTCATTTTATAATTCATCATTTACTTTGGGCAGCTTTCTTTGGTATCACTTTCTCCCATTTTCCTTTTCCTACCCTTCCTTTGACTTCTGAGAGAGGATGCTTGGCTTGTGGTGGTGTTCTTCCCCGCGGTGTTGAAGAAGCCTACCAAACTGTACGTGCTGTTCTATGTTGGATACTGTCGATGGGTTGCCTTCCTTGTAGCCAGCCGTGACAACTGAACAGTGCTCACTGAGGAGACGGAGGTCGACTCTTAGGAGCAATAACAAACGGTTCCATTCACAACACAGAACTCTACTGCCGTCGCTGGGATCAGTGAAGGATTTAATCATTCATTACACATCGCCGTTCTTTTTTGTTTCCCATCCCATCAATCTCCTCTTCTCTAAAACCTTTCCTTCGAAATCTATGCCAAGTTGTTTTCACATGACTGAGGATGACTGACGAATAGTATTGTTAAGTTCCCCATTAGTAACTTTTTTTTTTTTCTTTTCTGCCATTTTCGCATTCTGCTCAAGCAAAGGTCAAAGTTCGTTCTTTTAGTGTTTGTTACCTTCATTGTGGCTCAATCTTTCTACATCTATTTCTCAAAGACAGCCATGGTTACCCAGACCCTTTT
>JADBJO010002680.1:57500-62500 GCA_016801955.1 Conus betulinus | reverse complement strand
AATGCAATGCAACGTACTATAATACGAAGCAATGCGTTATAACAACATACATACAACGCTATGAAATTCAGCGCAAAGCAATATCATACAACGACCGACCGAACGAACGAACGAACTTTTATTTTACCAGGGTCATGAGATAAGCAAAGTGAACATGCTTTTTTTTTCCACCCACCCCAACGCGCTGCTATACAATACAAAACCATACAATACTGTGCAATACCATACGGCAATACAATGCGACGCGATACAATTCAAAGTAGTACAATCTAATGCAGTAAGTACAATACCATACAAAGCAACACAATATAAATTATAATTCAGTGCAATGCTACGCTGTACACACCTCGATGAAACACTGCCGTACCGTATCAAAGCAGTAACATAACACATTTGCAGTATCTTGCAATACAAGACACGACGACAACAACACTACGCAAGACAACGCGACACACAATGCCATGGCCAGCAACGCAACGCATTGCAACGTAATGTAATACCACACCAGGCAACACAATACAATACAATTCAATACTATGCAATACAATATAAGACAATATAGTACAATACAATGAAATACAATTCAATACAACGCATTACAATGCAATACAAAGCAAAGCAATACATAGCAATACAACACAAAGCAGTACAAGACCATGAACTACAATTCAATACAAATACAACGGAACCTAACGCCAGGCACACAACATCATACCGTACAATGTTCCTCAACACAACACTGTGCAACGCCATTCAATACAATACAACACAATGCAACACTACAGAACACATCGCAATGCCACAAAATACAACATAATACAGCAATGCAACAACAACAACAAAAACAACAACAACAACAAATGCAAAGCAACACACAACGCACTGTGGTGCCATGCCATAAATGTAATGCAACACACCAAATCAATGTGGAAGGGGGGAGAAGGACGAGAGGGTTGGGGATCAATATTGGTAATACTGATCCTCAAGTAATCACAAAAAGAGCATGCTGTAACAATCATACGTTGTAACGGTAAGATAATATTACAGATTTTATCACAGTCATTCAAACTCAACACTCAAAATCATCATCAATGGAAAAATCAGTATAAGTAACATTGTATCTATAGCGTCCACCAAACGGGTAAATTGTAATTAATTATTACGTTTTTTTTTTCTCTCTCTCTCTTTTTTTTTTTTAAAGGTCGGTTAATATCGCTGATATTATTCTTGAAACATTGACGGCTAGTCCAGGAGCATATTGCATTGTATTTTAATACATTGCATTGTAGTGTATTGCACTGTATTGTATTACACGGCATTGCACTGTATTGCATAATGACCACAGCAGATTTCTCCACGTTGAATTTCACTTGCACTTCCACAGGACAACAAGTTGCCTCAGAACAAAGACACGCAATTTTTCTTCTCTTTTCTTTCTGTCCGCATGTGGTGGTGTTCCCATATGCACTTGTCATATCACACGGTGATCACAGCTGTTTTACTTGTAAACGAAACTCATGACAATGCCTCTTTCCCGCAGGAGAACAAGGATAAGAATTATTATCCTAAGAAAAAAAATATGGAAAACCATTGTGCTCAAAATGGGAAAACAGAGAAAACGGTTAGTATCTTCAGGAAAACAGTTGCGATCCGTAGGAAGATAGTTGTGATTCTCGTGATAATAACTGTTTTACCCCTTTTCGCTATCTTCCTCGAGGACCATACATGTTTTCCTGACGGAAAGAGCGGTTATAGTCTTTGGGCACTTCTGTTATTCCATAGCGGTGAACGTAATTCTCTCCCTTCCTCCTCGCTTCCTTTTCTTTTCTTTTCTTTCTTGCAGCAGCGTGTTGGGTGTTGACTCAGGTTGTAGGTCCCCCACCCACCCCGGGTGATAATGGCAGACAGGGATCATCATCACAGGAGAGTGGAGCATGAAAAGGGGATGGGGAGAGAGAGAAAGAGGGGGGGGGGGGAGGGGCAGAGACAGAGAGACAGGAACAGAGAGAGAGAGAGAGAGAGAGAGAGAGAGAGAGAGAGAGAGAGAGAGAGAGAGAGAGAGAGAGAGTTGGGTGGGGAAGAGGGCAAGGGGGAGAGGGAAAGTTTCAAAGACCCACACTGACACCGTACCAACAGCATTCTAAAATGGACAGCGAAAATGTCAGTTGAAATGCTTGTCAGCACTGGACGGGATTCGAACTGGAAAAGTGCAAGTAGCAAGGATCAACGGGACTTCGGTGCTCAACCAACAAGCGAACGTGAACAGTGAAGTGTGTGTGTGTGTGTGTGTGTGTGTGTGTGTGTGTGTGTGTGTGTGTGTGTGTGTGTGTGTGTGCGCGCGCGCTAGTGTGTGTGTGTGAGTGCGTGCGTGCGTGCGTGCGTGCGTGTGTGTGTGTGTGTGTGTGTGTGTGTGTGTGTGTGTGTGTGTGTGTGTGTGTGTGTGTGTGTGTGTGTGTGTGTGTGTGTGTGTGTAATTTCTAAGTGCACATTGCTTTGACGTAGCTTGTTCAAGACGACGAAAGAAGAAAAAACAGACATGATCCTTCGTATTTCTCTCGCCTAAGTCCGCCTAACGACCAAATAAAATCTGACAGGAACAAACAAAACAAAACAAAACAAAACCGAAATCAAACCAAACACATAAGAAATAAACAGTACTAACGAACAAAACAAACAAACCAAACAAAAAAAAAAAAAAAAAACCGCATGGTCCAAAGCCGACGGCCGCAACTCAGAGTTGCTAACCGGTACCTGTCAACTTACCTCTGATAAATTGCTGCAGTGCCGTGAACACTCCTTGCATCACTCCCCCACCACCCTCACCACCAACCACCACCACCGTTCTCTCTCTGTGACTGATGCACAAAACGACAACTAGAACTGATGTCTGTTGAGCTGGGCGTAGTAACTCAACACCGACAATGGAAAATTCCCCAGTCACGTTTACAGCCTGCTTGATCTGTTTAGCTGCGTCGAAAATGTTGCATGTCACGTTTATAACCCCGCTATGATAACAGTGCGCTTAAGCTGAGATGTCACACTTTATTTCCGGCGTCGTATGCAGAGAGAGAGAGAGAGAGAGAGAGAGAGAGAGAGAGAGAGAGGGTCATAGGACTTAGATATGTCACTATACGTCTGGAAGCGTAAGTTTATAACATTTGTATTGCTAGGGATTTTGTAATATTCGTACTGAAGAAGAAAGAAGGGGATAAACAATTACTAACTTCTCCACTGAAAACTCCAGAAAAGCCGGATTCGTCACTCAGCGAAAACCACGCAAACCGGGCGAAGAAGTTCAGAAGATTTTAGTGGCCAACCACCACGGATTTTTTTTTTTGTTAAAAGCTTCACTCCAAAGATCACATCACGTCTTGTCCAACCCTGTCATTCACCGTCACTACCACTCTCCCTCTATCACACGTCCACTCTCCAGGCGAGGACCCTTCCCGTTTGGGCGTCTCGCTTCCGTATCGCCACTGCCGATTAACTCGGCGAGGGCCACATGTGTGTGTGGAGGGTGAGCAAGTGAGTGAGTGTGTGTGTGTGTGTGCATGTGGATGTTGTGTCTGTGGTAGGCTAGTAGTGGTAGTAGTTGCAGCGGGCTTTTTTTTGGATGAGTTTCCACGCACTGTAGTTTCTTCTCCTCCTCTTCTAGTTTCCTTGACTTGCACGCTGCGGTTGAGTGGGAAACGTCCCATCGCGAGCTTAGAGGGGCCCTGGCGCGCGCTTTCGTAGCGGCGGGCGGCGGCGGTGGTGGTGGTGGTGGAGGGAGAGAGCTGCCGAGGCGAGCTTGCCCACTTCAGTAGCTGAAAGAATCCGGCGGAAGGCTGGCGGACCGAGCGGGGCGGAGCGGGACAGAGGGAGGCTATTATTGTGCGGTTTTTATGCCCTCTGCAGTGAGAGAGAGTTTGGGAGAGTTTTGTTGAGGCGGGGTTTTGTACGACGCAAAAGCTTTTTTTTTTGTTGGCTTGGTGACCGGGCTGGGTGTCAGGTTGTGGGGTTGTGGGGAACGGGGCAGGTGGTGGAGTAAGATGAGGTAGGGGGTGGGGGGTGGTGAGGGGAATAACTGGGGGGAGTGGGGATGGGGGGACAAAGGAGTTGGTGGGGGGTTGGGGTAGGGGAGACAAGGAGACCTCAAGCTCTGGGAAAGGAATCATAATTATTATTATGGAGAAACAAGACATCAAAGAAAAAGGAAAGTCGCGCGCGCGCGCATATACGGAAATGGGCAGGAACAGGCTCGTGCTCTCTCTCTCTCTCACACACACACACACACACACACACACACACACACACACACACACACACACACACACACACACACACACACACGTGCGCGCGCACACGTTTGCATAAACACAAACAGCTCGTAACAAATATATACAAACACATCAATATGTAGATATGTATATACACACACACACACGCGCGCGCGCGCGCACACACACACACACACACACACACACACACACACACACACACACACACACACACACACACGCACGCACGCACGCACGCACACACATAGGCGCACGCGCGGACTTTCGCGCACACTCACATGAACACATGCTTACACACACACACACACACACACACACACACACACACACACACACACACACACACACACAGAGTGACAGACACAAACACACAGGCAGACAGAAAGACTACACCCATACACAACACACGCGCGCGCGTGCATGCACACACACACACACGCGCGCGCGCGCGCGCGCGCGCGCATACTCGCGGAACTTGACCGTTTCCCAGTCATCCTACAAAACAATATGCCAGACACTAGGTTCTGGTTACACATAGCAAAACATAACACGTCCTACCTCAAACAGTCATATAACTGCACGCTTCAAAATGTCAACATTTCTGACGTTCCATGGCTAGAATACACCTGTACCTGTATAAACTGGGAATGAATTACATCTGGAAAGAAGCAGTCAGACCCTTAATATCGGGGGAAAACGAAACACGCCTTCAAACAAGAT
>JADBJO010002680.1:32500-37500 GCA_016801955.1 Conus betulinus | reverse complement strand
ACAGATGACTTGACATGAGTTGATAGACTATCTTGGCTAAAGTGATTGGCTATCTTGGCCAAAGTGATTGGCTATCTTGGCAAAGTGATTGGCTATCTCGGTCAAAGTGATGTGATTGGCTTTCTTGGCCAAAGTGATTGACTATCTCGGCCAAAGTGATTGGCTATCTTGGGCCAAAGTGATTGGCTATCTTGGCCAAAGTGATTGGCTGTTTTGGCCAAAGTGATTGGCTATCTTGGCCAAAGTGATTGGCTATCTTAGCCAAAGTGATTGGCTATCTTGGCCAAAATGATTGACTATCTTGGCCAAAGTGACATTGACTATCTTGGCCAAAGTGCATTGGCTGTTTTGGCCAAAGGATTGGCTATCTTGGCCAAAGTGACTATCTTAGCCAAAAATCGGCTACTTGGCCAAATATGATTGACTATCTTGGCCAGAGTGACACATTAAAATTGGAGCCTGCAGTAGTTTAAGGAGCCGATGTTCGGAAAGACTATTGACAGAAATGACGAATATACAGAAATGGCGAAACATACAGAAATGGCGAATGAAACAAAAGTAAAAGACTGTCAACAGTATTGACTGTCAGTTGTGAAGCGCGAAAGTTTTGAAGGTTTCATTCATCGATTCATGTCTTTCCCTGACACACAAGCGGAGTTGTTTTACACACTGTAAGAAAAAAACAAAACAAAACAAAACGATCGATAAATGGCCGCCTTGACAGGAGTTGGCTCTGGCGCTGGACACGGGTGGAGAGAGACATTACTCCTACAGGCATAGCAAGAAATAGTGCCTCATCATTTCAGCCTGTGTGGGAAAGTGGGCTTCTTGGTGTACGTGTGAATCCTGAGAGAGAAAGCCCGATGATGAATTTTTTTCGCGAGGAAGAAAGACGGGCAGACAAACATAATGTGATTTCATTGGCTCTCTTGGTCATGGGGACACATTTCGAAAGTCACAGACAACCAAGAGGACAGATGGGCAGTCAGACCTCTCTGTCTCTGTCACACACACACACACACGCACGCACGCGCACGCACGCTCGCTCGCACGCACGCACGCACGCACACACACACACACACACACACACACACACACACACACACACACACACACTCGTTAGTTGTTCTGGAAACCGATGTTTCAAACGTCAGTTGTTCTGAAACCAACATTTTCGAACAGCAGGTGTTCTGAAAAACATTCTAACGGTAGTTACTCCGCGTTTACCAACCCAGTTGCACTGAAAAACCATATCCAATAGTAATTGTTCTGAAAACCATCAATCTTCCAAGCGCCAGTTGTTCTGAAAACCAACATTTCCCAGCGCATAGTTGTTCTGAAAATCAACATTTCCAAAGGCCAGTTATTCTGATATTCAACATTTCCCTGAGCCAGTTGTTCAAAAAAATCAACATTTCCCAAAGCCAGTTGTTCTGAAAATCATTTCCCAGCGGCAGTTGTTCTGAAAACTAACATCTCCCAGCGGCAGTTGTTCTGAAAACCATCATTTCCCAACACCAGTTGTTCTGAAAAAAAAATTCCCAACACCATTTGTTCTGAAAACCAACCTTTCCCGAGCAATATGTTCTGAAAACCAACATTTCCAAAGTCCAGCTATTCTGACAACCAACATTTTCCCAGCGGCATTTCTTTCGAAAATCAACATGTTCCCACCGCCAGCTGTTCTGTCAACCACCATTTCCAAAGTCCATCTGTTCAGACATCCAACATTTCCAACAAACTCTAGCTGTTCTGGCAACAAACATGTCCAAAGTCCAGCTGTTCTGACAACCTACATTTCCCAGCAGCAGTTGTTTCGAAAATCAACATGTTCCCACCGCCAGCTGTTCTGTCAACCACCATTTCCAAAGTCCATCTGTTCAGACATCCAACATTTCCAAACTCAACCACCATTTCCAAAGTCCATCTGTTCAGACATCCAACATTTCCAAACTCTAGCTGTTCAGACAGCCAACATTTCCAAAGTCCAGCTGTTCTGACAACCAACATTTCCAAACTCCAGCTGTTCAGACAGCCAACATTTCCAAAGTCCAGCTGCTCTGACAACCAACATTTCCAAAGTCCCAGCTGAAAACCAACATCTCCAAAGTCCAGTTGTTCTGACAACCAACATTTCCAAAGTCCAGCTGTTCTCTGACAACCAACATTTCCAAAGTCCAGTTGTTCTGACAACCAACATTTCCAAAGTCCAGTGTTCTGACAGCCAACATTTCTAAACTGCAGTTGTTCTGACAACCAACATTTCTAAACTGCAGTTGTTCTGACAACCAACATTTCTAAACTTTAGCTGTTCTGACAACCACCATTTCCAAAGTCCAGCTGTTCTGACAACCACCATTTCCAAAGTCCAGCTGTTCTGACAACCAACATTTCCAAAGTCCAGCTGTTCTGGCAACCAACATTTCTAAAGTCCAGCTGTTCTGACAACCACCCTTTCCAAAGTCCAGCTGTTCTGACGCCCAGCGTGTCTCAGCACCAGTTGTTCTGAAAACCAACATTTCCAAAGTCTAGTTGTTCTGAAAACCAACATTTCCAAAGTCCAGTTGTTCTGAACCAACATTTCCAAAGTCCAGTCGTTCTGAAAACCAACATTTCCACAGTCCAGCTGTTCTGAAAACGAACATTTTGTCACCGCCAGCTGTTCTGAAAACCAACATTTCCAAACTCAAGCTGTTGTGACGCCCAGTGTGTCCCAGCACCAGTTGTTCTGAAAACGAACATTTCCAAACTCCAGCTGTTCTGACAACCAACATTTCCAAACTCCATCCTTTCTGACATCCAGCGTGTCTCAACACCAGTCGTCTGGGATGCTACATTTCCTAGCTCTTACCGTCAAAGGATGTCATCAATCCTTTCATTTCGGGGCGCATCGATTGAGGTATGGATGCCATGAATTCCAAATGAACCCCCCCCCCCCTCCCCGTCCATCCCCAACCGCCTTCTCCTTTTCTCATATTCCCTTTCCCACCCACCCACCCCCCCCCGTCTCCACTTCTTTGCTTACCCATCGTCAAATGATGGAGCAGCTGTTTGCCAACCTTTCTTACGCCCGCCTCCCACACCGTCCATCCCCTCCATCCGCCCACCTTTCCCGCCCCAAATTGCCGGTAGCATATATATGAAGGATGTGTGTGTGTGTGTGTGTGTGTGTGTGTGTGTGTGTGCGGGCTCGCGCGCTCGCGCGTGCGTGCGCACGTGCATGTGTATGTGTTCGCGCGCGCGCGCGTGCGCGCGCACGCGTATGTATGTGTATGTGTATGGTGTGAACTGCATGCGTGCGTGCGTGCCTGTGTGTGCGTGTGTGTGTGTGTGTGCGTGCGTGCGTGCGTGCGTGCGTGCGCGTGTGTGTGTGTGTGTGTGTGTGTGTGTGTGTGTGCGTGCGTGCGCGCGCGCGCGCGTGTGTGTAATGTGACATGTCACGTGCTTAAGTGATGTCGCATATTATATTCATAATTTTCACCCTTTTGTTCGTTTGCTTTAAGTGTTAAATTGAGTTAGAAAAAAAAAAAAGCTAAACCCCGACGTCGTCAGGGATGCCAAAAGCACTTAACACCCAAAACCATTAGTGCTTCAGGCAACGTCCTCCCACGGCAGGCAGCACAGTGCACTCACAAGCCGTCAACTTTAATAGCAAGCTCCTACCCATTCCGGCACAAAGCTACTGTCATAATTATATCAGCTCAAATGTAAAGCTTTTATCAACTGTTATCTCTAAAGTAAAGCTCTAAAGCAGCGAATTTAGTGCGGAATAAAACCGTCATCAGTCTTCTGCTCTGGCACTGTCGTAAGCAGCATTCGTTGGGTGTTATGGGCCTGTGACTGTTTCATTATGGAAGCAACTGTCAGCATATTTGTTTGGTATTTATCATTAAAAAAAAAGTTCCACCTATGAACTCTAGAACTAATAAAAAGTCTCGACGGATATCGCTGAAAGTTAACGTTCTAGCCAGAATTCAAATCTGACGGAATAGCCACCGACTCGAAAAACAAAACTCTTACCAAATATCAACATTTGTATATTCAGCTCAAGCCAGCAATTGACTCCGGTAAAAAAAAGCTCTTTTTAACTACCAGCTCTGATGTAAAACTATCACCCGCGTTCAAACTTTGAGTATAGCTCTAACCTTGCAATCACTTTTAATGTTGCCGTGTCTCCAGCCTTCAACCTCTCATCTAAAGCTCTTATCTAGTATCGACCTTAGTATAACGAACTGGAGAAAAGTTACTGTTCCGCCCACCGAAAGAGACAAAAACAAATTGCAAGATAAAACACGACGTGTTTTGGCCTCTTTGGTCTTCTTCAGGCAACACCAATAACATTCAAGACAATGAAAACGAAGAACGAACAAACAGTTGTCTTCTCAACTTGGGCGTGGAGTGAAAACGAGGCTGCTGGGAAGGAAACAATGTGAGTTAAAATGATAATAATGATAGTGAAGATGATTATAAGAATTAAAGAAAAAAAGTAACACAGAGAAGATTTTTTTTTACCACTTTCAGTAATAACGTGATGGTGGGAGTTGTAGTATAGATAGTGGCTATACAGACAGAAGGGAGGGGGGGGGGGGGGGGAGGGGCTAGAGGATAGTCGAACAACGTGGTTGTAGTGGCAACAGTAATGGCGGCGATGATGATGATGATGATGATGATGATGATGATGATGATGATGATGATGATGATGACAATTTAGTATAACAGTATAGCTGTCAATTCAAGAATAAAAAGTATGACTAGCTACCAACTCCAGCGTCAAGCTCTGTCTGTCTATCAACCATGACACAAGGCTCTCTCTCACCAGATTTTACACGGCATAACAGCTGGAACCAGATACCAGCCTTTGTTTATAAAGCACCTACCAGTTATCCACACCAGAGCTGAATTCCAACCAGCATCCACTTTTGATTCAGGGCTTCACCAAGACATCAGAGTCTGATAGGCCAGTCATCGATTTTAGCATAGTGAAGCTTCTACCAGCCGTT
>JADBJO010002680.1:25000-27500 GCA_016801955.1 Conus betulinus | reverse complement strand
TCAGAACTTCAGAACGGTTAAATGCCCTGCTACAAGCAAAACACATTCAAAATGGAAGACCATGTAAAGTACTGCTTGTTCCATTCCTTTAAAGCAATTTGTGAAAAAAAAAAGAAAATCTTGAAAGTTTTAAAGAAGACTGCATAGAGATATGCTAGCTAGGTTAGCAGTACATCCTAGCTTTCACAGCAAAAAAAAAAAAAAAATCAATCCGGAATATCTTGCGGATGGGTTTAACGTCATGTGTACAAATAATGCGAGGAAAGATGAAAAACGTTTATACAGTACGATATAATACATTAGATGTCATTCAGATAAGGTTTTATGTCGAAGGCTTGAGTCTGATCTTTTGATCATCATAAACGCGTCTACTGACTTCAAAGTCCAGCCGAGAGGATTCCTAGACCATGATTTAATTGTTGTGCCCCCCCCCCCCCCCCCCCCCCCCCCCCCACTCCTTTTTTTTTGTATTTTATTCATATTTCTTATTATTTTCTTCCAAGCTACGATTGTGTTTGTATTTCTCGGTAAACAAATCTAACCGGCCCAGTGACACAGTTGGTCAACATCTGTTACGCAGCGTCACCTTCCACTGCAGTTTCAGCTGATCTAGAAAACCTTGTATTAATATTTATTTTATTGTGAAGCAAATGAAAACATTAGGACGAAATTTCAACTTTTCGATACAATCTTTGCATACAGTCATCATTTGTACCTCCTGTTTCCTTCTGATTATGACAATGTTATGAGTTTGCGTGCCAACATCTAGAGTTTATTTGCCAGTGATATTGTTAGAAGTTTACATGCCATGACAACGTTATGAATTTACGCGCGAATGACAATGTTGTGAGTTTACGTGCCACTGACAATGTTATGAGTTTACGTGCCATTGACAATGCTTTGAGTTTACGTGCCATTGACAATGCTATGAGTTTACGTGCCATTGACAATGCTTTGAGTTTACGTGCCATTGACAATGCTATGAGTTTACGTGCCATTGACAATGCTATGAGTTTACGTGCCATTGATAATGCTATGAGTTTACGTGCCATTGACAATGCTTTGAGTTTACGTGCCATTGACAATATTCTGAGTTTACGTGCCATTAACAATGCTTTGAGTTTACGTACCACTGCTAATGTCATGAGTTTACGTGCCATTGACAATGCTTTGAGTTTACGTGCCATTGACAATGTCATGAGTTTACGTGCCACTGACAATGTTATGAGTTTACGTGCCACTGACAATGCTATGAGTTTGTCATGAGTTTACGTGCCATTGACAATGCTATGAATTTAGGTGCCACTGACAATGTTATGAGTTTACGTGCCATTGACAATGCTATGAGTTTACGTGCCATTAACAATGCTATGAGTTTACGCGCCATTGACAATGTCATGAGTTTACGTGCCATTGACAATGTTATGAGTTTACGTGCCATTGACAATGTTATGAGTTTACGTACCACTGCTAATGTCATGAGTTTACGTGCCATTGACAACACTATGAGTTTACGTGCCATGACAACGCTATGAGTTTACGCGCCACTGACACGCTATCAGTTTACGCGCCCCACTGACAACGCTATGAGTTTACGCGCCACTGACAACGCTATGAGTTTACGCGCGCCACTGACAATGCTATGAGTTTACGCGCCACTGACAATGCTATGAGTTTACGCGCCACTGACAACGCTATGAGTTACGCGCGCCATTGACACAACGCTATGAGTTTACGCGCCACTGACAACGCTTTGAGTTTACGCGCCACTGACAACGCTATGAGTTTACGCGCCACTGACAACGCTATGAGTTTACGCGCCACTGACAACACTATGAGTTTACGCGCCACTGACAATGTTATGAGTTTATGTGCACTGCTAATGTCACGAGTTTTACGCGCCTCTGACAATGTTATGAGTTTACGCGCGCCATTGACAATGCTATGAGTTTACGTGCCACAGACAATATGATGAGTTTACATGCAAAGACAATGTCATGAGCTTACGTGCCACTGACAATATGAGTTTACGCGCGCAAGGACAATGTTATGAGTTTATGTGCCACTGACAATATTATCAGTTACACGAAGGACAATGTTATGAGTTTATGTGCCATTCACAATGTTATGAGTTTACATGTTACTGACAGTATTATGAATTTTACAAGCCACGACAGTGTTATGAGTTTACGTGCCACTGACAATCTTATGAGTTCCCATGCCAAAAAAACAATGTTAGAGTTTACGCGCCACTGACAATCTTATGAGTTCCCATGCCAAAGACAATGTTATGAGTTTACGCGCCACTGACAATCAATGTCATGAGTTAAAGTGTCACGGACAATGTTATGAATTGACGTGCCAAGTACATTTCGGAATATGTTATCCTTAAGAACGATAAAACGTTTGATGACCTCCTTCTGACATTTAAACCATCTTTTCATCATGATCTTTGTGAATATGAAAGTATGTGTACGTTTGGAATAAGGCACACGCGCAA
>JADBJO010002680.1:17500-20000 GCA_016801955.1 Conus betulinus | reverse complement strand
TGCTACAACGTCCAGGGTGAAACACAACTGCCAACAATTTATAGCATCAGTTCATAACTTCAAGGTAAACTAGCAGGCAACATTTCTTTCTGTGCAAGGATTTCAATCTATGTGAAACTCAAACAAACGAAGTAAATATGCAAATACCAGCCACGGTAGTTAACAGGCTGGGAAGTTCTGGTTTCGATTTCATTTAGAGAGTGTTTTGTGCGATTTTGCAACACCCCCCCCCCCCCCCCTCCCTCCTCCCCTCGCCGGCTCCGAGTCCGAACTGACTGCGCTAGGGTTTTTAAAACGGGAAGACTACGACCGCACAGCAGGGATTCATCTACTGGATATGTCGTTCACGTTTCCAGACCACCATTGCAGTTGTCTGCACATTTCGGGCCCAGCTGACACCGGAGGACACGAGCCTTCATGAGTGCAGTCTGCATGGGTCTCTGACCCGAATGGAACCCCAGAACATCATCTCCACACTCCTCACTGATCGTCATGACAAAAACTAAGTCTGTAGCCCTTCATGCTCTGCTCTCATGGTGATCTCAATTCGAATGCTCTCGGTAGACACGCCTCGGGTGAGTCTGTGTCATAAGTCGTCGGTACTGGCAAGTTCATAGGAGCAGTCGTTGGATGGACGTGGTGGCGCTCTCCGGAGGGAAGTGTTCACTCACTGGCTCCGCGACGAAACAGGACTAGTGGTCAGTAGAAGAATCAGCAGCTGGTGTCTTGCGCTTGGAATCAAAACTAGCACCACTGAACACCACTGAACTGACTCGCGGCAGCAGTGCAGCTTCTTACTGTCACCACTGAACACCACCGAACTGACTCGCGGCAGCAGTGCAGTTTTTCTTCTCTGGCGGGTCACCTCTTGACGACTTCATACTAATCGCTCCGTTGAGTCTGCCGATACTTGGGGTTAGACTAGACACGCTTGGGTGTGGGTGTATACTGGGAGCTGGAATGAGCGACGGGGAGTAATGCCATGGTTTGAACCCGAAAGATGAAAACAGAACAAAGCCAAACCGAAACAACAACGACGACAGCAACAACAAATACAACTAACGTCACCAACAGCAACAAACAGACACGTTTGGTACGTTCATGTCGATAGGTAAGTAACTACACAAAGAAAAAAAAATCGACGGTGCCTTACAGGCTAGGCTACATGAGCTATGAGAGCAGCTGCATTAACATCATACCGAGCCATCTCTTGTAACATGGGAATTACACGATGTAAAACAATAACTCCAAATTCAGCTTACTGCCATTTTCAATTTGTTGTCACCTTGAACTGTATGTATCTGCATAATTTGCTTTTCTGTTGAACACATCTTTTATCAGTGTATGCAATGACTGTCACTCATCACGGTTAAAAAGAGAACGTCAATTTTGTAATTATCGAACATTGCTCTAAACGTTAATGGCCAACTCGCAGGCTTTGCTTTTCGGTGGCATCTTCTTCCAGGGGAATGGCTGGAAAGTTTATCAGTATATATCAGTCGGCTTGAAGAAGTTAGGTTAGTGTTTATGATTCCCGAAAAACGTGCCAACGTTAACGTTTACCACAGACAGGCAGACAGACAGATATCAAACAAACAAACAAACAAACAAATGCATACATACGGATAACAAAAGTAGGCCGACCACGGAGAAGCGTTTTTTTTTTTTTTGAAGGGGTTGCCACCACCAGTACTGCTACTACAACTACTACTACTGCTACTGCTGCTGCTGCTGTTGCTACCACTGCTACAACTACTCCCGCTACGGTTACTACTATGGCTATCAACTAACATGACACCTAATTCTCAACAAGCTGAGGAAGCTTTATAAAACAAATAGAAAAAAAAGCCGTGCATCGTGACGCAAATTGCACTTGTTTACCTTTGTTTACACAACGACCAAAAAAAAAAGTCAGATCAACTCTCCCTTCCCCCCTGCCCCCCCCCCCCTCCCCCCCCCCGCCGAAAACACCAAAACGAAAACAAAATAAAACAAAGCAAATTCAAACACACACACACACACACACACACACACACACACACACACACACACACACACACACACACCCAACCAAAGAGCAACGGAAAACAGATAAAGGAAAATAGCTGTCTGTTTAAAACATACTTGTTCTAAGGTTCATGGACAAACTGAGAAATGTCACCCGGCCATTCTCCAACGTCTATCAAAACCCCTATGTAGCGACAACCACACACGTGATGTTGATTTTACACAAGCTTTGCCTGGCTTTGTCCTTTGTGGCTGGTGTGGGCAAGTGAGGGGCGAGGTGGGGTTGGGGGTGGGGGTGGGGGTGGGGGGGGGGGGGAATGGGGAGAGGGACAGGGTAAGTCATGGGCAGTAGCGTTTTGAACCGGCAGCAGGACATCAGCATTGATCCTGTGTGTGTGTGTGTGTGGTGTGTGTGTGTGTGTGTGTGTGTGTGTGTGTGTGTGTGTGTGTGTGAGTGAGTGAGTGAGGAGTGAGTGAGTGTGTGTGTGTGTGT
>JADBJO010002680.1:5000-7500 GCA_016801955.1 Conus betulinus | reverse complement strand
AGAAAACCCCAAAACGAATCGTACAGATAACAGAGGGCTTCTTTCCGTGTCGTATGTTTCATTAAACAAGATATATATCTTATGCCAAATTTTACTGAAACCAGTTGCGTTGTTCCCTTTTTTGTCTCTTGACATCAATTGTCTGTTTCTATTCCATTTTTATGCTGACCACTGAAGTCAATTCTTTGTTTTTAAATTATCTAAGAAACGTTTTTTTTTTTTTTTTTTTTTTTTTAATTATTGTTGCTGCTGTTGTTGAAGGTAAGGTAACATAATATTGCTTATAGCCCAGCCGACAGCAAAGGGCCATTTCAGGGCTGTCACTGTTGTTGAAGATGTTGTTTGTTATGTACATGGGATTTGTGTGATAAGGTCGGCGAGATTATCGGATCAGAATAAGGTAACACGGAACACCACAAGAGAGAGTCCGCAGCAGCGCAGTGCTTCTTTGGTACGTTTCCTCTTCACAACCTGATATTGGCTGCTGCCAGCAGACTGCCGCAGAACCAGCCTGGAAGTGGCTGTATTTGAGGGAGCCTGGATGAGCGGCGTGACAATAATGATGCTAATCAGAGGTAAAAAGAAGATGGGGAGGGGGGGAGGGGGGGGGGGGGGGGGGGGGGGGGGTGTGGTGGGGGTGTGTGTGGGGGTGTGTTGTGAAGTGTGAAGATAGAACAGCTGGGGTTAATTTGGCATTCTTTGTCTGTCTGTCTGTCTGTCTGTCTGTCTGTCTCTCTCTCTCTCTCTCTCTCTCTCTCTCTCTCTCACACACACACACACACACACACACACACACACACACACACACACACAGACCCACACATACAGACACACAAACACATATGCACGCGTGCCCGCGCATACAGACACAAAAATAACAGAGAGAGAGAGAGAGAGAGAGAGAGAGAGAGAGAGAGAGAGAGAGAGAGAGAGAGAGAATGCAAACTTTGCAATGGCTTATTCATAAATACAAGAAAAGTCATAGAACCATACTGAAATATTTCATTCTGTAGATGTTTCCGAATTCTCAAGATAATTCCGTTAATGAATTTCATTTATTGTGGAATCGATCTCTGTGGAATTAAAAAAAAAAAAGTGGCGGTGGTGGGGAGGGGACGAAGGGTACTGTCACAAAGAAAGCAGTTAAGAATGAAAAGGACAGTGGGTTTGATACACTGGACATAAAACAATAGACATCAGCTTCATCAGAACCCACGAAAATGCTAGCAGGTGGACATCTATAACACACGCAAAACGGGATCAGAATGGTGTTCACTGCATGGCTCATGTTCTGAATGATAGTGGAGTATTACGAAAAATCCCAGAATTCAAAACAACATACAATATGAATGCTGACTTTATTGCTTACACTGGCAGTATACGATTATCAAAAATCCCTTTAAGAAATCCAATATTCAGATGAAAGATAGCAGTCCAGAAGACATAACTATCATTCAAAAATTCATCGTGGTGCAAAAAAGTGCTAGGGAGTGTTTTGGCTAAGACCACAGGCCCAAGCTTTTGCTTGAAAGAGAATGAGAAATTCATTTTTAGCTTCACTTGGAAAACCGCCTTCCTAAAGAATTATATAGACAACAAACTAAAAAGGATCGGATCTGAACTGAACTTTTCAGGATAATTTTCAACAACATATGGTTCTAAAATATATCAGAACTGGGACATCTATAACTGGAAAGATGTGTATGGAACATTTCCGATGGAGATGTGAATCCGTACACAAATTCTGGTAGGACCCTAAAAACCTATATCATGAAAAATTATCTGTTGTCTTGTAACATGAAACTCAATTAATAAAAAAAAAAAAAAAAACTGTTGTCGTCAACATTTTTGGTTTTCAGGAAAGATGCTGTCAAAGACTTCATCATTTTTTTTTAAATTATTTTTTTTGTTGCTGTCCCCACTCCTGCGCCACCTCAGAGGCAGTGCACCCACGCCGCTTATTCCGACACCCCCGTCCACAGCCACAGCCCGTCTGGTCCCGCCGCAGCCCTGGCATCGGCAATCCACAGGGAGCAGTCAATGTCAAATTGTCAAGAGGCAACCCACCGGAGGAGACACTGCACTGCAGCCGAGTCACTTCGGTGGTGTTCAGTGGCGCCTGTTCTGATCTAACATACGCAGGACGCCACCTACTAAGCCCCCTACTGACGACAATAATTGCTTAGTCGCAGAGCAGCAGGGCATGAAGGGCCACAGAATTTGGACATTTTTTTTTTATGCTGATCGATGAGAATGAGGATGATGAAGATGATGCTACGGATTTCCATTTCGGTCTGAGACTACTGACAGGCTGTACTCTACGCTTCCTTTCATAATATATCCCGCGTCACCAGGCCCGAGAGATACAGGCACCTGCAGTGTTGGTCAGGAAATTTGAGCAACACTCTCAGAAACGCATCCATTAAGTGGATGAAACTCGACTGTGTGGTCCCAGTCTTCCCAACTGAGTCCGCAGCAAACTCAACTCTGGGTAGGAGCC
>JADBJO010002679.1:260000-293482 GCA_016801955.1 Conus betulinus | reverse complement strand
TCTGTTGTCTGTCTGTCTGTCTGTCGTGTCTGTCTCCTCTCTCTCTCTGTCTGTCTCTCTGTCTGTCGTCTGGTCGGTCTCTGTCTGTCTGTCTGTTTGTCTGTGTCTGTCCCAAGTCTGTCCTGTCTCTCTGTATTACACACAGACCCCAACATAAACACACGCACACACACACACACACACACAACACACACACACACACACACATCACCCACACACACACACACACCGACATAAAAAACACAAGTTAAACCACAATTTGAACACCTCTTCCACCCCAAACCACAAATTGTTTCCACTTTCCTCTTCATGTGACAGAAGTCACTGAAACCTTCTCCACTGTTTCAGTTAATTGATAAGCATCTTTTCAGGCATAGTTTGAACTTCCAGTACAATGCAAAAGAGCCTGTGTATTGTTGTTGTGTTTGTTGTTGTTTGTTGTTCTGCAAGCATTCTCTGCCCTGCTCCAGGAAAAGGATGACTGTCAGGTAGTGTAGGAAAGAAAGAAAGCCTACCCAAGCTCCGCTGGTCTTCGGTTCTCTGCTGCCCCTCTGTTCCTCCCACAAGCCTGAACCTCCCTCTTTTTTCCACCACCTCCATCCTTCTCCCATCCAACCGTCTCTTACCTGCCCCTGCCCTCCGTTTCTTACCTGCCCCTGCCTCTTCCCTTTTGCCTGTGAGCCCTTGCCATGCCCGCCTCCCAGTCCATAATTGATTCCCTGTTCACCCCCCGTCCCCCCCCTTAGTCCCCCCCCCCAACCCCCGCCCCCCCCCCCCCCCCGCCCCACCCTTTTTTTTTTTTTCTCTCTCTCTCGCATGAAGAGGGGGGTGGGGTGGGGGCTGAAACTGATCTGCTGGAGAGTCCGGAATCTCCTCAAGGTGAGAGAGAGATGGGGGGGGGGGGGGGGGGGGGGGTAGGGAGAAACAACGAGAGAAACAAAGACAGACAAGAGGGAGAGAGAAAGAGGATGGAGATATAGAGAAGAAAAGTGGGAAAAGAACAGATGGAGAAAGAGAGCGGAAAGAGGGAACGAATAAAAATGAAAACTGAAATTTTGTTTAATCAGGGTAGTGAGATAAGCAGTATGTAATGTTTTTTTTTTTTTTTTTTGCCCACCCAGCCCCTGGTGAAAAAAAGGACAGAAGTAAGTCATAGCAAATCAACGCCAATACATCTAAGAGGAACAACAAAAGCAAACAAACAAACAAAACAAAGAAAATAAAAATAATAAGATAAGAAAGAAAGAGATAGAGAGAGAGGAGTGTGGTGAGTGGGTGGAAGCAGAGGAAAAGAGAGGAAAAGAGGTGGATGGGATGTGGGGAGGGAAGACACAGGAGGAGAAAGACGTGTGGTCAGCCATGCGTTTCTGTCCACTGACTTGCCTTGCCGCGACACTCCCAGTTCCAAATAGCGGCAGACCGTCATAGTTGTCTTCTGATGTGGTCTGATTGAATTAATTTTCTTATTCGTTCCTTCCCCAGCTCCCTTTGTTATGGTTACGCTTCCTAATGTAATGTCATTTCTTTTCTTACTGTTTCTGTTTTCTCTGTTTCCTTCTGTCTTCAGTATTTCTTCATTTTGTAGAAATCAGGTTTTCTTTTTCCTTTTCCTTCTCTTTCTCACTTTATTCTGATTCGTTGTCTTCATCTCCGATCTCGTCTAAATTCTGACTACCTCTTACATATTACCCCTTCTCTTCTCTTGACTTTACCTAGTATTCTGATTACGCTGTTCTTATTTATTCGCTATCGTTGCCCCCATCTTCGTCTCACACTTCGTCCAGAATTACCTCATTAATGATTACGCTGTCTTATTCGTTGCCCCCATCTTCATCTCACTACATCCAGAATTACCTCATTACTCTCCTACTCCTCCTTTCTTTTACATCTTCCTTTATTCTGACTATACTTACTAATTCCTGACATCTGTCCTTCAATCCCTCTTTATATTCTGACTGCTTCTCTTTTTTTTTTATTCCTTCGTTCCCTCTACTTCACTCCCTTTTAATTCTGACCTGCACTTTTTTTTTTTTTTTTTTTTTTATCTTCCCTTTCTTTCCTTTCCTCTTCACTCTTTTTATTTGCATTCAGACTATGCTTCTCTTATTTCTTCCCTTCTCATTTCTTGCCGTCAGTTCAGTTCCTTGTATTCTGACTAAACATTTTTTTTCTTCCTTCTTCCTTCTTCTATCATCTATCTTCCAGGGGCTTCCAGTGGTGTAAGACTTTATATATTTCACACATTTTAGCTCAGATTGGCTCCGCTCATTTTGAATGTGTGCATTTGATGCATGCTGTGAACTAATGTATTATATGTTTCAAAATCACCTTTTAAAACAAAAGAGCAGCGAGTGCGTTAGACTTAGAGAGAGAAAAGTTGCTGAAAGCTTTACGAAAACAACAGTGACCCGAGCGAAGTTGGCGAAACTTCTGTCCTCAGATGGAGAGCGTCATGTACTTGGCGATACAAGCAAGAGAGAGATGAAGAGGCTACATACATGCATGACGTAGCCATGGCATTACGGGGTGCCAACACAAGGCCCAGCAGCTGTTGGCTTGCATTTTTGCTTTGCCAGCACCTGATCAGTTTTGATTAGAAGTGAGGCGTTGTCTGGAAGAGTTTTTGTCAATTCCGCATGATGAGGTCGCCAGCGCATATGCCTATGTCCTCCACTGTCAAAAAGCGCTGTTCAAAGAAAGAGTGTGTCATCAGCATCTCTTCAAGACAGCTGAAACGAAGGTTTTCTAAGAAAAAAAAAGAAAATGGAGGAGGAAATGCTGAGTCTGTTGAAGGGAGAAAACGGATATTCATTGTAGAAATAATGTAAGTAAGAATTAAGACGAAAGACCAGATTATTTTACCAGCGCAGAGGTCAATGTGCAGTTTAACACAGATAGAGAGAGAAGAGAGAGAGAGAGAGAGAGAGAATAGGAGAGTGTGTTGGTGTGTAGTGTGTGTGTGTGTGTTGGTGTTTTGTGTGTGTGTGTGTGTGTGTTGTGTTGTGTTTCTCTTTCCTTCAGATTTAACAGTCAGTCTCACCAGAAGTCAAGAGAAGTGTGTTGCAGTTATGCAAGCTGGTCCAACTCATGTGATGACTTCTCATTTTCACAGTGAAAAAAAAATCATATCCGTATCCACAGCGAATACATCTGCTGAAGAGGCAGATTTCAACATTGTGTGTGTGTGTGTGTGTGTGTGTGTGTGTGTGTGTGTGTGTGTGTGTTTGAGAGAGAGAGATATAGAGACAGAGAGTGAGTGAGAGAGAGAGAGAGTGTAGTTTATATATAGCCCAGCCAACTGCAAAAGGCCATATCAGGGCTGTCACTTGCTTTGAAGTCGACTCACAAGTCATATCGGCAGATAAAACGACACAACACATTAAGCTACAGCTTCTAAAAACACTCCAGAGATTTTCTAAAATCAATCTTTCTTCCTTAGAACCTGACATCCTTTTCCCATCTCCTTTTATTCTGTGTTACACAACTTTGGCTTTTCCATCTTCCCTTCTCTCAGCTTCCTTTGTTGTGGTCACAACGTCCTTTCTCCAGTCCTCTTTATATTCTGGCCACACGTGCTGTTACTCTTTTCCATCACCATCCCCCATTATTCTCACTACACTTTTCTGCGTCGTTCCCAGCACTCCCTTTATTCAGATATACCTTCTTTTCCCATCCTTCCTTCTCAAGTGTCCTTTTGTTCTGAATGTACCTATTTTTTTCCTTCTTTTCCTTCTCCATCATGCCCTTTATTCTGACTACGCTTACTTCATCAAACTGTCCCTTTCTTTCTTTTCTTGCGACTACGCTTTCGTCATCCCTCCCTTTTATTTCTGACTACACTTTCTTTATCTCTCATCACTCCATCACTCCCTTTATTCTGACTGCGCTTTCTTCTCATCACTCCATCACTCCCTTTATTCTGACTACACTTTCTTCATCACTCCATCACTCCCTTTATTCTGACTGCGCTTCTTTTCATCACTCCCTTTATT
The DNA here is from genome assembly GCA_016801955.1 of Conus betulinus. NCBI lineage: Eukaryota > Metazoa > Mollusca > Gastropoda > Neogastropoda > Conidae > Conus > Conus betulinus. Next base: position 289,490 of record JADBJO010002679.1, on the reverse strand, counting down.
CTGACTACGCTTTCTTTCTTCATCATCCACTCCATCATTCCCTTTATTCTAACTATGCTTTCTTTTCCCATTCTTTCTTCTCTAGTTTCCGTCACTCTGAATGTACCCCCTTTTTTTTCCTTCTTTCCTTCTCCATCTCTCTTTATTCTGAATACACAATCTTCTTTCTTTCTCCCATCTCTCTTATTCTGAATACACAATCTTCTTTCCTTCTCCATCTCTCTTTATTCTGATACCGCAATACGCATCTTCTTTCCCTTCTCCATCTCTCTTTATTCTGAATACGCAATCTTCTTTCCTTTCTCCATCTCTCTTTATTCTGAATACGCATTCTTCTTTTCTTTCCTCCATCTCTCTTTATATTCTGAATACGCAATCTTCTTTCCTTCTCCCATCTCTCTTTATTCCGATTGCACTTTCTTCTTTCCTTCTCCATCTCTCTTTATTCTGAATACACTTTCTTCTTTCCTCCTTCCTTCCCTGGTCAGCTGACTCTATTGTGAGCAACACTTTTTTTTTTGTTTTTTTTTTAATTTAATCCTTCGTCTGATGCCTTTATTTCTCACTGCACTTTCTTATTCCTTCTCTTTTTCCTAACCCCCCCCTTTCCCCCCCCCCCACCTTTATTCGAATGCCCTTTTCACTTTCCTTTCCTCTCTCTTATTCCTAACCCCTTTCTTCCTACCTTCCCCCCCCCCCCCCCCCCACCCCCCCCCACCCCCCCCCTCCCCCTCTCCCCCTCCCCACCTCTCCCTCTCCCTCCCCAGTATTATTCCCTCCTCTCATATACTACCTCCCACACCATGCTTCAAGTCACTCCTCAACCATCACCTCTTAGCTCCCTCCTCGTCTTCGCTCCTCCCCCCCCCTCTATCTCTCTCCCTGCTCTCCTCTCTCTCCAAATCCCTCTATCTTCACTCTCTCTCTCCTTCCTTCTTCTCCTCTCCCCCCCCCCCCCGCCCATTTTCCAGCCCCCTACCGTCCAGTCCTCATGACTCCCTCACCCCCTTAGTCCTGCTGTGGTGAGGGGAGGCAACTCTTGGTGAAGCTAGTGATCAGACGCCAGGCATTCTGCTTGACACCTAAGAGATGGGGGGGGGGGGGGGGGGGGGGGGAGAAGCCGCCGAGAGTTGGCTGACCCACAGAAATTCTGACCTGACAGATGGAAAGCTGTATTGGGGAGGTAAAAAGGGGGGATAGAAAAGTAACAGGGGGGGGGGGGGGATACTGTAAGGAGACAATAGTTGCATCAAGGACAAGAGAGTTTGTAAAGAGAGAGAGAGAGAGAGAGAGAGAGAGAGAGAGAGAGAGATTTGGATTGCAGACTGGAAGAGGCACTTATTGTCAGTTACGGTGGTGACCATAATGTTCATTTACATGACCTACATGTAAAAAGCACATGCAAATGGTGTACATATGTATATGTAAAAGGCATAAACATGTTTGTAAATGGCTTAATGTGTGTCACGTAAAAACTGGCACGGACATGTGCACATTTACATTCTTGTGCACGTATGTCATGGATGGCTCTGCATGTCGGTGGCATAGACATACATGTGAATAGCTTTGATGTATGTGCATCATATTATACAGTCGTTAAAACAGAACCATCCTTTTAAGGCAAAAGAAAGAAGGCTGTTCGAGACCCAAGGGCCAAAGAAGAAGACCGTTTTTTTGTAGCCAGAGACCAAAATGACAAGAATTTATACAAAAGGCAAAAGAAGACAACATTTAGACCAAAGGCAAAAATGAAAAGACTTTTATACAAAATGCAAAAGAAGAAAGACATTCAGATCAAAAGGAAAAAGAATGTTTTAGACCAAAGCGAAATGACAGATGTTTACACAAGACGCAAAAGAATATGACTTTTACACCAAATGGAAAAGAATATTTTCGACCAAAGGCAAAATGAAAGATTTTTTTAGTACAAAAATACAAAAGAAGACGACTTTTTAGATCAAAGACAAAAGAAGACAACTGTGTACAACAAAGGCCAAAAGGAGTTATTTTTAGATCAAAGACAAAAGAAGAAGACTTGCAGACCAAAAGCAGAAGAAGACTTTTAGACCAAAGGCAAAAAGAAGATGACTTTCAGACCAAAGACAAAAAGAAGACTTTAGACCAAAGGCAAAAAGAAGAATTGAGACCGAAGGCCAAGATTTTCAAACCAAAGGCAAAAGAAAACTTTTAGACGAAAACTTTTAGACGAAAGGCAAAAGAAGAAAGACTTTGGACCAAAGGCAAACGAAGATTTTCAACCAAAGGTAAAAGAAAACTTTTTTTTTTTTTTTTTTTTTTTTTTGTGTCCCAACTTCTGCGCCATCTCTCAGAGGGAGTGCACCCACGCCGCTCATTCCAACAACCACGTCCACAGCCACAGCCCGGTCGGTCCTGCTGCAGCCACAGCACCGGCAAATCCACAGGGAGCAGTCAATATCAAGTCTTCAAGATGCCACCCACCGGAGGAGACACTGCACTGCTGCGCGTGTCACTTCAGTGGTGTTCAGTGGCGCCTGTTCTGATCTAACTATACGCAGGACACCACCTGCTAAGCCCCCTACTGATGACAATAATTGCTTAGTCGCGGAGCCAGCGTGAGTGAGCTCTCCCTCCGGAGGGCGCCACCACGTCCTCCCCCGACAGCCCCATTGGACTCGTCAATACTGGTGACCCCGACGGTGACCCCCCGACGGAAACCAAACTAGGCCACAGACGTGGAGAGGACATCGAAATGAGGTCACCATGAGAGCAGGGCATGAAGGGCCACAGAATTTGAGACATTTTATTTTTTTTATTTAATGCTGATTGATGAGAATGAGGATGATTAAGATGATGCTACGGATTTTCCATTTCGGTCTGAGACTACATGACAGGGCTGTACTCTATGCTTCCTTTCATAGTATATCCCTGGCGTCAACCAGGCCCGAGAGATACAGGCACCCTGCAGTGTTGGTCAAGAAATTGAGCAACACTCTCAGAAACGCATCCATTAAGTGGATGAAACGCTCGACTGAGTGGTCACCAGTCTTCCAACTGAGTCCACAGCAAACTCAACTCTGGGTAGGAGCTGGTCGGGGCAGAAAAAACCCACATGACTTATGATGGGATCTGAACCCACGACCTTCCAGCTGGGAGTTCATGACGAACCACTTTCGCCACGGCGGCTGGTAAAAAAAACCTTTTAGAACCAATCAAAGGCAAAAGGAGACTTTTAAAACCAAGAGAAAAAGAAGAAGACTATATATCAAAGGCAAAAAAGAGGACTTTAGACCAAAGGCAAAAGAAGATGTCAGACCAAAGGCAAAAGAAGACAACATTTGGATTAAAGGGAAAAGAAGACAAACAGTCGTGGCAAAAGTTTTTTTTTTAATACAGCATTCAGACCCAAGGCAAAAGAAGACTGTTCACCATCGAAAGGCAAAAGAAGGCAATATTTAAATCAAAGGCAAAAGAAGTCAATGTTCAAATTAAAGGCAAAAGAAGACAACATAACGAATCAAAGGCAAAGAAGACAATCTTGAGATCAAAGGCAAAAGAAGACAATCTTGAGATCAAAAGCAAAAGAAGATAATGTTCGGATCAAAAGGCAAAAGAAGACAACACTTCGGACCAAGGGCAAAAGAAGATGACGTTTAGACTCGAGGCACAAGAAGACGACTTCAGACCCAAGGCAAAAAAAGAAGACAGAGTCTGACGATAGTTTTTTAGAGACAAAGACGGTTTTAGACATATGCATTGACAGACCAGCCAGCCTCTGGGAGGGAAGGAGAGGGCTGAAGGGCTTCATTGCAGGGTGGGGGGGGGGGGGGGACATCAGGCATGCATTGTAGAGGGGGGGGGGGGGTGTGGGGGGGGGGGGAAAGGGGTGAAGTATAGTCCCAAGGAACCCAGGAACGAAAGCGGGGGGGGGGGGGGGACAGAGGGCAAAACCCACAGTGAACGTATGAGGATCTCACAAGGAAGGACCTGCGTGGACGAGCGAACTGGGTGCACGGGGTGGAGGGGGAGAAGGCTGTTGGAGAGGGAAGGGCGACGGTGGAAGGAAACCAAGCAAAGGGAAGAGACTCTAGGGGGGGGGGGGGGGGGAAGGTGGGTGGGGGGGGGTACGGGGGAAGGGTTTTGGTGGGAGGAGGGGGGGGGTGGCATTGGGGATGAAAAGGGAGGATGGAAAGGGGGGAATGGGTGGCGATGAAGGAACAAGAATACTGGTTGGGGTGGTAAGGCAAAGGGAAGGTTCAGGACCAAAGAGGAAGACAGTAAGGGGGAATATTAAAGGGGGGAAGGGAGGGGGGTGGTAAATGGATTATTGATTACACAGGCCAAAGCTACATGAAGATGTTCTAGCACAGGCCTTGTGAAGGGGTCTGTTCTACCATATCACTGCTGGCAAAATGAAGGTCAATGTTATCAGGTCTAGGCAAAAAGAAGACCACCTGGGGGGGGTGGATGAGAACCCCTGGGGATCAAGGAAAGAAGTGGACGAGATGGTTAGGTGGGGAGGGTGCTGGATCGTGCCTGTGAAGACAACATTTGGAGTGGTGGACCAGGGGGGGAGTTGAGGACCGAGGAACAAGGGGGATTCCAGGCCAACTGCAAAAGAAGACACTGTGTCAATGGTTCGGCCCTACAAAGACTGTTAAGACTAAGTGTGGGCCATTGACAGAAGGGGTGATCTGGGAGGGAACTGGTGAGGGTGGGGGGGGGGGTGGGTGGGGGTGTGATTAGTGACGTGGTTGGAAGGGGGGGGGGGGGGAGGAAAATGGGCAACTGTAGGAGGTGATTGCCTGGGGTCCGTTGAAGAACAGTGGCTTTGTCTTACCCTGTGTCTGTGAAGGAAGGAGGGGGTGAAGATTCCCCTCTTAGGGGAGACGGTTCCCGGGGGGGTGGGGGGGGGGGGGGGGGGGGGCCATGGGGAGAGGAAACTGTCGTCAGTGGACCCTGAGGATGTTGTAGTGTCTGTGACCGTGTGGTGAAGAAGTTGGCATGGTGGAAAGTGGGGGTGGTGGTTTGGTGGTGAGGGTGGGTGACAGAAAGAGTTACTGTTAGTGGACAGAGAGGAAGGTGGGGGAGGAGATGATGAGGATTCCAGGCCAGCTACCTTTCAGCCTGTGCCGGATGCTGCTGATGTGGACTGTGATTACCCTATGACTGTGAAGAACTGTGTCAATGATTACTCAGTCTCTGTGAAGAACTGTGTTGATGATTACCCTGTGTCTGTGAAGAACTGTGTCAATGATTCCCCCGTGTCTGTGAAGAACTGTGTGTCAGTGATTACCCTGTGTCTGTGAAGAACTGTGTCAGTGATTACCCTGTGTCTGTGAAGAACTGTGTCAATGATTACCCTGTTGGTCTGTGAAGAACTGTGTCAATGATTTACCCTGTGTCTGTGAAGAAACTGTGTGAATGATTACCCTTGTGCCTGTGAAGAACTGTGTGAATGATTACCCTGTGTCCATGAAGAACTGTGTCAGTGATTACCCTGTGTCTGTGAAGAACTGTATCAGTGATTACCCTGTGTCTGTGAAGAACTGTGTCAATGATTCCCCCGTGTCTGTGAAGAACTGTGTCAGTGATTACCCTGTGTCTGTGAAGAACTGTGTCAATGATTACCCTGTGTCTGTGAAGAACTGTGTCAGTGATTACCCTGTGTCTGTGAGGAACTGTGTGTTGAGATGATTACCCTGTGTCTGTGAAGAACTGTATCGATGATTACCCTGTGTCTGTGAAGAAACTGTGTCGATAATTACCCTGTGTCTGTGAAGAACTGTGTGAATAATTACCCTGTGTCTGTGAAGAACTGTGTGAATGATTACCCTGTGTCTGTGAAGAACTGTGTGAATGATTACCCTGTGTCTGTGAAGAACTGTGTGAATGATTACCCTGTGTCTGTGAAGAACTGTGACTGTGATTACCCTGTGTCTGTGAAGAACTGTGTCAGTGATTACCCTGTGTCTGTGAAGAACTGTGACTGATTACCCTGTGTCTTACCCTTGTGTCTGTGAAGAACTGTGTCTGTGATTTCCCTGTGTCTGTGAAGAACTATGTCTGTGATTACCCTATGTCTGTGAAGAACTGTATCTGTGATTAGCCTGTGTCCGTGAAGAACTGTGTGATTACCCTGTGTCTGTGAAAAACTGTGTATGTGATTACCCTTCAGTCTGTGAAGAACTGTGTCTTTGATTACTTACCCTGTGTCTGTTGATTACTTACCCTATGTCTGTGATTACCCTGTGTCTGTGAAGAACTGTGTGACTACCCAATGTCTGAAGAAATACTGTCTGTGGTTACTCTGCGTCTGAAGAACTGTGTGATTACCCTGTATCTCTGAAGAATTGTCTGATTACCCTGTGTCTGTAAAATACTGTGTCTGTGATTGCCCTGTGTCTGTGATTACACTGTGTATGAGAAGAACTGTCTGTGATCACCCTGTGTCTGTGGAGAACTGTGCCTGCGATTACCCTGTGTCTCTGAAGAACTGTGACCGTGAATATCCTGTGTCTGCAAAGAACTGTCTGTGATTACCCTGTGTTTGTGAAGACTGTGACTGTGTTTGTCCTGTGTCTGTGTAGAACTGTGTATGTGATTACCCCATGTCTATGATTACCCTGTGTCTGTGATTACCCCTTACCCTGTATCTGTGATTACCCTGTATCTGTGATTACCCCATGTCTGTGATTACCCTGTGTCTGTGAATAACTGTGACTGTGAATACCCTGTGTCTATGAAGAACTGTGACTGTGGTTACCCTGTGTCTGTGAAGAACTGTGACTGTGATTGTCCTGTGAGTGTGAAGAACTGTGAATATCCATGTCCCTGAAGAAGTGCTTCTGTGATTACCCCATGTCGGTGATTACCCTGTGTCTGTGATTACCCTGTGTATGGGAAGAAGAACTGTCTGTGATTACCCTTTGTCTGTGGGGAACTGTGACTGTGATTACCCTGCGTCTGTGAAGAACTGTGACTGTGATTATACTGTGTCTGTGAAGAACCCGGACTGTGATTACACTGTGTGTGAAGAACTGTGAATGTGAATATCCTGTGTCTGTGAAGAACTGTGACTGTGATTACACTGTGTGTGAAGAACTGTGACTGTGAATATCCTGTGTCTGTGTTTACCCTGTTTCTGTGATTACCCTGTGTCTGTGAAGAACTGTGACAGTGATTACTCTGTGTCTGTGAAGAACTGTGACAGTGATTACTCTGTGTTGTGAAGAACTGTGACTGTGATTACTCTGTGTCTGTGAAGAACTGTGACTGTGATTACCCTGTGTCTGTGAAGAACTGTGACTGTGATTACCCTGTGTCTGTGAAGAACTGTGACTGTGATTACCCTGTGTCTGTGAAGAACTGTGACTGTGATTACCCTGTGTCTGTGAAGAACTGTGACTGTGATTACCCTGTGTCTGTGAAGAACTGTGACTGTGATTACCCTGTGTCTGTGAAGAACTGTGTCTGTGATTACTCTTGTGTATGTGAAAAAACTGTGGCTGTGATTACCCTGTGTCTGTGAAGAACTGTGACTGTGATTACCCTGTGTCTGTGAAGAACTGTGACTGTGATTACTCTGTGTCTGTGAAGAACTGTGTCTGTGATTACCCTGTGTCTGTGGTGGTGGTGATTCTTAGCAATTATGCATATGTGCTCACTTGCATGAGTTGAATGTGTGTGCGATTTAGGTTTTTGTTGGTAGGGAGACAGAGAGGGATAGAGAATAAGTATATGTTGGCGTGTGTGTGTGTAATATTTATGTGGTGTGTGTCAAGTCAACTCAAGTCAAGTAAACTTTATTATCTCAATTTGAGAAATTAATTTGTGGTCACACACATTCACAGCAAATAAAGAATAATTTAGTCACATTACCCATTTTCTCACCTATGACATAAATTCATATAAAGGAATTTGGATTTCAATTAAACATCTCCTTGGTTCATAAAATCAATGGACAGGGGAATAAACCTTTGTTTAAATCTGACACTTCTGCATTTAACCGATCGATATCTTCGTCCTGACTGAAGAAGGTCATACTGATTTGCAAGAACATGGGTCTGGTCACACCCAATCTTCTTCGCTTTACAAACAACACGGCACCTGTACAGCTCACTCAGACTTTTTGTCTCTCACCAAACGATTTTTTCCTCCCATGTTCACCACTTTCTCAAGCACATTTCTACTCTTCACAGTCAACCCACCATACCAACACATAAATGAGAAAGTTAAAAACAGATTCCAAGAAGCATGAATAAAATGTCCGGAGAATGTCAGTATTCACATGAAATGATCGCAGCTTGCGAAGACAATATAATCTGGTTCGACATTTTTTGTGGACATACTCAACATGGAATTTAAAATTCAGCTTATTATCTATAAAAGTTCCTAAATATATTTGTATGATTCAACACATTCTACTTCAGCACCTTTGATAAAAAAGTGGTGGTACAGCTTTTGGATTCTTTCTAAAATCCATCAACAGTTCTTTCGTTTTTTGTTACATTCAGATCAAGATAGTTATGATCGCACCTGTCAACAAATCTTTGAACCTCCTTGAAGTAAACAGAATCAGAGTTGGAGAGATCCACAAGTGCTGAGTCATCTGAATATTTAATGTACAAAGTTGAATCACTTCCTGAACAATCATGGTGTGTGTGTGTGTGTGTGTGTGTGTGTGTGTGTGTGTGTGTGTGTGTGAGTGTGTGTGTTTGTGCGTGTGTGCATACTTGAATGCATGTGTATGTATGTGCATGCGTGTGTGTTTCAGTGTGTATATTGAGAAAATCTATTTCAACCGAATGTAATTGTGGTGTGCTTGTTTGATGCATCTACCCATTGTTTTCTTCATTAATCATGAGTGTGAGAGGAAAAGAATGCCATGTGTCTCTGACTGAGCACTGAAGGTACTGAAGCGACAACAGGACAGGCCTAGATGTAGCTGTGTTGGGGCGGGGAAGGAGGAGGGGGTGGGGGAGGGGGGTGGGCTGGAATGAACATCATGGGAAGAAGACCACAGAGAGGACGTGGACAAAGACATGAAAGCATGTGTGCATATTCATGCAGGTACTGGGGCACAAAACATACATGCAGGCGTGTGCACATGCACAACATGCATATTGTGTGAACACAGGGATGGGTGTGTGTGTGCGCTGTACGAGTCGCTGAACAGTGTGTGTACATTGCCTGCAGTGGTGGCGTCACTTCAGGGATAGCAGGGCTGCGAGGGGAGTGGCGCTATGCCTCGCCTGTGGTACCAGATTCGTCTCCTCCGGTAGGGAGCCTGCTGGCGGCTGCCTAATCCCCTCTGTGTGGCCTTGTTGTCAGTGGCCGTGTCATGTATAGGCATATTTGGTGCAGTTTCTTCTGGTTTTTTGTTTGTTTGTTTTTTCCATTCTGGGTGATATTTGTTAGGTTTAAAAAAAGATCTAAGGAGTTGTATGTGATGTGATGTGTGTGTGTGTGTGTGTGTGTGTGTGTGTGTGTGTGGTAAAAACACACAAAAAAGGAATCTATCAAAGAAAAAAAATTATTGAATTATCAGATACTATAATTAAGAACATTAAACTTAAGAACCATTTATTACTTTCACTGTTTGTACGTTCCTAGTCTTCACATAATGCTTTTGACCCACTTCACTCCAGTGACATTAATTTCAGATTCCTTGTAAGAAATAATGATTGGACGTTAAAAAAGAAGAACGAAATTACCTGACACTGGATCGGCACAAACAGGTGCAACATTTTTGGAGTGTGTAGTTCTCTATGAGAAAAAAATAAACAAATCATGTAAATCAAGTGTGAAAGATGATTTGGACAGGACAAAATATCAGATTGACAGGGCCAACGCTCAGTATGAATGCACTGTGCAACAAATGAATCAGTTTCAAGGTTATGGTACTCTTGATGTACATCTGGTTTTGTGCTGATTTATATGATTTCCATTTTTTTATTGTGATATGGAATCGTGTGTGTATTTGAAAATGTCAAGGAAAAAAGAAAGAAAGGTAAAAAATTAAGTCATCATGGAACATCATAGTTTCACTTAAGTGAAGGGAATTCATTTTGAAATGTTATATATAAATTTTGCAGAATGTAACGTTCTTAAAAAATTGTCTCTGAAATTTTGGTAAACTCAATTTGGAACTTGTAAACTTGTGTGAGTGTGTGTGTGTGTGTGTGTGTGCTTTCCCAACCTACGAAATGGGTTCACCAAGTAAAAGTCAACATTTTGCAAATTGATTTTCAGAAAATTCTCTGTTTGAAGTGTCGAGGACAGTCCAAAATGTTGTCTTAGAACATTCTAGTTCTGCTTTAGAAATAGAGTCTAGACTAGTGTTAAAATGCTGTATTTAAGTTTGTGTGTGTGTGTGTGTGTGTGTGTGTGTGTGTGTGTGTGTGTGTGTTTGTGTGAGTGTGAGTGGGTGTATCAGTGTGTTTATTAGTGTGTGTGTATCAGTGTGTGTTTGTGTGGGTTTGAGTGTGTATCAGTGTGTTTGTGTGTGTGTGTATGTGTGTGTGTGTGTGTGTGTGTGTGTGTGTGTGTGTGTGTGTGTGTGTGTGTCCCTTTATTGCTGAAAGACATTCTTTTGGATTACATTTTGTTCAGGACTCAGGAGAAGAGCAAACATGCCTGTCTGTGTTTGTGTACCTGTCAAACGGATGATCCCAGTCTCTGCAGGATTCATGAGCCTGTAATAATTCATTTGTCTAGTTGATGTTTGGAACAGATCGTAAGTGATGGGACCATGAAACAGATAGTAATTGATGGGACCATGAAACAGATCGTAAGTGATGGGACCATGGAAACAGATAGTAATTGATGGGACCATGAAACAGATCGTAAGTGATGGGACCATGGAACAGATAGTAATTGATGGGACCATGAAACAGATCGTAAGTGATGGGACCATGGAACAGATAGTAATTGATGGGACCATGAAACAGATCGTAAGTGATGGGACCATGAAACAGATGGGACCATACAGCAAAACCAGTGCTGGCGCATTGTGGGGTATTTTGTTCTGATATGTTGGCTGTCGTGACGCCATCAGGGAATGTGACCCCAGTGACAACTTATGATGATAAAGGGGATGGCTGGTGTGTGTGTAATGTGTTCCAGTACAGAGTTAGCTGCCAAATCACCTCTCTCTCCCTCTCTCTCTCTCTCTCTCTCTCTCTCATACGTGCACACATTTATGTATATATAATTATGAGTGGCTGAGTGCATGCTTTATTTGCACTACCAAAAAGGAGAAAGATTGAAATTCCCATTTTGGTGTTACACGCATGTTTTATTGTTTGAAAGTAATTTTAATTTTCAGTGTCACGTTTGTAACTATAAACATGTATGTCTTAACTTTTAGGGCAGCGAATGTAATTTCTCTTGTAACGAGAGATAATAAAGTTTTCTGAATCTGAATACCACCAGTTTCATGGGGCCAGAGGACTTAAGGCCTCAATGTTTGCACGACGTTCTTTACGTTCAGAAAGATTGGCTTCCACCATTTTGATCTCTTTTTTGTGTGTGTGTGTTTTTCATGAGGCCAGCGTCCTTACTCAGAAATCTTTTGTGTTTGAAGACTTTTACAACCTCTGAGTTTACTACCAACTTAGTTTAAGTTTTCATTTTGTCAGTTCTTTGGCGCCTTTGATTAAGGGGGATGAGAGGGGGGGGGGAGGAGGGGGACTTGCAGAGTGTCTAGATCAATAGAATCTGCACAGGCATATCATGGAGGGAAAGATGCACTCGGGTTTACTGGCATTGTGGAAAATGATCATGCGCAGGTCGGCTGTCAAAGGTCAGACCTTGGAGCCAGGCAAAAGGTTACACAAATGTTTGGAACACAGCTGATTTTCCATGATGTTTACAAACAGGAACTGTATTGAAATGAAGACAAAACATGCATTTCTTTTTTCTTTTCTTTTTTTTGTTGTTGTAAACAATGGACTGAAGAAGAGAGGGTCTGCTGAAAGAAATAGAAAACATTGCTTGTGTGTGTGTGTGTGTGTGTGTGTGTGTGTGTGTGTGTGTGTGTTTTGAACGGTTGTCTGGCAAATTGTTGTTTTTCTGTTAAATTGTGTTACTTATAAATGTTGGGACCCGTTAGCTGGGATGTGTACATCATTCAAGAAATAAGTACTTATGCTCTGGCTATCATGTATAATGATGCGAGCATGTACTGTAGAATGCAAGCGTGTGTGTGTGTGTGTGTGTGTGTGTGTGTGTGTGTGTGTGTGTGTGTGTGTGTACATGTGTGTGTGTGTGTGTTTATGCTCTGGCTATCATGTATAATGATGCGAGCATGTACTGTAGAATGCAAGCGTGTGTGTTTACGTGTGTGTGTGTGTGTGTGTGTGTGTGTGTGTGTGTGTGTGTGTGCATGTGTGTGTGTGTGTACATGTGTGTGTGTGTGTGTGTGTGTGTGTGTGTGTGTGTGAGTGTGTGTGTGTGTGTCAATTTCCCTTTGTATAAGTACGTAACCGTTGCTGTATTTGCTGAATTAAAGTGACATTCAAATGCTAAATTATGTGCATGTACAAATTGACATTGAAATTGCTGTAAACTGTTGAATGAATCAAATCATTCAAGTCTTTGCCAAGTCATTACTGTGATGACGGGGGGGGGGGGGGGGGGGGGTGATTGGGCCTGCCGCTTGTTTTTCACCCACTATTAGATAGTTTGTCTTTGTATTTGTCTGACTTCATTCAAGTTTAAAAGGCTGTGCCAGTCTTGAATAAAAGTGACTTCTGTGTTAGGTTTTCTTATGGGAGTAAGAGTTACTCACTTGTTTACTGTTTATTGTTTACTGTTCCCTGCCTCATTTTATTTTCAACTTCGTTTCAGTTAAATCAAGGTTATTTGTATTTGTTTCTGTCTGTCTTTCTGTTTTGTCTTTTGATCTCCCTTGCATCCTTGGGTGGATGCTCAGGCATAGACTCAAAGATTGTCCCCTACATTTTATACTTTGCATAATGTCTGTAGTTTTTCAGCAACATTTTTTCCTCCCCACACTTTCGTTTTGTTTTATTTACTACCCTTCGCTGGCTGTTTTGGGGGGTGCTGTTGGTTTCTTTTTCGAACCCTTGGGTGGTGAGAACACACAGAGTTATGGACTGTGGTGTGTCTCTATTTGATGCCAGGAGCACAGACAGAATCAGCCGTGTCTCCCTGATGAGTTCGATCCAGCAGCCGAAAGGCCTGGGGAGCAGGCAATATAAATGGGTCTGCCTTCAAGAGGGATCATGATGGTTCTCTCATGCAGCTAGTGAAGCATTTTCATATTTATAATATATTTTCTTAATTTTATGTTCCCATATTCTTCTTCTTCAACCCCCCCATCCCTCCTTAAATTCAAATCTTTGCCAAGTCATTACTGTCATGACTGAGAGGTTGTTGGCCTGCGCTTGTTTTTTCCCCCCACTCTTCGATTGTTGGTCTTTGTATTTGTCTGACTTAATTCCAGTTTAAAATGCTGTGCCAATCTTGAATAAAAGTTACTCGGTGTTAGGTTTTCTTACAGGAGCAAGAGTTACCCTATTTGTTTACTGTTGGTTGAGTGAATGCTTTTTGCCTTTGTTTACTCTAAAAAGATTTTTTTCTGTGATGAAAAATCTGATGAGGAAGTAGGGGATTGTATCAAGAATGAGTTAGAATGAGAGACTCTGTAGTGTGGGAAGGATGTGGTTTTTTTTTTTTCTATTGTACTACTATCCTAAACTTTTTTTTTTTCATTTCAAGAGACTATGTTTATAATCTGAGCTGTGTAACTGTCCTATTGATTAGTAGAATACCTGTGGTCATTGTAGTCTGTCTGATGATTGTCCTTAACTGTCGTCAGATGGCCGTTGAGTTGTCCCTTGTGCTATGACTATCCTCTGATTCTCTTAGGCAGTTCTGCTGCACCTGAAGATTTCTTGTAGAGGTCATGCAGTTATCTTTGATGGTAGGTACACACAATTATCTTTGTTGGTAGGTTCAGGCAGTTATCTTGGATGGTAGGTTCATGCAATTATCTTGGATGGTAGGTTCATGCAATTATCTTGGAATGTAGGTTCATGCAATTATCTTGGATGGTAGGTTCATGCAATTATCTTGGATGGTAGGTTCATACAGTTATCTTTGATGGTAGGCTCATACAGTTATCTTTGGTAGGTTCATACAGTTATCTTTGATGGTAGGCTCATACAGTTATCTTTGCTGGTAGGTTCACACAGTTATCTTTGATGGTAGGTTAACGCAATTATTTTTTATGGTAGGTTCACGCAGTTATCTTTGTGGTAAGTTCAGGCAGTTATCTTCGATGGTAGGTTCACGCAGTTATCTTCAATGGTAGGTTGACACAGTTATCTTCAATGATAGGTTCACACATTTATCTTCGATGGTAGGTTTATGCAATTATCTTTGATGCTAGGTTCATGCGGTTATCTTTGATGGTAGGTTCATGCATTTATCTTTGATGGTAGGTTCATGAAGTTATCTTTGATGGTAGGTTCACGCAATTATCTTTGATGGTAAGTAATAAATACCACTTTTGGGTCTTGCATGATGTGAGAAATAAGCATTTTACAGCAGACTCCATAAAAACCTTTGTTCAGAGATGCCCCACCTGATGTGATTTTTGAATTTCTGAAAGAGATTAACATTTTTCATCTGATGTGATCTTGGAATATCTGAAAGAGATCAGTATTTTTTCATCTGATCTAAGATTTTACAGAAGAAAAAGGCTTTTAAACCAAATTTCCGGTGTGTTTTTAGATGGTGTATTTTGAAGGGTTGTGTGAATGAATGAGCTTTTTGTGTTTTATTTGTTATTTGTTTTTTGCTTTGTTTTTATTTGTTTTTTTTGTTTTTCTTTTTTTTTTTTTTTTTTTTTTTAATGACCTGTGAGTTGACCTCAGCGCGTTGACAGCCTTGATATGGCCGTTTGAGGTTGGCTGGGCTGCAAGCAACATTACTTTACCCTTATGTAAGTTCTCACCTGTGTGAATCCTTCTTCCAGGGTGAACGATGTCATCGTGAAAGTGGGGGCGGGGAGGACGTTTCCAACACGACTCACACCACTGCTGTGGAGGCCCTGAAACGATCCGGCTCCAAAGTGCTGCTGGTCAGTGTGATCATGTGGGGGAGTTCATTGGGGAGAAGGAGGGAGTGGAGTAGAGTAGGGAGCAGTTGGGTTAGGGGAGAGAGAGCACCAGGGGGGTGGAGAGGAGGGGGAGGAGGGGGAGCAGGCGGGGTTGTGGAGGTGGGGGAGGTCTCTGAGGTCCATGAATTTATTAAAGGGTCGAAACCATCGACTGGCCATCAGAGTATAAACCATCAACCAGCGGGCAGAGTGTAAACCATCAATCAGCGGGCAGAGTGTAAACCATTAACTGGCAGGCGCAGTGTAAACCATCTACCAGCCAGCAGAGTGTAAACTATCAACCAGCAGGCAGAGTGTAAATGGTCAATCAACAGAGTGTAAACCCTCAACTAGCAGGCAGAGAGTAAACCATGAACCAGCCAGCAGAGTGTAAACCATCATCCAGTAGGCAGAATGTAAACCATCAACCAGCAGGCAGAATGTAAACCATCAACCAGCAGGCAGAGTGTAAGCCATCAACTTGCCAGCAGGGTGTAAACCATCAACCAGCAGGCGCGAGTGTGTAAATCATCAACCAGCAGGCAGAATGCAAACCATCAACCAGCAGGCAGAGTGTAAACCATCAACCAGCAGGTGGAGTGTAAACCATCAACCAGCAGGTGGAGTGTAAACCATCAACTGCCAGGGGAGTAAACCATCAACCAGCAGGCAGAGTGTAAACCATCAACCAGCAGGCAGAGTGTAAACCATCAACCAGCAGGCAGAGTGTAAACTATCAACCAGCAGGCGGAGTGTAAACCATCAACTGGCAGGGAGTGTAAACCATCAACCAGCAGGCAGAGTCAACCAGCAGGCAGAGTGTAAACCATCAACCAGCAGGCAGAGTGTAAACCATCAACCAGCAGGCAGAATGTAAACCATCAACCAGCAGGTAGAGTATGAATCATCAACTGGCATTCCCCGAAGATGGAGTTTGGCTGCCTTAATAGCAGATAAAAAAAAAAAAAAAGGCAAAAACACAACAACAACCAAAAGAAAACTGCTGTATCTTCCATCACAGACGAAAGGCACCTGAACAGGCTGGGTGGAGGACCCGTGGCCACCCACACGTCTGACAAACCAATTCCTTGAATGGAGGCCAGTTTGAAAGAAGATGAGAAGAGAACCAAGGCGGAGTTGACAGCACACAGCGCACAGAACACTGACCTTTCACTGGTCTGGCAGGAGAACACTGACCTCCTCATGCTCCAGACGATGTGGGAGCGTTCTAAGTCAGTGTCAGCCCTGACCGTCTTGGTGCCAGGAGCCAGGTGTGAGTGTTAGTGCTGGTGGCCCTGGACAGGTCCCTGGGTGTTGGCAGTGCTGTTCAGTGGCAGGATTCTCGTTCACCACCATCCCCACCCCCCCTCCACTCCACTCCTCTTTTCCTTCATCGTGGATCTGTGTGGTCAGTGATGTGAATGTGTGCGGGGCTTGTTTTTGACAGTGTTACAAATGGTAAACATGCGCACAAGCTTGGACATTTGTGCATGTGCATGCATGCGCATGCACAAACGCATGCATGCATGCATGCATGCACACTCACATGCAAGCACGCACAGGTGCACACGCACGCAAGCATGCATGCACGCATGCAGGCACACACGCACACAATCTCTCTCTCTCTCATGCATACACACACACACACACACACACACACACACACACACACACACACACACACACACACACACCACACCACACCACACCACACACCACATACCATGCACGTACACACACTTGAACACAAGCATGCAGAGGCAAACGCACACAGGAGCATGCACACGTGATCGCACACGAATGCCTGTGTGCACACAGAGACGGCAACAACACAACAACCCATAGCATTCCGCTGTCCATGTATGCTGTATTTTGCAGTACGTCAAACGCGTGAAGGTGCCGTCAGAAAGCGTGATGGAAATTGACCTGGTGAAAGGGGTGAATAAAGGTGAGTCTACTACTGGGTATGGAAAGGTAGGTGAGTTTACCATTTACTTATTTTTATATTCATTTAATTTTTTTTTTTTTAGTTTACCGTTTATGTACGTGAACAGGGTGAATTATGTAAATGCTAATGTGAAGAG
The DNA here is from genome assembly GCA_016801955.1 of Conus betulinus. Classification (NCBI taxonomy): domain Eukaryota; kingdom Metazoa; phylum Mollusca; class Gastropoda; order Neogastropoda; family Conidae; genus Conus; species Conus betulinus. The sequence continues at coordinate 272,297 of JADBJO010002679.1, read as the reverse complement.
AGATGAATTTTCTACGACAGTGTGTGAAGAGGGGTGATGTTCCTGTAGGGCTGTGTGTGAAGAGGGGTGAATTTTCTACGAGCTTTTGTGAAGAGGGTGTGAATTTTCTAAAGGTGTTTGCAAAAAAGAGGGGTGAATTTTCTGAAGGTGTTTGCGAAGAGGGGTGAATATCTATAAACGCTAGTGAAAATGTGTGAATTTACCTTGGGTGTTTGTAAAGAGAGGTGTATCCAAGGGTTGCGGGTTCAAATGTCTACCAGGCCGTTCGACACAGGGGGACTTTCCCCTCGGAGTTAACATTAGTTCTGACTCCATTTCCCATACAGTCCTTCGAATGAGACTATAAACCGATGTTCCGTGTGTGAACGCACGCATAACATCTTGCACACACATAAAATCCCATCATCAACTTTCGGAAGAGAAGGCCAGTTTGGCCATTGGTATGGATGACACGTTACACATAGCATGCACCTTCCCCGAAGCTGGAGTATGGCTGCCTTAATGGCATGATAGAAAACAGTCATACACACAAAACTCCACTCCGTTTGTTGGATAGATGGGATTAACACTTGCCTGTCCAGATAGGGAGTGTCTGCAGGAGTGTCAGCCGACGACGCAGAAGAGGAAGAGGGGTGAAGAAGAGGCGTGAATTTTCTGGGGGTGTTAGCAAAGAGGGATGAATGTCCCATAGGCTTTTGTGTGAAATGGGAATGAACTGGGGAGGAACTGTACATGGACGTGAGTGAAGAGGGGTGGATTTTCCATTGGTGTATGTGAAAGTGGGTAGCAGAAGGGACACACAGTGTGAGAAGGAGACTTGCTGGCAGTGGTCAGCACACGCAAATGCAGCAACACGGTGTGACAGCTCATCGCTGCAGTGTGAGACGCAGCAGAGTGCAGCATGACGACACAGCAATGTAGCGATGTGATTAAAACAGGACTGCAAGGCAGCACAACACAGCAAAGCAGTTTATCACAACGTCACTGAAGATTGCTTGGCGCAAAGCAGAAGAGTGCAGACACAACAGCACAGTACAGCTCAACACAGCAAAGCAGTTTATCACAACGTTGCTGAAGGCTGCTTGGCGCAAAGCAGAAGAGTGCAGACACAACAGCACAGTACAGCTCAACACAGCAACGCAGCGCTACCTAATTTAGCTTCTCATTGAATGATGTGCAGTGCTGTGTAGCACAGCATAGCCAACCCAAACACACACAACCCAACACAGGGCAGGGACACAGCACAACACAACACGGGTTAGTGCATGACAATATGGATAAAAAAGAAATGAAAGTTGTATCATCATTATTATTATTATTGTTATCATTATCATTATGATTATTAACGCCAGTGTTATTGATATTTCCATTATTACCATTATCATCACCATCATCATCGCCATTCGCACTGTTGCCATGACAACCATACTGTTCGGCAATCCTCTCTAACTCCTCTTTCTATCGTACTACAACTGCTATTGTCATATTATTATCAGAAGTGGTAGTAATCCTCTCTTTATTATTTTTTTTCAACTTTCTGTCATCATCATTAGCTTTATTATTATTGATATCAGTTTTATTATTATCATCATTACTATTTTAACTCACATTGTCTCCTTCCCGACAACCTCGTTTTTATTCAACGCCCATCTTGGGCAGAATTCAGTGAGATAAGTGATTGCTCGTTCTTCATTTTCGTTGTCATGAGTGTTACGGATCTTGCCTGAAGAAGACCTAAGGGGTTGAAACAGTTCATGTTTTTATCCTGTGATTCGTTTGTTCATGTTTGGCAGATACAGTACTTAAGTTTTTTTTTTTCAAAGGTGTGTTGAAATTTCCACCTGCAATCGCCTCACTTTGCAACAAACAAAGTTGTTGGTTTTGTCTGGCAGGCCTAGGATTCAGCATCGCCGGGGGCAAGGGGAACCAACACATTCCTGGCGACAACGGCATCTTCATCACCAAGGTCATTGAGGGCGGCAGCGCCGAGCAGAACGGTCGTCTGGCGGTCATGGACCGCTTAATAGCGGTGAGTTGTACTGGACAACAACGCCCACATCAGTGTGACGTGACGCTTGACCACACCATCCGATCGTTCCCACTAAAACACCAAACAAAAAAAAAAAGATTTCAAATCTATGCCCATTCTCCCCTCTCTCAACCCCCCCCCCCCACCTCCCCCCCTTTCTTGCTTAGGATGGTGCGAAAGGCCTGACTGACACGATCAGTGACACAGGAAAAAATTGCGTCACGGTAAATGCGTTCGCCACCTTTCGTTCTTATCGGCCTACCTCCCTTCCCCTCTCTCAACCCTCCCCCCACACCCCCCCCCCCCCCTCTCTACCCCGCGACACAAAGGGCATGTGCCGCGCTCTCCACCACCACCACCTCCACCCCCCCTCCCTTTCCCTTCCCTACCGTCCCCGTCCTCGCAAGTACCTGCACGTGCTCGCGAACACCTAGGCGGACGCATAAATTAACTGGGGCTCAACGGCCAGCTGTACTGCCAGCTATACAGATGCATAAATTATCCCGTGCCGATTAGGATCAAACAAATTCCGAGGCGATTGGTGACTAGACTAAATCCCTCCCCCTCTCACCCTTGATGGGTGAAAGACAGTTTGTCGAAATCTGATTCAGCAAGCAGAGGGTTCATAAACTAGCACGCACCCAGCTCAGCTTCACTGACCCCTCAGGACTGCCTGTAGACAAAGAGCAGAGGAAGACAAAGGGACAGAGGCCTAGGAAACTCTTGGTAACTCTTTGATCTCAGGTCATTCCCTGTTCATTCCCAGGAAAAGTGAGTTGGAACTCTGTTTTACATTTTTGAATCTATGTATTGATTTTATGTATGCTGTGTGTGTTAGCATTGTAACTTTGTACAAATGCTTAGCAACATTTATCAAACTGATGAATGATTATTCTGTGTAGTGGTTTGCTTGCCATCATATGGCAAAAGCTCTCTCCCAGTGGTTTTTGATTCTTTGTTAACAATCTGACCACTGCTCTTTGTGTTCACCCTGACTTTTGTCAGTATGCAACCCTGTCTGTTAAGATAATAATTCAATGATTATTTTTGATCAGGAAAACAGTATGCCTGTGCTAGGTAAAAAACTGCTACTCTGATTTATAAATACTGGTGATTATTGGATGATTTGTAGTGTGTGACTTTAAGTCTACACCACATGTGTACTTGGACTAAGCATAGCCAAGTCAGTGTGATTTAATTCATATGAAACATGGAAGAGTTGTTTAACTAAAACTGTAATATTGTATTATTGTCTCCTACCCTTTTGTAAACTTAACTTAGCCTTTAAACAAAAGTGGAGGTTAATAGTTATAGCAGAAACTCTACCATAGAGAAAACTTTGCTGGCTGAGTCTCACAACCCTTCTGAAAGACAGAGGAAAAAGGGTAAATGTGTGCACTCGTCAGACCAGCCACCAGATTCTCATCTACAGATCAAGTTCTCTTTATCGCAGAACTGGGATCCTGGTCACGCTACACATTGCGACTGAACCAGGAGCTGGGACTTCGCCCGAAACCAGGGCGACACCAGACAACAGATCTACACCAGTGGGGCAGTCACCAGCCACAGGAGAGAACAACTGTCTTCTCCGAAGCAAAGCTAAGTTTGCTTACCACCTGGACTCAAACCCATCAGACCCTTACCCTCACTTTATGATGAAACAGTGAGAACCTGTCTATGGTATTAGCAAGCAGGGTGTTAGCAAGCAGGGTGATGTATAATAACCATATACATTCAGTGTAACTTAGACAGAACCCCTGTATGCCAACTTAAGCTTGCTGCACAGAGTGCAAGCGAGTAAAGTAGGAGTGAGGAAGGACCCCTCATTGTGGTAGTCCAATGAGAGCTGAAAACACAGCCTATGGAATTGTCACACCATTTCTTATCTATATATAAGTAATAAAAGTTGATGTGTGAAAGTGCACTTAACTTGTGTCAGTTCCCTGTTGTTCAATCGAATGTTGAATGTTTGAACTTCTCTCTCTTCAATTCTGTATCTCGGAGCTATAAGTACTTGTAATTCATAGTACAGGCCTAAGGAAAATTATCTCAGAGCCAGTCTTCCGTATTTTACCAATACCCGGAACAAATAAAAATTTCTTTCGATGACTAGTACCGGAAAGTTGCTCCTTCCACCACTAGTAAGAGGGAGAGTGGGGGTGAAATGTAAGATCCACTTGTATCCGTCGCGTCACAATCAGTTACAACAATATATTAGACAACAATGCCCACATCATCTACAACAACAGTAGAGGCGTTAAAAGCTGGGGGTGGGGGGTGGGGGGGCAGTGTTTGGGGGGGGGGGTGGGGTGGGGAGTATGGATCAATTGTCAGTTTGTTTGATTTGCAGTATGTCAGGCGCATGGAGGCAGATAGGTAACGACGACGACATCAACAAGAACAGTAGAAACAATGAGAGGTTTGGGGGGGGGGGGGGGGGAGTGTTGGTCAACTGTCACTTTGTTTGTTAGCAGTATGTGTGAATCTGGGGTGTGGAGGCTGTAGAAACAACGAAAAGTAAGGGGTGGGTGGGGGAGGGGGTGAGTATGAGTCAACTGTCAGTTTTTGTTTGATAGCAGTGTGACCATGAATCTGGGGCGTGGAGGTAGATAGACAACAGCAACAACAACATCAACAACAACAGCAGTAGAACAGTAGAAACAACAAAGGGGGGAGGGGAGGGGGAGAGTATGAGTCAACTGTCAGTTTGTTTGATAGCAGTATGTCAGAGGCATGGAGGCAGATAGACAAACAACAACAACATCATCATCAACAAGAACAACAGCAGTAGAAAGGACAAAAGGTGGGGAGGGGGGAGGGAGTATTAGTCATCTGTCAGGTTTGTTTGATAGCAGTATGTCTAGGAATCTGGGGGGTGGAGGCAGATAGACAACAACAACAACAACAAGAACAAGGACATCAGCAGTAGAGGCAACAAGATCTGGGAAGCGGGTGGGGGGGGAGGCGGGGGAGTACAGTGTCGGTCAGCTGTTAAGGACTGTTTAATAGCAATGTGTCTGTGGATCTGGGGCGTGTAGCCAGGGACAACAACAACAACAATAACGACAACAACGGTTACAACAATAACAACAGTAAAGGCAACAATATCTGGGAAGGGGGTGGGGTACAGTATTGGTCAACACCAGCGATTGCATGACAGCAGTTTGTTTGTGTATGGGGGGGGGGGGGGGGGGGGGGGGGGACAGTGTGTGTGTCCATGTGGAAAGAAGGAATTCTGTTAAAGGGGGGGGGGGGGGGTAGTATGGAGAATAGGATGGAATGGAAAAGTGTGTAAGAGAAAGAGAATAGGGGGAGGGGGTCTGAGTCAGACATTGTGAACTGCTTTGACTTACAATTAAAGGAGACTAGTGAATAGACTTTGTCAAAGGTAAGTTGTGCACTTAATAGAAATAACTGATCTAAAAGTTTTGAAAACCCATTAAACGTTTTTAACCACCTGTGGATGTCGCACTTTCATGCAAGAAAGGTCATTTATTCACACACACGAACATGTAATACTGAGCAGGGACGTTACTAAGGCAAACACACTTGATGCTGGTACTGCTTGTGGTGTGTAATGAATTACACAAAAGTCTTAGTTAAGACTTGGAACGGAGTCTGATAGTAGTCTGTTGTGGAGGTTTAGAAGATGTCTTGAAGCACCTGCAAAGGTCTCCTTGAAGTGTGTTCATTTCTTTGCCTGACAGTGTTGACTCTTCTACTCCCTGACCAGTTCTGTGCACCCTTTTGGTTTCCTGCTGCTGTGCCTGCTTGATCACTGCAGGGAAAGCAAGTGTGGGATGGAACCAACATTTTTGCCTTCCATGCATACAGAGAGTCCCCAGTGCTTTGATACACTTTGAACAACACTGCTTCTTCATGTGACGCATTTGGGGTCACCAGGTCGACGACGTCAATCTGGAGGACGTGACTCATGAGGAGGCTGTGGCTGTGCTGAAGTCCACTGGGGACGTCGTACACCTCACCATTGCCAAGCCCCCTACTTCCCTGACCTCAGTTCCCATGACGACGACCAGGGTAAGCTGCCTCATGTCGTACCATAATCAGTTGTTTTTTTATTCAACATGGTGACAGCCCTGATATGGCCTTTTGCAGTCGGGTGGGCTATATGCAACACTACCCTACCTTACTTAGCAGTCGGGTGGGCTATATGCAACACTACCCTACCTTACTTAGCAGTCGGGTGGGCTATATGCAACACTACCCTACCTTATTTAGCAGTCGGGTGGGCTATATGCAGCACTACCCTACCTTACCTCATCATTGCCAAACAAATAGACTATGAATCTAAATCACATTGAATTTGTTATACGTTTGATAGCAAATTTAGTTAGTTTGTCTGTGTGCATGTGTTTTGTTTCTGGTCCTTATTTGATTGGGGCAAAGCTGGAATCCATCTTGAAGCTTGATGCCGACTCCCCACGAGTGGAGGGGCTGACACACTGTCACTGAAGTGTGACGCCAGTGTGAACACCTCCATGCAGTCTGTTTGGCTTTTGTGAGCCGCTGGTTATCCATATAGCAGGGCTTAGACCAGGTCATTGTCCACAGTGAGGTGAAGTGGACAGTTCACTATCACTGTCACTCTTGCTTCTATATCAGAAAAATATGTTTTAAGTCTTTTTACAGTTGTCAAATCATCTCGTTGGAACAATGTGGTGGATGACCCTTGAGTGGTCGATAGGTTACGAATTTTGAATGGCAGATAGCTTGAATAGGGCAGAATGATAGTTCAAAGGTTAATAGTATGGGACTGTAGCTGCAGAATTGACAAAATACCAAGGGAAAAAATGCATGCAAAAGAGTCAAACCGTTGTGATGTGATGCTTCGACAACATTCAGAAATGTGGTTAAACTATATATGCAAGATTTACATTCCTTTAGAGGGACGTTGTTTTTTGGTTTGCTTAGTATTGTTTTAACCTAACAACTAAAACACCTGCCTTCCATTTCCCCTAACTCCTGATCCGATCATATCTGCCCAGTGAGTAACTCTTTTTTTTTTTGTTTTGACCATGGGGTATTGGGGGAAGTGTTGAGCATAATGATGCTGCATTTTAAAACTGTGTCCAGGTCCAGCAAGACCGTTGGCATTGTGCATATGAACAAGCCCAAAAAGCTAACGACCATTTTCTCCACACTATATTAGAGTCTGATGGTCAGTAGCAGTAAGTGACAGTGATAGAGGGCTGTCCATTCACACGGTAGTGGACCGTGTAGTGGCCCAGGCACAATTGAAATCAACGATGACTTGGACATTAGTGCAGAGTATTTTTCTTGGCAGGTTTGAACTAGGTTCAAACTTAGGCCCTGACTAAGGTGTCCAAGATGTGATTAGTAGCCATTAATATTCAGATCATTAAACTGCCAGTGAATAACCTCAGTGGTCTGTTGTAGACATCAATAACTCCCAGACCCATCTGCATCAAAGTGCAGTAACTGCTACAGCTTCATGCAAAGTGTGATGTGAATTTGCAGGTAGGTTCATTGTTTCATTGCCTTATTTCTTCTTTTTTTCATTTTCTTTTTTTTTTCATTGTTGCAACATTACTTAAATTTCATGAGTTTGTCCTGTGACACAGAAAATCAGTTTGGGAGCTTGATACATTTCACACCAGAAAGAACTTGAGAGTGAACCATTTAAACTACCATTGGTGTCAAGTGTGACAAAGAGTGAAGGTGAGTTTCCAGTCAGCACTGTCGTGGACAGTTCAGTTCAGCCCCAGGTGCCACTTAAGCAACAGCTACTGCTAGAAAGGCACGTAGACTGTCTGAGTATGACCACATTTGCTTGAAACTGTCTGAGTATGTCCACACATTTGCTTGAAACTGTCTGAGTATGTCCACATTTGCTTGAAAACTGTCTGAGTATGTCCACATTTGCTTGAAACTGTGATGGAAGTTACTGAGATGGCCAGGAAATAGGTATTAGCATCAAGCTTACGGCTTGATTCCATATTTTGCATAAACCAGCAAGTGACAAGCAAAAGGTCAGTTGTAATCGTTGCCAGTGCACGAGACAAACATAGAGCAAAGTACTTCCACATTTGCGTTATTGCACAATATTTGGAGCGATTTATATCTAAAGACATGTTTCTGATGTTTGAAGAAAAAAGTACCTGTGTTTGCAAGGTTCAGTTTTAACACGTCTGACACGTTGACACGTTTGTACTATGGTTATGATGATGTCAGGAATGTTTTGTGGGGAGAGGGGGGTGGGGGGAGGAGAAAAATGTGATTTGAAGGATGAAAAGATTCACCAATCAGAAAAAAAAAAAGTTATTTAAAGGATGAAAAGATTGACTAGCCAGGTGTGTCCTCATTGGCTGACAGATTCCTCAGCGCATCACAGTCACCCTACGTCTTCCGCTGCCTCTCCCATGTCCACATTCCGTCCCCCAACCCCCCCTCCCCCAAAACGCAGCGTGTCAGCAGAGGAAGAGGAGGATGACGAGAACTTTAGCAGGTGAGACTGCCCCTGTTGTTTTCGTTGTGAAGAGTGGTCTGTGTTGAGGAGTGGTCAGTGTTGTCTGTGTTGAGGGGTGGTCTGTGATGAGGAGTGGTCTGTATTGTCTGTGATGAGGTGTTGTCTGTGATGAGGAGTGGTCTGTGTTGTCTGTGATGAGGAGTGGTCTGTGTTGTCTGTGATGAGAAGTGGACTGTGTGTTGTCTGTGATGAGGAGTGGTCTGTGTTGAGGGGTGGTCTGTATTGTCTGTGATGAGGAGTGGTCTGTGTTGTCTGTTATGAGGTGTGGTCTGTGTTGTCTGTGATGAGGAGGTTTGTGTTGTCTGTGATGAGGAGTGGTCTGTGTTGTCTGTTATGAGGAATGGTCTGTGTTGTCTGTTATGAGATGTGGTCTGTGATGAAGCATGGTCTGTATTGAGGAATGGTCTGTTTGTCTGTGATGAGGAGTACTCACTGTTGTCTGTGATGAGGAGTGGTCTGTGTTTGTGATGAGGAGTATTCTGTGATGAGGAATGTTCTGTGTTGTCAGTGATGAGGAGTGGTCTGTGATGAGGAGTGGTCTGTGTCATTGGTGATGAGGAATGGTCTGTGTCATCTGTGATGAGGAATGGTCTGTGTTGTCAGTGATGAGGAGTGGTCTGTGATGAGGAGTGGTCTTTGTCATCGATGATGAGGAATGGTCTGTGTCATCTGTGATGAGGAATGGTCTGTGTTATCAGTGATGATGAGTGCTCTGTGATGAGGAGTGGTCTTTGTCATCGGTGATGAGGAATGGTCTGTGTCATCTGTGATGAGGAGTGGTCTGTGTTGAGAGGAATGGTCTGTGATGAGGAGTACTCTGTGTTGTCTGTGATGAGGAGTGGTCTGTGTTTGTGATGAGGAGTGGTCTGTGTTTGTGATGACGAGTGGTCTGTGTTTGTGATAAGGAGTGGTCTATGATGAGGAGTGGTTTGTGATGAGGAGTGGTCTGTGTGGTCTGTGATGAGGAGTGGTCTGTGATGAGGAGTGGTCTGTGTTGAGGAGTGGTCTGTGATGAGGAGTGGTCTGTGTGAGGAGTGGTCTGTGTTGAGGAGTGGTCTGTGATGAGGTATGCTCTATGATGAGGAGTGGTCTGTGTGTCTCTGTGAGGAGGAGTGGTCTGTGTTGCCTGTGATGAGGAGTGGTCTGTGTTGTCTGTGAGGAGGAGTGGTCTGTGATGAGGAGTGGTCTGTGTTGTCTGTGAGGAGGAGTGGTCTGTGATGAGGAGTGGTCTATGTTGCCTGTGATGAGGAGTGGTCTGTGTTGCCTGTGATGAGGAGTGGTCTGTGTTGCCTATGATGAGGAGTGGTCTGTGATGAGGAGTGGTCTGTGTTGTCTGTGATGAGGAGTGGTCTGTGTTGCCTGTGATGAGGAGTGGTCTGTGTTGCCTGTGATGAGGAGTGGTCTGTGTTGCCTGTGATGAGGAGTGGTCTGATGAGGAGTGGTCTGTGTTGCCTGTGATGAGGAGTGGTCTGTGTTGCCTGTGATGAGGAGTGGTCTGTGAGGAGGAGTGGTCTGTGATGAGGAGTGGTCTGTGTTGTCTGTGAGGAGGAGTGGTCTGTGATGAGGAGTGGTCTGTGTTGCCTGTGATGAAGAGTGGTCTGTGTTGCCTGCTATGAGGAGTGGTCTGTGTTGCCTATGATGAGGAGTGGTCTGTGATGAGGAGTGGTCTGTGTTGTCTGTGAGGAGGAGTGGTCTGTTGTCTGTGTGTGAGGAGGAGTGGTCTGTGTTGGTCTGTGTTGCCTGTGATGAGGAGTGGTCTGTGTTGCCTGTGATGAGGAGTGGTCTGTGATGAGGAGTGGTCTGTGTGTCTATGAGATGATGATGAGTGGTCTGTGTTGTCTGTGATAAGGAGTGGACAGTGTTGTCTGTGATGAGGAGTGGTCTGTGTTGTCTGTGATGAGGAGTGGTCTGTGATGAGGAGTGGTCTGTGTTGTCTGTGTTGAGGTGTGGTCTGTGTTGTCTGTGATGAGGAGTGGTCTGTGTTGAGGAGTGGTCTGTTATGAGGAGTGGTCTGTATTGTCTGTGATGTGTTGTTGTCTGTGTTGAGGAGTGGTCTGTGTTGTCTGTGTTGAGGAGTGGTCTGTGTTGTCTGTGATGAGGAGGAGGGTTTGTGCTGTCTGTGATGAGGAGTGGTCTGTGTTGTCTTTGGTGAGGAGTGGTTTGTGTTGTCTGTGATGAGGAGTGGTCTGTGTGTTGTCTGTGGTGAGGAGTGGTTGTGTTGTCTGTGTTGAGGAGTGGTCTGTGTTGAGGAGTGGTCTGTGTTGAGGAGTGGTGGTCTGTGTTGAGGAGTGGTCTGTGTTGAGGAGTGGTCTGTGTTGAGGAGTGGTCTGTGATGTCTGTGTTGAGGAGTGGTCTGTGTTGTCTGTGATGAAGAGTGGTCTGTGATGAGGAGTGGTCTGTGTTGAGGTGTGGTCTGTGTTGTCTGTGATGAAGAGTGGTCTGTGATGAGGATTGGTCTGTGTTGTCTCTGTTGAGGTGTGTGGTCTGTGTTGTCTGTGATGAGGAGTGGTCTATGTTGTCTGTGATGAAGAGTGGTCTGTGTTGTCTGTGTTGAGGTGTGGTCTGTGTTGTCTGTGATGAGAAGTGGTCTGTGTTGTCTGTGTTGAGGTGTGGTCTGTGTTGTCTGTGATGAGGCGTGGTCTGTGTGTCTGTCTGTGATGAAGAGTGGTCTGTGATGAGGAGTGGTCTGTGTTGTCTGTGATGAGGAGTGGTATGTCACAGTTTTAAGAGAGCTGAGATTGAGTATATGGCTTGAAAGGGAGAGAAACCCACCATTACTTTACCCCCCCCCCCCCCCCCAGCACCGCTAACAGCAGCACAACGTGAGCACTATACCACGTCTTTGCCTCGTAGGTCAGGAGTCATGAACTGGCCAGCTCAGTTCATCAATTGGCCAGGCTAGTGGTGCTCATTCTTGTATCATTAAAAAAAAACCATGATTTCATAAGGTATCACTATCGTTAACACTCAACAATATACTAAGTCATAACAGCGGTCATTCACACACATTTGAACACCACACACACCGCCGTGCATGCATAGTTGCCCATACCTCTGTTCTTGTGTATGAAAGTATGGTTGAAACTTGGGTGAAAAAAAAAGAAGATGTTAGTATGTGTCACATGCATTTTGAAATATGAGAATTACTCATGGTATTTTATGAAAGTTGGTTCAGATATAAGCTGCATGTGACGTGTCTGCCTCAGTCATTTGTGCACACACATTCACCGGCCCTCCTCAGCACAGTTGTGCAGCACAACATTACTGAGTTATTGTAACTTTGAGTTGGCTAACAGAATCAGTTGTTTCTTTTGTGTCTATTCCCCTTTTCGACCCCCCCCCCCCTCCCCTCTCTCTCTCTCTCTCTCTCTCTCTCTCTCTTTCTCTCTCGAACACCAAATGATCTGGTGTATGGAGAAACGAACTAGTATCCTGTTTACATAAATTCTCTTATAAAATGTTTTAGGTGTTGGTTAAAATTGACAAGAATGGATGAGCGTAGATTACCATACAAGGCTTATCATATGTTGTTTGATTTGGACAAACATGATAAGAGAAACTGGGCTCCAAATGTTTGTTGTAGATTATAATTATATATATGGGTTTGGTTATGTCTGGTTGAAAAGGCAAGGGGTTGACGGAATTAATGATTTTCTCCGAATCTTTACAGACAGATTAATTGCGTGCAGATGGCAAGAGTGGAATAATCATATTTGTAATTGTGAAAGATGTTATGTTTACATGACTTTTTGCATTGTGC
>JADBJO010002679.1:110000-257500 GCA_016801955.1 Conus betulinus | reverse complement strand
TAATCTGTTTCTTTCTGCAACGAGCCTCTGTCCTCTTTTGTCCGCTGCTTCCAACAAAGTGTCAGGCAGTCTCATTTTTTTCTAAGAGCCCAAATCACTATTGACAGAAAAACTGACCAGTGGGGAGCAAGCACCTTGTAAAGGTGAGTTTTCAGTGCGGGTTCATAGTGCACCAAAGGAAACCGCAAGGAAACCTTAAATTTTCTTCCTATTTTTTTTTTCTGAGGCTAGTGACAGTTAATTTCATTTATTTTATATTTGTTTATTTATGTATTTGTTTTTTCAAGTGCTTATTCACATTCTCAATTTTTTTTTTTAATTAGTGTTTGAAGAGGTTTTTTTTTTTTTTTACTGGTTTTAAAAGAAAATGTAACAATTTGGTGACAGACATGATGTGGCCAGTGATGCAAAATGTGTGACATCATTTTGAAACTATGATCATGTATCAGAGTCCATGGAGCTCTTATGGAGGTTTAAGTTCACCCCAAATTCTTGATCTTATTATGCCAGTGCTGTGTTTGTTTTTATTGTCTTAATAAACAAAGTAATCTAACAAACTAACAAATGATCAGTTTTGAAGTGAAAGATGTTTATGTTCGTCGTGTTGAATGTCATTGAAATCTTTTACCCATGACTCTCACAGCCTGCTAGTCTGTGAACTTGAGTGGTCTTGTAATTACCTCCCTTCAGTTCTTCCCCATGAATTTCGATCACCGGTGATCGACAATTTTCTGCCCGGAATTATGATATTTTAAACAACATTTTTGTTATCTGAAGCAATAATATACCCCAAAAACAGAAATAGACGCATTCATCACAAGCATAATATTATTTTAGGAATCATGCACAGAATGTTACGAAAAATTACGAAAAATTCATGCAAAAATGCAAACATCTCAAAAACTGCTGAGAGGTAATGCAAATTGGGTCCATGTGGATGGTGACAGATCCAGAGGTGAGGTGGGGAAAATGAGGTGGACTTATGTGGGTGTCTACCTATCCAGCGTTGACTTATCCGACAAAGAACGAGTCATGACTAGGGCTTTAGCTGTGACAAGAAAAAGTTGCTGAATTAACCAAATGTTGACTTAAATACTACTGTAGTCTTATGATCCTGATTGAGTATAAAAAGCAGATTTTAAGGACTTCTGAGTAAAGCCTCTGACACAAGTGAAAGTGTTTCTGAGAAAGATGTCCATGAACAGGATTCGAGCAGATATCCACTGTAAGCTCCATAGCACTGGGACAAAACATCACAAAAGACAAATTATCAAACAGCTTGATTCCATGTAACTTAATGAAAAATGTTTGAAGACTTATGACATCTTTTGCAAGTTTTTTTAAAGCCCAATTTGATTGCTGAGTTTGGGCACAAAAAGTGTTTATGTGTATGTGTTTGTGAAGAGGGTGAGGTGGTGGGAGTACTCTTTCAGCTCTGCCTACGAGGCTGTTTCCACCTGCATCGGTTGTTTGTTGGTTGGTTGTCTGTTAGCAAGATGATGCAAAAATGAGTAAATAATAACTCTACAGAACCAAATTTAACCAAATGTAGTGACGGAAATGAATAAATAAAAACTCTACAGAACCAAATTTAACCAAATGTTGTGACGGAAATGAATAAATAAAAACTCTACAGAACCAAATTTAACCAAATGTGGTGACAAAAATGAATAAATGAAAACTCCACAGAACCAAATTTAACCAAATGTGGTGACAAAAATGAATGAATAAAAACTCCACAGAACCAAATTTAACCAAATGTGGTGACAAAAATGAATAAATAAAAACTCCACAGAACCAAATTTAACCAAATGTGGTGACAAAAATGAATAAATAAAAACTCCACAGAACCAAATTTAACCAAATGTGGTGACAAAAATGAATAAATGAAAACTCCACAGAACCAAATTTATGGGATGTAACTCTCACTCATCATCAAGGTATTGAAAATTGTGTCTGTTCTTTCAGCTACTATTTGATTCATATGTATCCTCTGACAGACGCCTTGATGACTTGTCCAGGCTGCTTCAGGAGTTCTGCTGACCTAATATACACTTCTGGAGGCTTGCCTCCCTTGAGTGTGCCAACAGCTTCTTCCGCTTCATGATGACTTGCCTCCCTTGAGTGTTCCAACAGCTTCTTTCACTTCATGATGACTGGTCTCCCTTGAGTGTGCCAACAGCTTCTTTCACTTTATGATGACTTGCCTCCCTTGAGTGTGCCAACAGCTTCTTTCACTTTATGATGACTTGCCTCCCTTGAGTGTGCCAACAGCTTCTTTCACTTTATGATGACTTGCCTCCCTTGAGTGTGCCAACAGCTTCTTTCTCTTCATGATGACTTGCCCCCCTTGAGTGTGCCAACAGCTTCTTTCTCTTTATGATGACTTGCCTCCCTTGAGTGTGCCAACAGCTTCTTTCACAAGTTCAGGGAAATACGGAGGATCTTGATCCTCTCAATACTACACCTTCTGTAGTGAGGTGCTTTCATCCCTTGTGTAAGGATCCCAAATGTAGCCTGTGTCTCCAAGAGTGAGACTGAGATGGGTGTGTTGTTGTTGTTGTTGTCGTTGTTATTTTTGCAACAGTATTTCTTTGTCAACAGAAGAAACTTTGATCCTTCTTCCTCATCTTTTGAAAATATTTTATCAAATTATCAACAAATGTGTGAATTTGTTCAAGGGTTGCTTAAGGGCCACATTGATCTTTCTGGTTTTTTTGATTTTTTTGTCCTTTATTGCTCCTTTAAATGATTTTGTGCTAAGATTTTACACACTCTGCTTTGAACTCCACACACACACACACAAACACAAGCACTTAATAGGTGTTCACATGTGCTTGCACACATACTCACATTTACACATGAACAGCCACAGACATTTTTGTGTGTCATAATATCTCTAGATGAAAGAAGACATTGAACCAAAGAGAAGAAACATGACAAGCACATGCACACACACACATGCGTGTGTACACACACACACACACACACACACACACACAACCATACACAACCACACACACACAGAGGCATATTGGCCCAAATATTCATGAACATACACACAAGATACTGGCACACATACACACACATACATACAAACTATCACAAACTCGTATATGCATACAAAACTATCACATACACACATGCATAAGAATGTGACACAGCTTCCAGGTTAGAAAGAAAAAAAAATAACCAGAATTGATTCTGACTGGCAAGCTTCGTGTGTGCAACTCAGTTCGTGAGTAAATTGTGTTTCTGTTGTTGTTCCTACTTGGATTCATTTTCTTACCACACAGACAGTTTCACGATGGAGCAATGGGGATCAATTTCTGCATCATTTTGTCTATCTGTTTAAGTCTAGTTCCATAATCAAACTAGTTTTGATATTTCAGCTGGTTTGATATTACAAAGCATCCACAGATAATAAAACACACACACACACAAAACAATGCAATGCAAAGTAGAAAAGGCAATAACAAAGAAAAAGAAAAGTGGGGGTGGGGGGGGTGAGAAAGAAAAAAACCCAACAGCATGGGATGATCATAGCAGACATAAATAACACATTTCTGTTGACACAAAATGCGATGTTAGAATGGGGAGGGGGTGAGGGTGGGGGGGCGTATTTGAAAGAGGAGCTGGGATGGGCAGTATATAGGGTGTGGTTGGATGACCAGCTTAACAGCACACGGGAAAATTCTAGCCATTTGTTGCCAACAAAAGAGCACTAACTATGTGACCCAGTCGTTCTCTGCCACGTTTTTATTATACCACTACAGATGCCACTGATATTTACATCGTATTGTTTTATTGTTTCGAAACCAACCCCAACCCCCTCACACATTCCCTTCTTTTCTCTCTCTCCCTGTACTGGAACGATGGCACTGCCTCCACGGTCCAATCAGCGTCCGTATTACAAACGCGCGAAGGCAGTAAAGACGACAAACATGGCGGACCAGCGATAAGTAGATTGCCGAATCTTTGCGCATAATCTGTGTAAAGTTTGGATTGCTATCTTTCCCCGATGTTTTGCGCGGCATGTACTGTGGTGTGTTTTAGTGGGTCACTAGTGTAATCAGAATGATCAAACAGCCGAAGCAGAAGGAGCCCTACTTCTACGATCCGCGGGTTCGGAGGTAAGCGTCTGCTACGACTGTGTCTGAATGAATGTGATCTGGATCAGCTATGGAACCACCTCTTTTCTTCCGAATAAAACTTACGTTCCTCGTGTGATTGTGTAATTAGTAGATGTCTTCTGCCCATGGAAGTCAGAGAATTGTAGGACATTTGCTTCGACGTTTAGATAAACACCGTGTAATATTTATTTCCGAATGCAGTAATCGGTTTTATGTGCAGTCGTCCATTTGATGATTCAGCCTTGTTATTCTCCAAGAGTTGTTTAACTTGCTGTCGCTGGTCACAGTTGACGGATTTGTGTTAATGAGCAAAACTTTACCAAAACCAGAATACCTTATATACAGATTTTTCTTAGTATTGATAGTCGTGCAGTTTCTTCTTCTTCATCTTTTTTGGTTTCTGCCCGCTTTCATCAAGCGGAAGATTCTGGCATCTACAAAGGGGTTCCGGTTTGCTGTGAGAGTTGTGGGTCAGTTTATGCAGTCAGTGCTCACTACCAAACTGCATGGACAGTGGGCAGGGAAAGTGGGGGCCACCACACCCACTATTTCAGACCTCTAACCATACTTTGGCAAGCCCTACTTTGGAGTGTGGTGGGGGAGGGTTTGTACTCTAGGCATGGGGTGGGAGGGGATGGTGGGGGAAGATGGGGGTGGGGAATGGGGGGGGGGGGGGGGGGGGGGTGTAGATCAGAGGTAGGACTGAAAGTCTACCACCCAGGCTGATTGAACTGC
This sequence comes from Conus betulinus, assembly GCA_016801955.1. Lineage (NCBI taxonomy): Eukaryota > Metazoa > Mollusca > Gastropoda > Neogastropoda > Conidae > Conus > Conus betulinus. Next base: position 252,632 of record JADBJO010002679.1, on the reverse strand, counting down.
CTCAGGTGGGAGCTTATTGAACTCCTTGGTGGTGCAGGGGAAGAAGGAGTATTTACGATAATTTCTGCGGCAGGACTCCATGGCGTACTGGTGTACATGAAAGTGCTGAGTGGCGTATCCATTTTTCAGGAGTCATGGCGCATGGTTGGTCTTGATCATGATGTCGCCATGGTGATACTTATGCAGTGTTGTCAGGCGGGTTCTTCTTCGCGGATCTTCCAGTGATCCATCTCAGCTGGTCAAACATTTCTCCCACGCTCGATGTTTGGCAGTAGTGGTTTACTACCCAGCGGGCAGCTCTCCTCTCCTTTAAATATCAGTTGTTAAGTTCATGTTGTCACAGACTTTTCTTAGTATTGATAGTCGTGCAGTTTAAATACGCACTTGTTAACTTCATGTTGTTTATTGCCCAGCTGACCACCATTTCAAGGCTGTCCAGAAAATGAAACCAGTACAAAAGAGAAACTTTATGTCTTAAGACTTAAGTCTTCAGCTGGTCGGAGGGGGGTTCCAAACTTGGATTTTTTTGGGACCATTTTACTGTCAGCATCACAGAAGTGAACATAGTGCTATTCCTCTTCACACCCATCAACACACTCTGCTCCAACCTTATTCCTCCCCCCTTTCATCTACAAACTCTCCTGCCTTGCACTATCTTTTTAAAGAATAAAATAAACATTGCATCACAACATTAATATTTGATGTGTGACAGAGTAAGGCTAAGGTGAATTGATAAAAGGTGATTGGTGTGAATGTTGAGATTTTCTATTATTGGTGATGGAATGAAGAAGAAGAAATATGCGTGCAAAATAACTGCTTGAGTTTTGTGGAAGGATCGTGACCTGCTTCTGCTTTCCTCTAGTTACAAAATTGCAAACTTACTCATGATGTTTCATAGGAACTGTACTGATTTTGTGGAATGCAGCATAAACCCTAATCAGTCTAAATCTACATCTAATCAGTTAAATTCCCTGAGATCTTCATCACTATCAGGTGCCTATCTAGATGTGGTTGTCAATGTTATGGACTCCGAGAGAGAGAGGAGAGAGAGAGAAGAGAGAGAGAGAGAGAGAGAGTGAGAGAGAGAGAGAAGGGGGGGGGAGGGCGTGCGTGTGAATGTGCACACTCTTTCTGTCACCAATAAAATAATCTCTCTCTCTCTCTCTCTCTCTCTCTCTCTCTCTCTCTCTCTCTGTGTCAGTGTCACCATCTTTCCTCTCTCTTACTCATTCTGGCACTCTGTGTCCTGTTTCTTCCTTTGATTTTCTGTGAAATGATTTGACAGGAGCAGTGGGATGGGGGTAAGCATGGTAACAATAAAGTTCAGTGGTTCACGCCCCCCCCCCCCCCCCCAATCTTACAGTTACACACACATGTGTGCATGCTCATGTGTGCACTCACACACACACACACACACACACACACACACACACACATACATAGTATGATGACTTTACGATTGGGTTTAGATCTGATTTAGCCATTTAAACATACTGACACTGCATCCTAGACTTGAAAATCTGGGCAGAAGACATCTAACTAAAAGAAAAACAAAAAACAAAACAAAACAAAATACAATAGTAAAAATAAAAAGAAAGGGGAAAAAAAAAAGAAAAAGAAAGACAGATTTCGAATATAACATTCACACTGGGTCCCTGAATCGGTGAAAATCTTACACAAAGGTGCATTCACACACACACACACACACACACACACACACACACACACACACACACACACACACACACACACACACATACACACTCATCATGTATTACTGATGGGTATCACACATTCTCGTTGACCCCAGCTGAATTTTGTGTGTCACACACACAAGTCTGGTCTCTTTCTACCAGTCACCTCATTTCAGGCCTGCACACAAGCACTCCTCACAGCCACTGCACTGCCCCGCAGACCTGCATCTGAGCAATGCTTGGGCCACAGAACTGTCGTATTCACACTGCTAATGCTAATGTAGTCCAACTGGTCAAGTTCCAAAACTATGCAAGTGACAGTTCACAGATCTGACACAGTTAGAAATTTAAATCTGGCATAATGATAAAAATAATGATAATAATAATAATAGCAATAAAAATGAAAATGGATCTATAGTTATGTTGTTTAATTTAATCTGCAAATACCCCAGGTCTGTGCATCTAATTCTCAGTATTCACACACAAACACACGCAAATATGTACACACACACACACACACACACACACACACACGCACGCACGCACGCACGCACGCACGCACGCACGCACACACACACACACACACACACAGACAATCTTCGCACATCCATGTGTGCACACTGACATGCTGAACACACAAACATAAGGCAAAACCAATCAAGGTTAGGAGTCAGGGAAAATCTTGATATATATATGACCTGAAGGAACAGAGAGAATTATAAGCACTGCAGAAGAAAAACACTGTCCCATACAGACAGCACTTGAATAGATCAAGCATGCTCTTTGAAGTTCTTGGTATGGAAATGAGGGATCTAAAGGGGATCTAAAGGGATCTAAAGGGATCTAAAGGGGACGAGAATCGACAGATGAACACATGGGCCCAGCAGGAGTGTTCAGTTGGAGATGGTCAGAAAGATGTTATGGAGCTGGACTATTCAGAGACATTGAGCACAGACTGTTATCAAATCATTTTTTTTAAACAGGAAATCAGTAAAGAACACATGGGTGGATTTAGAACACCTGAAATTAGTCTGGCTGCAGTTTTCTGTACTTTCTGTAACTGAAAAATAAGATGTTTGGGCAGTCAGCAAAAAAGAATTACAGTGATCAGTAATCTACTAGCCATGAAAGAACAAAAAGTAGATGTTTTCGTTAAAAGGTGTACATACTACTATCAAATGGATTTTTATTACTCATATGCAAAGCAACTGATTTTTTTTTTTAACCATGTGGAGTTAAAATAACTTGGTAGTGTGTTTTCTAAATTTATATAAAAAACCTGAAATGATCCGTTTAAATATAAAATCAAATTTGCATCTGACAAAGCATGAAATGTCTCAAAAAAAAAAACCCTTCCTGTATGAAAAAGTAATACCTTTTTACACAATTATTTGGCTATATGTATCAAACCATAAGAAACCCTGAAGAGATGAAATTTTCCAGATTTCATGGATAAAACTTTTATTAAAAGTGTCTTTCTATGTCTGTCTCTCTGTCTCTTGTCTCTGTCTCTGTCTCTCTCTCTCTCTCTCTCTCTCTCTCTCTCTCTCTCTCTCTTTCTCTAAAGGTCTCTCTCTCATGCACATGTGTTCAGGGACACTTTCAAAATTCATCTGCTGCTTATATTTGCATTGGTACTGACTAATCATCTTCAGCATTGTTTATCATGTGGACATAACATCCTTTGATACTTACTAATGGGCAGAGCATATTGTATCGCCTAAGGGTCATGTGGTTACACCCTTTGACACTAATGGGCAGAGCATAGTGTATCACCTATGTGTCAACGGCTGTACAGTGTGTTGCAGGAGCTGTCATGATGTTTTGTTTGTTTGTTTGTTTTGCTTTTGCAGCTACAGTGTTCAACCATGAATGATGACCTCTTGTCTGCTACACCTTACACCATCATGTTATTAATACACACGCAGACTTACACTGAAGAATGGTACAATGCGTTGTTTGTGCCTGTGAACTACATCTTTTCCTCCCTTCACTTCTATCCCCCTTCCCCCCCCCCCCCCCCCCCCCCCCCCCCCCCACTACCCTCCCTCCTGTTCCTCCACCCCACCTCACCACCCGTCCCACCTCCCCAATTCATACATGTGTGTGCAAGCCTGACACTGAAGAGTTAAAATTGTTGTGAATAGGTTCTCTAGCTGTCAAGGGACAGCCCACTTCCTTACTTCCTGCAGCACCAGGGTGTGTACATATGTAAGTTCAGCATTCATGTCATTCTTTTCCACCTGCACAGAGTGGCCTACTCTTCCCACAGATAGAATGGGACTGAAAATGCTTGTGCAGTTTTTTTGTGTGCGCACACCCAGGTCTGAAGTCTTCTCTGCAAGACTGCGAAGGATCAGGGAGGCTGCACAGGTGGTAGCTCCAAACAAAAAAAAAATTCTTCCAGCTTGGCTGTCTCTTGTGTTGGAATTGAACACTCCATGTTGGGACCAAGAGTCTGGAATCTTATCCAGTTGATCAGCCACGCCTTGGGTTATTTATATAATGTACACAAATGAATATTTTAACAGCTGAAATGAAAGAAAAAACAATACTAGAAATGTGGAAGGAAACAGTTGTTACGTTGATATGAATGAAGGTGTGTGAAAAAGTTTCTTACCATCGTCATGGTGGGTTTTTACATTTTTATGAAAATCATTTGAAAATAAGGAAGTATTAGACACAGTTGAATTGTGTAATTTGTATTAAAACCATTGAAGACATGTTGCCAAGAACACTGTGAACAGTGAGCGAGTTAGTGCCCGTCTTTCTCTGCCTCCCAATGTGAGGGTGGGTTGGCTCCAGGATGACCAGTTTCTGGAAGTGTCCACAACAGTGAATAAATCTTCAAAGCTTTTGTGCCCATGTTAACCTTGTTAAGTTGCCCCCACTCCCTATGCCTCCTACTTGTCTCTCCAACCTTTAAAAAAAAAAAAAAAATCCAGGCTAAGGTGTCACACACCTCACGCCGTGCACTCATATTAGTTTCCTGTAAATTCAGCTGTCCACAAAACACCTGGGCACTTGTTCAGGTGATGACCTTTCGCTGGTATCCTCAAGTGTGGAGAAGCTTCAAAGATCTAACACCCCACAGACCCAAGTGTTAATCTTTCCTGGTAACCTCCCTTGGTTTGGAAAGCAGACCTTGTTTACCCATATGATTTCACTGTATTTTGTACACATATTTGGCAAAAATACAATCAATACAACGAATTATAAAGAAATAGGTTTAAAAAAAAAAATTCTGGAGACAAGGTTCTTAAGCGGTAATTGAACTTGTGGAAAATAACTGTGGTGGAAGCTTTGACCAAAGAATGATAACTCTTGCTAACTTCTGTGCGTGAATTTGTGTTTTGCAGTGTCGGTTTCTTTGACAACATGCCCAGTATTGTCGAAAAAACCGGGGAGAGCTCATGAACTTGTGCTAAAGTGTGCAAATGAATCAGGTTTGAAAGTAATTTGTATCAGAAAGAACCTGTTTTACTGTAGTTGGTGAAAGATTAGGCAGTGACTACCGGCAAGAAGTGTCTGCAATGACTGTGATAGCAGATGAAAACAAAGTAAAGGAACTTCCCCCCCCTCTCCACTCTTCCCCTTCTCCCTCCAGTTTTTACAGACATTTGGAATTATGTACACACTATGGGGGCCGGAATAGCTCAGTTGGTAGAGCTCTGGATTCATAGTCCAAGGGTTGCGGGTTTCAAATCTCCACCGGGCCGTTTCGGTACAGGGGAACTTTTCCCTCGGAGTTAACATTGGTTCTGACTCCATTTCCCATACAGTCCTTCGAATGAGACTCTAAACTGAGGTTCCCTGTGTGAAGGCATGCATAACATCTTGCACACATGTAAAAATCCCATCACCAACTTTCGGAAGAGAAGGCCAGTTTGGCTGTTGGTATAGATGACACGTTACACATAGCATGCACCTTCCCCGAAGATGGAGTATGACTGCCTTTATGGTAGGATTAAAAAAAAAACAAAAAAAAAAACGGCCCTGCACACAAAACTCCACTCACTTTGTTGGACAGATGGGATTAATACTTGTCTGTCTATATAGGGGGTGTCCGCAGGAGTATCGGCCTGCGTATGCATAAGAAGTACACACTATTTGTAGAAACTATGTTCATTTTCGTCAAAAAATACACCCAAAGCAGTTTTAGGGCAAAGAGGTCTGGGAAAGTCTTCAGGCAGGCCAAGTTCTGGCTGTTCTTTGAGCTGTGCAGGTTTGCTGCACACCAGTTGTGTGACCAGTCGGACAGACACACAGTGTGGTGTTGTGGGGTCAGTGACCTGTGGTTGTCACTCTGCCTAGGGGGAGTGAACTGTGCGATGTGCCAGGACACGCAGCTGATGATTAAACGATAGAAAAAAATAAAAGGCCTTCAGAGAGCTGGGGCTGAGTCATGTGGGAAGTGAGGTCACCAGCCTTGTGTTGTCAGGTTAGGGGCCCAGTCCCAATGCATTGCACGCCTTCTCCATGGTTTTATGCTGGTAGTACTTCTTCTTTCCTGACATTCCTTCTGCTCTGCATTTGTGGGAGGGAAGAAGGAGAAAGTTGGTTTGAAGATGTTGTCTGTTACGGTTGTGTACAACTTTTTCAGCGCTACTGTGAACAGTTCTCTTGTCTTTGTACTAGAAACTGTTTCACTTTTTTTTTTTTTTTTTTGGGGGGGGGGGGGGGGGGGGGGGGGGGGGTGTCACAACTGATGAGATCCTAGCTATCTTGATGTTATATGAAAATTTGGTGGTGAACATTGTCCAGAAGAAACACTGGCTGTTGCATTTTGCAGTGTCTGCCTGTATGGCATTTACGATTCCCTTTTTTTTTTCTTTATTTCTTTTATCATTACATTTAAAAAAAAAAAAAAACTTTTGAAATCTGAGATTAATGAATTGGTGCACATACTAGTTAATTTTAAGGCCTACTTTGTCCACCTTAAGGATTTATAGAGATCAGCTGCCATGTAGGTAGCTGTGTGTAAACTGAGCCTTTCTTACTTTTCTGTGATCTGCTCCCCCTCCCCCACAGATGTGAGTATTGTTCCTGTTTATTGGCAGCAGCCCTCAGTGATAAGGCCCTATGTGGTGGTCTGGACTCTGTCAATAGACCAAGTGGACACCCTGACCATGACATTCATATATAATATATATAAAAGTCCTTCAAATGAGACCAAAAACTGAGGTTCCATGTGTGAACTCATGCATAACATCTTGCACACACGTAAAATCCCATCTCAAACTTTTGGAAGAGAAGGCCAGTTTGACCCTTGGTATGGATGACAATTTTGTTACACATAGCATGCACCCTGGGTGAGAAATTGAAAGAATGAAAAAAGTAAGGAAATTGAGTGAACGATAAATTGACTGGATGACATGAGAAATGGCTGAATCAGTGCTGGCAGGCAGCTCTTCAGTTGGCATTTCCCAGGTAGGCAGCCTATTGTGTACACAAGAGTATGGATTGTCAGCAGCCTAAAACCTTTGGCAAGGTGCTTTATAAATGCTCTGTTAGTATTATCATAATTATAATATATATATATATATCCTTGACAGCTGCCGTCTGGGTTGGTGGAGGTTTCTGGCGTGTGGTAGCAGAAACTGGACATACTGCTGGAAGTGGGCAGTCCTGTGTCTTGTCTCACTGGGGCCCAAGGTTGTAGGGGCAGGGCTGTGTCCTGGGCTAGTTTCTGTCATGATATGTACTTGTAAGGTATTTGCCTCCTGGGGAATCCTAAGGCATTTATAATGGATAAGGGAGACGAAGGGGAGGTGAAAATGAATTAAAAGAAACTCATTTAAAGCTGAACCAAATTGCATGTCATGCTATCATATTCCCAGATTCTGCTATTTTCCTCCATACATTTTTCTTTTTCAACCTCTCCCTCTCTCTCCCTCTCTCTCTCTGCCTGTGTCTTTGTCCGTCTTGTCTTTCTTCCTATGAGTCTGTCTGTCTCTCTCCCCCCCCTTGTCCCCTACACCCCTCCTCTCCTCATACTCATACAGACACAAACACAAAAATGTGCGCATGCACACAAACACACAAAAATGTGCGCATGCACACAAACACAAAAATGTGCGCATGCACACAAACACAAAAATGCACCCATGCCCGCACGCCCTCAAACACGCACACACACTTACATAGTCACACACACACACACACACACACACACACACACACACACACACACACACACACACACACACACACTTGAACAGCACATGCGCATGCATGTAGTGCTTAGAATAGATAAGTAAGGGAGAAGGAGGCAGGCATTTCAGCATGGCTTGAGTCATCAAACAAAGCTAGATGATTGGAGGCATGGTGAACAAGGTGAAGACAGGGATTGCCGATGATAGATCCCAGCAAGGCCAGGGCCTGTTGACCCCATTGCTTGTTTGTTAGTTTTTTGTTTTTTTTTTTTTCCTGTGGACAATATAAAACAACATGCATGGTCTGCTGAGGAGGGAAGAACACGAAAAAAGATTGGGTTAAAACAGGTGGTTTCGGTTTACATTTTTAGCACATTAGTGTCAGGGTATGATGACATCAGTGTGTGCATACGCATGCGTGTGCTGTATGTGCGCAATGTGTTTTTAGGGCATTGGTGCCACAGTATGAATGCCTATCTGTGTGCACATGCATGCAGGTGCTGTGTATGCACATTGTGTTTTCAGCACATTGGTGTCACAGTCTGAATGCGTATATATGTCTGTGCATGTGCTGCTGTGTGTGTGTGTGTGTGTGTGCGCTTGGGCATACATGAGCTCTTCGTGGTTGTCTATACATTGTGTGTGTGTGTGTGTGTGTGTCACTGTGTGTGTGTGTGTGTGTGTGTGTGTGTGTGTGTGTTCAGTGCAGTGTTGTTCCATTACATTACGCTTCTTTGATATGCCACCCATTCACTGTCAGCATTGCGCTTCATTGAGAGGGCAGTGGTGTACAGTGCATACAGAACAGATTGTTGGCATAACTAGCAGATCATGTTTCAGTGCTGGCAATCGGGGGGGGGGGGGGGGGGGGGGGCAAAAGAATACATTCATTATGACACAGCCCTCGTCCCAGGTTCTTTCGGTTTTTTTTTTTTTTTTTTTTTTTTTTTTTTTTTTTTTTTTTTTTTTTTTTTTTTTTTTAACACCTGTGTGCATTCGTAGGACATGATCACGTACTGAACTATCACATACTGAACTATGTGCGGTTGTGAGGTGAAGTCGTTATTGGCTGGTCAAATGCAAGGGGGAGGGGGGAAATGGTGGAGGGAGGGGGGGGGGGGGGGGTAGGGTAGGTGTATCATTTAACTCCTCACCTTCTTGAACTAGACTTATGAACTTTCATAGTGTGTACCAGTTTGAGTGGCTGAAAATTAGCTTCATGATTATAGTTGTGTATACATGTATTTTTGTTTGCGTTTGAAGATTTTTCTGGTTTGGGGATTTAAAAAAAAAAGAAGATAAGATCGAGCAGTGGAGAAAAGGTAAACTATCGTAGTTACACTATAAGAGGCATGCCTGTAAAATGGGATCATCTGATTTGATCTGTGTTACATTCAGCTTTCAAGTCTATTTTTAGGGCAACTTTAAACAGATGACATCATCATGGATTGAACTGAATGTTAGCAAAAGCAGGGGGAGGGGAAGCAGGACTATTTCAACCAGTTGATGTCATCGTGGAATGACCTGAATGCCTGTAAAAGCAGGATGGGGGTGCTTCAGCTGTATGACAACATCATGTTCTTCTTAATGTTCCATCTAACAGCAAAAATACGCAAAAAAACTGCCTGTGTTGCCATCAAGCTCTCGAAGGGAGTGTACTCTCATGGTTGTAGGCCACACAGTTTCCAAGAAGTGTGTGTGTGTGTGTGTGTGTGTGTGTGTGTGTGTGTGTGCGTGTGTGTGTGTGTGTGTGTGTGTGTGTGTGTGTGTGTGTGTGTGTGGTGTGTGTGTGTGTATGTGTGTGTGTGTGTGTGTATGTGTGTGTGTGTGTGTGTGTGTGTGTGTGTGTGTGTGTGTGTGTTTTAAAATCCATCAGTCTGAAGAAGAATCAAAAGGTTGAAACATGTTGAGTCTGTTTTGTCATTTGTCCGTTTGTATGGTTCGCAGCACAGAGACTCTCTGTTTCACTCTTTCTGAAAATGTCATGACCGCATGCAGTCCAAGTTAGAGAATAAGCGTTACATCGCTACCTTGGAACAAATGGTACCGACAAGTGACAGTATGGAGCTTCCATTTGTTGGGCATGCTCATAACCCATCTTTCTTATTTTTGATGCAGTCATGAGCCCTGAAGCTGTGATGGTAAACTCATCCACTCACACATGCACTCCTTCATCCCCCCCCCCCCCCTTCCAAAAAAAAAGGGGGGAGGGGGGAGTATGTCTGTATACATAGACTGACAGTTGAAGGTACATGTTAAAATCCCTGTTGATAAAGCAGTGAAAGGGAGAAAAGCTGTTTGTTCTCCTGTCATCGCAAGCAGGGGAAATGTCAGCCTGCCCGTTTTGTTGCGTGATGAAATAATCATGCTCTCTCAGCAAGCTGCTGTTTGAAAGGGAATTCAAACTGTTGTTTCCAAAGTATGAACAATACATGTATCCCCCTCTCTCTCTCCTTCCCTTCCTCTCTCTCCCTCCCTTCCTCTCTGAGTCTCTCTCTCTCTCTCTCTCTCTCTCTCTCTCTGAAACTCTCTTCATTCTCTTTCTCCACTCCCCATCCCCACTCTCTGCCTCTGTCTATCCCTCTCTGTGTCTCTCTCTGTCTCTGTCTCTGTCTGTCTGTCTGTCTGTCTGTCTGTCTGTCTCTCTCTGTCTCTCTCTCTCTCTCTCTCTCTCTCTCTCTCTCTCTCTCTCTCTCTCTCTCTCTCTCTCAGAGACAGTCTCTTCATTCTGTTTCTCCTCTCCCCACCACCACTCTGTCTCTGTTTGTCTGTCTCTGTGTCTCTGTCTCTGTCAGTCTGCCTGTCTGCCTGTCCTGTCTGTCTGTCTGTCTGTCTGTCTCTCTCTCTCTCTCATTCTTCATTGGTCTTCTCCATCCCTACTTGAGTACTTCCCTCTCACGCTCCCCAGACTCTCTTCCTCTAATCAGACATTGCATTGTTCATTCTTAATTGTACATATTCATTATTGTGTATGTGTTGATATAATGCATTTCTGTACGATGTTTTTTTTTTTTTTTTTCTCTCACACATTTGGAAATCTTTCCTGTATATGAGGGCTGGATGAAAAAAGAAAAAAAAAAAAAAAAGAGGAGTCACTGACATTGTGCTTAGTACCCCTTTCCCTCAGTTAACAGTTCTGTTGGTTGGTTCTGTCTCACACAGTCGTCTTCCCATCCCCTTTCCACCTGCTGAGTTGAGCAGGTGAGAGCCGGCTGATTGTAAAGACAAGACATAGGGGGAGTGGGGGGGGGGGGGGGGGGGGGGGGTAATGAAAGGATGTATTCTGTGGAAACCCAGGCTTGGGAAGCCAGGTGGCACTGGCAGGTTCCGGGGTGCCTGTGCTGTTGGCGATGATGTTCCTGTCTGTGGTCTGGTTGTGCTACCACTTATTTATAAACAAACCTTGGGTTAAGAGAGGGGGTGGAGGCTCTGGTTGGGTAAAGGGGAGGGGGAGGGAGGGGAGAGAGAAGGGGGCAGAGGGGTGGGGGGTGGGGATAGGAGGCAGAGGGAAAGAGACATAGGTCTTTGACAGCCCTGATGTACCTTTGTTGTTTTTATCTCTCCCCCCCCCCCCCCCCCCCCACCCTCCCTCCTTCTCTCCCTCTCTGTCTGTCTCTCTGTGTGGTTGTGATGAAGTAGATAAATACTGTTTTGCGCACACATCAAAGGACATTAATTCAAGGCTTCTTTCTCTCTCTCTCTCTCTCTCTCTCTCTCTCTCTCTCTCTCTCTCTCTCTCTCTCTCTCTCCCCTACTATCCCACCATTTCTTTCTCCTTCCACCCTCCCCTCACTTTTCACACCCTCTCTCTCTCTCTCTCTCTCTCTCTGGCTCTCCTCCCCCCCTCTGTCTCTCTCCCCCCTCCCACCCCTCCCTCTCTTTGTCTGTCTGTCTGTCTGTCTGTCTCTTTCTCTCCCCCCCCCCCCCCCCCCCCCCCCAACACACACACACACACGCACTCTCTCTAGAGGAGGACAATCATTTCACGTATACACCTTAACGCTGTTAATCAAGATCATCACTTAAGTGTGTTTAGTCATCGGCACACAAAGCACAGGTCAGCTTTTGAAATGCAGCTTTTCAAGATGATGGTGCTTGTTATCAAAACTTGCAATTATTGTCAACCAGATCACACAAATGATGTATTTGTCTTTATAAATGATGTGTACATGTTTTCTGTTTTGTTTGTTTTTGTTTTTTTTTTGTGGTTTCCAGTATTGTGTGCTTAATAGTCTGTATACACACTAATTTTCCTTCACTCTCTGAATGTAATTGGGAGGACCACTTATAGACTTTACTTCCTAACAGCGATGCTACGCACCAAGCTAGCACCAGGTGCCCTATCTTCTCATCTGTGGCTTGTGAATCAGGGCCAGGTGCCAGCGTTCAGTAGCCTTCAGTAAAATCACTTGTGTACTCTCTGTCTCTCTCTCTCTCTCTCTCTCTCTCTCTCTCTTTGTCTCTCTGTTTCTCTCTCTCTCTTCTCTCTCTCTCTCTCTCTCCCCCTTCCCTCCTACTGGGCCAATGGCCTGATTAAAATTCAGTTATTAATCTCTGTCTCTCTCTCTCTCTCTCTCTCTCTCTCTCTCTCCCCCCTCCCTCCCCCCTCTCCTCTCTGTCTCTCTCTCTCTCTGTGGCTGACTTGCATCTTTCAAAGAGGGGTTGTTGAGTTGTAAAGACTAACACATGGATCTTTTGTTTACAAGTCTTTGACCAGTAGCAGGTGCATGCAAGTATAGGACTATAGTGTGTGAACAAGAGGTAGATGGGTGGAAGGAGAGAAATGGTGAGGGCGGAGGAACTGGAGAGAAAGAAGGAGGGAGGGGAAAAATTCTCACATGCATATGTTATCATCTTAAAACCAGTCTCGTTAAACGGCCCTTCCAGGTGCATATGATGATGATGATGAATTAATTTAAGCTTGTTCTTCCGTTTTTAAAAACCAGCCTTTGATAGCATTCCATTTGTAGAAGTATTTTTTCATACTTATTTTCACTGTGTAAAATTGTCACTACAACTTGAGCTGAATCTAACAGTATGAACTGGTTCAGTCAGCAATGTGTGTGTAAATCTTTATCCGCTTCAAAATCTGTGTTCTTCAGCAAGAAAGTGATGTTACTATCAGTGCTGTCTGGATCATAAAAAGAAAGTCAAAATAGCATGCAAACATCACAATAGAGCAGATTGTGGTGATGATTGATGGCGTGGTATTCAGATAATCTTTATTTTGCCTGATTGACCAGCTCACAACAATCACAGAGGTACACGGCTTTAAAGCTTAAGTGCTACGTTGGTAGTCACAGGTGTCCAAAACTGCTGTATACATGATTCTACTGTCGTGTGTGTGTGTGTGTGTGTGCGTGCGTGCGTGTGTTGAAAAAGAGAGAGAGAGAAGAAATCCGCATGATTCACTCCCTTTACATATTAACCTGTCCCACCCTCACCTTAATGCACTTTTCGACTCCCCCCCCCCCCCCCCCTGACCCCCCTCTGCTGTCTGTGTGCTGTCATTCCTTTGGCTCTTCTGTAACTGCTGAGCTGTGGAAAGAGATAAAAAAAACCAAAAAAACTTCTCATTCTCTCTGACTTCAGTTTTGCTTTGGGAGACCTTGCTAGTCATAACCTTAGGCGCTTTCAGCTGTTGACTTGGTTTGAACAGTACAGCTCTCTGAAATCTGATAGTTTTCAGATTCATTTCAGACCCTAATTTTAACGCAGCTGGGATGATGTTGACTATCAGAGTTCTGTTAACAGTTTTCTCAGTGCTCATGTGATGCTTTGTTTATTGTACAGCGTTCTGTGAGATGAAAAGGAATGTAACATGGAACCTAGTCTTCAGCGCATCGAGCTGCTCTTTTTGGCTGTCCGACTGACTCCCACAGTGTGTGGGCACCCAACAAAAAGTGGCTGTAATGCCTTTTTCAGATAAAATATGTACAATATGATATATCCCTGTTATCTTCCTGTGGATTTTTTTTAATTTGGAGACTGAATTGCTTCAAGCTCAGGTAGTTATGTCCCTTTGGTGGCCCTGTACTATGAGGGTAGGACGGTGTTGTGGACAGAGATCAGGGAGTTATGTCCCTTTGACCTGTACCATGACAGTAGGTCCATGTTGTGTTTTTTGTGGGCAGAGATCAGGTAGTTATGTCCCTTTGACCTGTACAGTGCTGTGTTGTGTGGGCAGAGGTCAGGTGGTTATGTCCCTTTGACCCGTACAATGCCGTGTTTCTGTGGGCAGAGAACCTCGCAAGATCGTGCTGAAGAAGGGCTCCACGGGCCTGGGCTTCAACATCGTGGGCGGGGAGGGGGAGGAGGAAGGCATCTTCGTCTCCTTCATCCTGGCTGGTGGACCTGCCGACCTGGGTGGGGAGCTGCGACGAGGGGACAAGATCCTTTTTGTGAGTGGTCAGAGGGAGTGGTCAGTGCAACGATGTACTGTCTCTGGTCGAGAGGGGCTGTTGGGTTAGGAAGGGGTCCATTCGGGGATGGGAGAAGGGGGGGAGGGGGGGGGGTGGGGGCATCTTATTTTTCTCAAAGTGTGTTTTGATGTGTTGCCGCTTTCCTGATGATTTCATGCTTTTTGCTTTCAGAAGTGTTAAGCGTTTCTTTTTTTTGTGTTCCACTTCTCTTATGGTTTGTTTTCATTTCATTTCATTGTCATCAGAATCAGTTTGCACAGCTTGGAATTTTAGCTGATCTTGGTTGTTATTCAGTAGAGTCGACTGATTATGAATATCAGGAGAGAGAGAGAGAGAGAGAGTGTGTGTGTGTGTGTGTGTGTGTGTGTGTGTGTGTGTGCGTGCATCCCGAAGGGCTTCCCAGCCAGTGAATTTTGATCTGGAAGAGGATGGCTTTTAGGTTGGAAAGCAAAATTTGTTCATAATTATTATTGGTTATCCTATCTTTTCATCTATATTCATGTATATGACAATGAAGTGAAAACTGTGGCATATCTAAAAATACAGTGGGGATACAGTTTATGCTGAAAGAAGGAAGGTATATTGAAAAATGGGGATACAGTTTTTGCTGAAGGAAGGAAGGCATATTGAAAAACGGGGATACAGCAGCGTTTGCTGAAGAAGGAAGGCATGTTGAAAAACGGGAGTAGAGTGTACGCTGACAGATTCCATGTATACCGAAACATAGGCTATAGAGATTTTGCTGAAAGAGCCCGGACATACTGAAAATTGGGGTCCTTGTAAAAAGAGGGTCTACATGGGAAGGAAATCTTGTTTCTTAGACAAAGGCAAAAACACTTGAAGAGAGAACACCTGTGTGAGGAGCAGGTGTAGGGAAAGGTTTGACCGGAACACTGGAGTAGCTGCAGGCAGTGTGCGTTGTTAGCTCCCTGTCGCGCTGACTGTGGAGGGTGTAGTGAGGCGTTAGTCAGCAGCCTAAGCCATGATAATAGGATCATTACTGGCTGGATGGGATGACAGCTGTTAACTGCTTTGGCTATCTGCCTGGATCTGCATATGATGGCCACTCCGTTCGACCTCCCAGTGGAGGACTGTTGTCACATTGTGCACACAGTAAGTTCATTGGCTGATAGGTCGTTTCTGTCTTCTTTTTTTTTTTTTTTTGTCGTTGTTGTCTGATAGGTCATTACTTTCTTTCTTTTTTTTTTTTTTTTTTTTTCCCCACCAGTACTAAAAAAAAAGGGTCAGTTTATTTTTGTCATTATCGCTGACTGCTGACAGGAAGCATTGATCATCGCAGTGTAGCTTTGGTGCAGCGTTTAGCAGAAGGATTGGCTCAGCTGGGCTGCCTGCGCTGGAAACAACTTGGTCAGTCGAATGCTTGACACACAGTAGACGTTTTCCAGAGGGACAGCTATAGTTTGTCTGCAGCGCTTGTGTATATGACATCATCTCAGACTTATGTATGTGAGTGAGAGCATAGCACAGATTTAAAAACTGATTGCATGTGCGAGTGTTGTTAGTGTTTTCAGTTTCTTTATTTTCTCCTGTTTCATCTTCCATATATATATCCTCACTGGCTTTCCTCCAGACTGCTCCATTCATTCTGGCTCTGGCATGCACAGGGTTATGTGCCCGCCTTGAACGCCAGAAGAAAATTGGTAGGTCTAGCATTACATTCTGTGATTTAGCTCTGATGGTGCAGTACTGTTTGTTTGTTGTTTTTCCACCCTCCACTTTGGCACTACAAAGTGACACTCTCCCCTGCCCTCCACCATCCTCCCCTGCCCTCCCTCCACCATCCTCCCCTGCCCTCCACCATCCTCCCCTGCCCTCCACCATCCTCCCCTGCCCTCCACCATCCTCCCCCCTGCCCTCCACCATCCTCCCCTGCCCCATCTCCACCGCCTGAAGAGGAGAACTTCGGTCCTGCTGAGACCCCAGACGGCAGCACAGACACAGAGGGCGCTCCGCGTAGTGGAAATTTCCTCCCTTCCAGGAATTCAGATCGGGGGTGGAGGGGGGTATTTTCCCAGCAATCAAGTCTTGGGTAGCGTTTTCTCCAGGCGTTGCGGACAGTTGGTCTTATTCTTACCGTATATCAGAGGAGACACAGCAGTGCTGCTGGGTCATTCAGCAGTGCCTGTTTGGATCCTTGGCATGTGTGATGTCTGTTAATTGTGGGGTGGCACCATAGTCATCAATCTTAAAGTCACCATGAAGAAGCTAACATTAAAGATTTTAGCACAAAACTTACTGCTAAAGTCATGTTGATAGACTTGCCTAGTGCTACAACTCATCTGTAGATTCTGCATTTTAACCACCAGACTATGGAACTACAGGCAAGTCAACAACAACCAAAAAAAAAAAAAAAAAAAAAAATCTTTCGGACCACAAAACCTACAATCTCATCTCAAGTTGTCTCACTTTGGCTAATGTGGTTTTACCAACTTTCAGGATTCGTGAAAGTAGCATCATGTATGATGCTGGTATTGGAAATGTTTTGACTCATACATTAAAACAGTGCCAAAGGTGGAGCACGAAACTTGTTAATCAGATGCCATAGATGAAATAGAAAACCCAATGGGAAAGCTGGTGGGCATTTGGTCTGAAAACAAGAAGATTAAAATTAGCAATACCTGTGAAAATACCACACACACACACACACACACACACACACACACACTTACTTCTGTGCTGCAGTCAAGTCTGTGAAGGAGAAAGGAGGGTGATTGTTGATGTAAAACCTTTTAATTTCTAAGATAGAATCCAAAATGTCGATAAGCCAGATAACATGAGCCTGCTGATTACTGCCCTATTCAAATCCTTGCAGGTGGGCATCTTTGTTCAGTTGTGCTGTTTTTTTTTTTCTTCTCCTGTAGCTGGTGTCTTTGTTCAGTTGTGCTGTTTTTTTATTCTTCTCCTGTAGCTGGTGTCTTTGTTCAGTTGTGCTGTTTTTTTTTTTTCTCCTGTAGTTGGTGTCTTTGTTACATTGTGCTGTTTTTTTCTTCTCCTGTAGCTGGTGTCTTTGTTACATTGTGCTGTTTTTTTTTCTTCTCCTGTAGCTGGTGTCTTTGTTACGTTGTGCTGTTTTTTTTTTCTCTCCTGTAGCTGGTGTCTTTGTTAGTTGTGCTGTTTTTTTCTTCTCTCCTGTAGCTGGTGTCTTTGTTCAGTTGTGCTGTTTTTTTTTTCTTCTCCTGTAGCTGGTGTCTTTGTTTTGTTCAGTTGTGCTGTTTTTTTTCTTCTCCTGTAGCTGGTGTCTTTGTTCAGTTGTGCTGTTTTTTTTTTTCTTCTCCTGTAGCTGGTGTCTTTGTTCAGTTGTGCTGTTTTTTTTTTTTTTGTTGGTTTTCGACTTTGAGGCCTGGGAAGGTTTGCGCGGAGAGGAAACCAGTTGCTGGTGTCTTGTTCAGTTGTGCTGTTTTTTTTTTTTTTTTCTTCTCCTGTAGCTGGTGTCTTTGTTACGTTTTACTGTTTTTTTTTTCTTCTCCTGTAGCTGGTGTCTTTGTTCAGTTGTGCTGTTTTTTTTTCTTTGCCTGTTGCTGGTGTCTTGTTCAGTTGTGGGATTTTTTTTTTTTTTGTTTTTTCTTCTCCTGTAGCTGGTGACTTTGTTACGTCATGCTGTTTTTTTTAACACAGTATCTGTAGTTTGTGTTTTTGTTAAGTTGTGCTATTTTTTTCTTCTCCTGTCCACCTTGGTTTTCGACTTTTAACTGGGAAGGTTTGTGCGGAGAGGAAACCAGGAGCTGAGGCCCCAGTCAGTCAGTACCAGAGCAGGCATCAGAGTGTTTCCACTGCATTGGTTTTCAGGTGAACGACGCCGACCTCCAGCGAGCCACCCACGAGGAAGCGGCGCAGGCGTTGAAGCGTGCGGGGGATACGGTGGAGATCATCGCCCAGTACAGACCTGAAGGTAGCGCCCAGAACAGGGAGCGTGTTGGAGGTGTCGTCGCTGGGATGTGGGGTCGTTGTGTTATTCAGTTTTGTAACTGTTGATGAAATGGTGATTACTCTTAGGAAATGATACAGTATCAGAGGTGTCTGTTCTGGTGATGTGCCTCTCATTTCACATTCGTTGCAACATTCATGCTCTCATTCAGTTTTAACTTGTGGCATGTACATGTTGTGTCATAATATGCATCTACAGCTCTCCCTCTCTCTCTCCCTTGTCCCTCTCTCTCTCTCTCTCTCTCTATGGGTCTCTCTCTCTCTCTCCTCTCTTTCTCTCTTTGTCTCTGTTTAGTACTAGTGTTCAGATGCATTGAAAATAGATGCTAGAAAACTTTGCGTTGAGTGACGGTATCTGTTCTTTTGTTTATAATTGTGTTGTGTTTATTGCAGCTCTAGTTGCTGTTGTTCTAAGTGGAGGTTATGTTTTATGGTGTAGGGCCTCGATTTTTTTTTTCTTTTCACTTTTCAAAGTTGTCAGGGCAAGTAGCAAACTCCAGGTTAATTGTGTACTCCCCTTCCCTCTTCCCTCACTCCCCATCAAGGCCCCAGTCCTCACCTCCCAGGTCTGTGTGTGTTGGGTGTTGATGACTGGCCTTTGTAGTCGGTCGTTCCCCTGTGCTTGTGCTGTGATGATTCAGTGGATCCCGACCACCTGTCCACCCTTCAGTCATTGTCACCTCAGTTTTTAATCAGCTGGGGTCACATTCCTATTGTCTGCCCTGTCATAGTCCTTTGTTGATGTAGCAGTTCAAGAGCCGCAGAATCATGTTAAATGTGCTGGTTCTGTCATTGTCCGTTAGTTTTGTTGTTGGTCACAGTCTATGTAGTAAAGTGATTTTTTAAAAACAACCAACACTTTTCCAGCTAATTTTAAAGGCAGGGCAGCTAAGGGCCACTAGAACTGAAGCTGCTAGGTCAAAATCCTGCATCTGAATGCTTTGCTCATCCCAAAGACACAGTATGGTGAGGGAAAGGTGACTGACCCCTCTACAGATAGAGCAGCAGTGATGAGCCATCATGTTGAACAAGTGCATCAGTTAGTCAGTGTAAAACATTAACCCTTTTATCACCAAAGCAGCAATTATGCCGTGGCATTGAGCCTGCTTTTTCGCACCATTGCAAGCGAGACTGCTGTAATTTTTTTATAACTCCTCTTTCTGGTGGGAAGAAGAGAAGACAAAACAGGGATTTAAAACCATAATTTCCAGTCTATAAGCTGATACCTTTTTCAGCTGGTAGCACCCATTTGGCTATACATTGTTAGTGGCTGATTCATGGATTACACACGTAATGTTCTCATCCCCAGCTGATGCATTTTTACCATAGTGTTCAAGTACTTAAAGCTGTTTGGATGATCCCTGGAGTCGTTTAGCCAGGGTACGACAACAACAACAACAGAAACAACAACAACTCCAGTCAGTGAACAGGTTCTGTCGGTTTCTGACCGAGACTTTTTCTTGACAAGTTAGCAAATCAGTTCCTGTTAAGGATATTGGACGTTAGGTTCAACTTGGCGGACAATAGTGGGAGTTTAGTTGCCGTGCGATAAATGTGATGATCTCAGAACAGTGCACAGTTCACAACAACATTGAAGAACACTTGGAGTGCTTGATGTTTGTTTGCATTGTGTGCACTGCTGTTTCCTGTTTGTTATCCTGTCGACCACTGTCGTTCCTGACAACTCACAGGCTTTGTTCACCATGTGTTGCCCATGTCTCTTCATTTATCGATATCCACTTCTGTTTGATCGCAGCTAATCAACTACTTGTGACTTACACGTTTTTGTTTTTGTTTGTTTTTTTTTTTTTTTCATAATGGACAGGTGGACGTTACACACAGTGAGCTCTACAGCTGTACAATCATTTTGCATTATTTGACTCAAAGGAGCCAGAAGTGGCTTCAGGAATAGGGAGGCGATAGATACTTGAAGCGAGCGGCAGTTCTGTGCCTCCATTGATGATCTGGACAGTGTGGACGTTCCACAACAGCCGGTGAAAGGGCGAAACGAGGATTGACGTCTGTGGAGGTGAATTGAACTTGACCAGTTTCAGCTCATTTACAACTTTGTTGGCAACTGCATGGTTTGACCGTCGTGATTCGTCTGTCTAGTCTTTTTTGTTTATAGTTGTCCACCAGTTGTGGATTGAGCTTCATGGCTGTGCAGACTGTGATCAATTTGAAGCCAAGATTCAGTGACAGGAGAAGTAGACAGGATGGATTTCAGCTCCTTTGCATTCGTGTTTGATTACTCAGTGTGTTTACTGTTTGTCTGACTGGTTGGTTGGTTTTGTGTCTACAGATGTGTTGATGCAGATGAGCCTGATCTTTGTTACCTAGCGTGACCTTTGTGGTTGTGACCTTTGAAGTTGTGACCTTTCTGGATGTGCAGACTACAACCGGTTTGAGGCCAAGATCCAGGACTTGAGGGAGCAGATGATAAACACCAGCACAGGAAGCCTCCGCCACCACTCAGAAACGAACTCTCTATGTCAGGTAAGGCACTTTCCCAGCCTGAGAAACAAACTATCTGTGTCAGGTAAGAGAATTTACCTGCCTGGAAACACACAGACAGTCCTGATATGGCTCTTTGCGGTCGGCTGGGCTAGGAGAGAGACATAATCTGTTCAGTCCCTGCCAGCGTAGGAAATTTTCACACCATCACAGAAACGAATGCTGTATGTCAGGTGAGGTACTTTACCAGCATGGGAACTTTTCACACCACAGAAAAAATGAATCATTTCAGGTAAGGTGCGTTTTACCACTATAGGAACTCTTTGCACCACACAGAAACTATGTCAGGTAACCCTACCCTCTCTAACGACTGCTGTACTTTGTTGATAGGGACTTCACACACACACACACACCCAAAATATGAACCTTTATGCACAGGGTTTCCACTCCTCCATAAATTCACAGACTTTAGCAAAATGTGAAAGAAAAAAAAATCTTGAAAAACAAACCCAAAAAAAAAATGCTTAAGCAAAAACAAAGAAAGAAAGAAAGAAAAAAAAGAATGAAAGAAAATTGGGGGAGAAAGAAAAAAGTGGTTAGCAGACGACGCCGACGTCACAAAATCTCTCGTGAAATTCTTTGCGAGAGCAGCGAGTCACAGTATTGTCTGTCTGTCTGAAGTTAAGATAATGTAACTCTCTGATGTTGTGTGTCAGCATGATGTTGCAACAGTGAAAAAGATAGATATAAAAGATGGTCCTGACTGTAAATGGGCTGTAAAGTTGCTCCGATTTCATCAGTTTGAAAACCAGATTCAAACTTTGTCCCAGCTTAACAGCTCTGTTTTGTCCTGATCTGGTTGTCAGACGCAGAAAGGGAGGGAAGCTGTTCTGTTCATGAAAGTGCCTGTCACTGGCGTCGAAAGAAAAGGGGGGCTACTTAACAGGACTTGACATAATCAATCGTGGCAGCCAGTCAGTGACCTGATGGTAAAGAGTAACTGAACTTTATCGCTCTTGCTTGAAAGAGTTCTAAACAGCTTGTTATTACAGGTGAGTTTGTGGGAAAAGTGCATGTACAAGTCTTTTTGACAGGTAAATGTTTATGGCAACTGAGTCTACAGTCAGCTTATTCGTGCTTTTTTCACATGGCTGATCACCAGCCAGCAAACTTCTGGACTCCATCACTTCACTGTGAAGACAGTGACAACACTGTACTTTTTACTGTTGGACAGAGATTCCGACAACACTGTATTTTTTACTGTTGGACAGAGATATTCTGAATTTTTTGTTCACATTTCTGATGTAAAATCCGCTGTTCTACCATTTGATGTTCTTTCAGTGGTATAGATAAAAAGTCTGTTACCCTTTTGGGGCACGAAGTAGGTGACTTGAAAACAAAAAAAGCAACGATGGGAACAACACAAATAGGTAGCACCTGTGGCAGTAAACAATGTATAGTTTACTATGAAAGGAAGCTGATGGGCAACATTAACTGAGGAAAATGGCTCTACTGATTTTCTGCTGTTTAATGTCCTCAGAGTGTAAGAAAATCACCATCGTAACGGAATTTTATGACTGAAATCACCCCCTTTTAAAAAAAAATAATTTCTGTAAAACACACTTTTGCTAAAACTTCATGCAGTAGGCGACATTGTCTTCTCCGTGAGCAACTCAAATGTATCTATGAACACTTGTAGCGTAAGAGAATTGGGAAATGCTGTCATTGCCTCTTCCACCCCAAAATACTTGTCATACAGTGTAATGACTCAGAGGAGCACTAGTGAGCTATGACTGGGTGTTGCCAGGGCGCTGTTCGACTACGACCCCAGCAAGGACAGCGGCCTGCCCAGCAAAGGGCTGGGCTTCCACTACGGGGACATCCTGCACGTGACCAACGCCAGCGATGACGAGTGGTGGCAGGCCAGAGGATCACCCCTGACGGGGAGGAGGAGGGCATGGGCATCATTCCCAGCAAGCGAAGGTAACCTCTGTCTGTCTGCTCTGTAGGCAGAAAACCTGCTCTCTGTGCGATTTGAGCTTACAAAGCAAAAGGGGAAGTCATTTTGCAGTTGTAACCAGCTCTCTGTACAATTTGAGCTTACAAAAGAAAAGGGGAAGTCGTTTGGCAGTTGTAACCTGCTTCCTGTGTGATTTGAACGCACACAAACAAAATGTGAAGTTATTTTACAGTTGCATGTATCAAACGTTTGAATTTACTAATCTCATCAAAGTACAGTATAATTTCTCTCTCTCACTTTGCTGAATCCTCGTTTGGATCTAACTTTCTGTGTTTCACAAAGCTTGTTTGGACACATTCAGATGATTAGCCAGTTGCTGATTTCCCACAAGCATGAAAGTACTTTATTACAGTTTCCCTGCATCAGTTTTTGTAGGCCACTTTCTTTGTTTGCTGTACACC
This sequence comes from Conus betulinus, assembly GCA_016801955.1. NCBI lineage: Eukaryota > Metazoa > Mollusca > Gastropoda > Neogastropoda > Conidae > Conus > Conus betulinus. The sequence continues at coordinate 229,541 of JADBJO010002679.1, read as the reverse complement.
TTCAAAGACTGCCAGTAGAGCAAAACATGAGCATGGAAGTGGTTCAGAAGGCGGTGAGCCATAGAGAAGAATAGTGACAACGAAACAAAGCCACAGTTTTAAGCATACCTGTTGGGAAGAAGGATTGTGACAGCGAAACAAAGCCACAGTTTCAAGCATACCTGTTGGGAAGAAGGATTGTGACACGAAACAAAGCCACAGTTTCAAGCATACCTGTTGGGAAGAAGGATTGTGACAACGAAACAAAGCCACAGTTTCAAGCATACCTGTTGGGAAGAAGAATAGTGGCAATGAAATAAGCAGAAATTTTAAGCATACTTACTGCAGAGATTTTCCCTTCAGGTGACCACAGTGGCTTGTTCATCATCAAAGGGCATGGGCACAGGAAAGTCTGCAAGGCTGGGGCATCTTCGGTAGGTTCCTCGTCAAAAGCATCAGTGTGTAAACCAGGTTACCAGTGCAGACCTTGCAGTCCTTCTGTTCTCTGTGGAATTCATCCCAGTGACGTTCACTTCATGCTTGAACCCCCAAGTTTCTGTCGGCACTAGTGGGGGGGGGGAAAATGCTGTTTTGTGATCACTGAGTTGATACAGCAATACAGGTGCTGTGTGTATAGCCAGTAGATAATTTCAATCGAATTTCTTGGTAGCAACATTTGTTTGTTTCATCGCCATCACCATTATGTCACCAAGGTACTGATTCACTTTATTCTGAGTCAAAGAAAAAAAAGAATTTAACAGGATGTTCACTCAGACTACAGATAAGAATATGCCTGTGTTTTTTGATTCAGCATTAGTATGCATAATGCTCAATGTGGCGTCTGCTTCTTGGACTTAAAACATTTTGCTTTGAGGTTAAGGTTGTGTGGATAGCCAGTGTTATACAAACTCAGCAAAATCCAGACTGATTTTCGGTCTCACATGGGCTGAGACACCACAAAGACAAAGACATTGGATGGTTGTGAAGTACAAAGAGGGGCCATGCTTCAAAAGTGAAATGAGTGATAGTTTATCACAGAAATGGAAAACGTTTCACTGAAGAGTGTGTAATGTTGGGAGAGATCTTCTCCACACGCACACTCTTGACTTCTTAGTTGATACTCATCTCCAGATCCTTGGTGTCCATACCAAGCCCTTCAGAGAGTGTTCATTCTCTGTTGGTGCTCTCTGCATGGAACAATCTTCTTCCTTTCTCTCTCTCTGCCTTTACATCTTCTGCCAAGACAATACTTTTCACTTACTCATTGCCTTATTCTATGGTGCTTTATGACTGTGTGTTGTGCGTGCTTGCTCACACACATGTGTGAGTGTGTTGGGGCACACATGGATGCCTCTGTGTGTGTGTGTGTGCGTGTGTGTGTGTGTGTTTGTGTAAAAAGTACTAAGAAGGTCGTAAGCACTTTGGGCTACTTTTAAATACCAGAAATATATATTATTATCAATTATTATGGACTAAGGGAAATCAGTTAAAGTTCTAATTTTTACATATGAGAGAGCCTATCTCAAAGAAAAGTTGTAGTGCAAGATCTTATTGTGGTGCAACCCTCACACAGAGGGTGTCACTGGCTGCTAATGTGTGTGTGTGTGTGTGTGGTGTGTGTGTGTGTGTGTGCAGAGTGGAAAGAAAAGAGCGAGCCAGGTTGAAAAATGTCAAGTTCACTGGCAAGAACAGCACTTCCACAGACAAGGTTAGTTGCAAGCAAGCCTGTGTCTTTGTCTGTCTGCTGGACCTCTTGCTGATGTCCCCTTCCACATGTACCCTACCCTTCCCACTTCCCCTAGAGACTCCAGTCCCCGCTCCACCTTCTTTCTGAAGGTTGCAGTGCCTGGCATTTGTGGGTGCATTTGCATGTGTCTTTTTATAGTCTGAATTTGAACCATCAGGCTTTGTCATAAAAACTTGGGGAAGCTAGTTTCCCAAAAGAAAATACTTTTCCAGTGGAAACAGCACTGTAGATAGACAAAAGGATGCATGTATACATATATGAACATTGTATCATGTCTGCTGATAGCCAAGAATGCTTTCACATGAAGTTTTAGTGACCCTTCATGTATTGCAGTTGGTGACTTGTACTTTCTTCTCTTTTTGTGCACTTCCCCACCCCACTCCACCCCACCCCACCCCCTCCATTTACTCTCCCCCCCCCCCCCCTTTTATTTTTATTTTTATTTTTTGTTTGTTGATTTGTTAATTCCTGTTTTGTTTGTTTAAGTCCTTCTTAACCATTGCTTTTGGTTTTGATTCCTAAAAAGTAAATACTTTCTCAGTCTCATATTTCCGCTTCTGAATATAACACTCAGTTGTGATTGGTGCTTGTACTATAGTTCAGTTTGTCACACATTGTATATGTGAATATATGAAAATATGTATATATGAAAATATCTTTATAAGATTTTTTTGCATCTTGCTCTGAACGCTGTATGTACATTCACTGAGTCTGTTACTGTTGTTGTTGATGTATGAACACTGTATATATGTTCACTGAGTCTGTATATACATTCACTGAGTCTGTTGTTGTTGATGTATGTTTGAAGTGGAAATAGAACCTTCGTTGCAAGGAGGAAAAGAAAAAAAAAGAAAAAGAAAACCATAAAAGCAATCAAAAAAGAAGGTGGTGGTGAGCTGGCCTACAGGTTGGTGAAGGTGGTGTGGAGAGGTGTGTGGAGGGGGCAGGACGGACAGTGCGTTGCCCTCAGTCAGTCAGTCAGTGTCTGTCTGTGCCTTACAGCACCAACACAACCAGCAATGTCAGACAAGGACAAGGACAGTGTGATGCCCTCAGTGTGTCTGTCTGTCTGTCTGTGCCTTAGCACCAACACAGACAGTGCGTTGCCCTCAGTGTGTTTGTCTGTCTGTCTGTCCCACGCAGCACCAACACAGACAGTGCGTTGCCCTGTGTGTCGGTCTGTCTGTCCCACGCAGCGCCAACACAGACAGTGCGTTGCCCTCAGTGTGTCTGTCTGTCTGTCCCATGCAGCACCAACACAGAGAGTGCCTTGCCCTCAGTGTGTTTGTCTGTCTGCCCCACACGGCGCCAACACAGACAGTGCGTTGCCCTCGGTGTGTTTGTCTGTCTGTCCCACGCAGCGCCAACACAGACAGTGCGTTGCCCTCAGTGTGTTTGTCTGTCTGCCCCACGCAGCGCCAACACAGACAGTGCGTTGCCCTCAGTGTGTTAGTCTGTCTGTCCCACGCAGCGCCAACACAGACAGTGCGTTGCCCTCAGTGTGTCGGTCTGTCTGTCTCATGCAGCGCCAACACAGACAGTGCGTTGCCCTCAGTGTGTGTTTGTCTGTCTGCCCCACGCAGCGCCAACACAGACGGTGCGTTGCCCTCAGTGTGTCTGTCTGTCTGTCCCACGCATGCCAACACAGACAGTGCGTTGCCCTCAGTGTGTCGGTCTGTCTGTCCCACGCAGCACCAACACCGACACTGTGCGTTGCCCTCAGTGTGTGTCTGTCTGTCTGTCCCACGCATGCCAACACAGACAGTGCGTTGCCCTCAGTGTGTCGGTCTGTCTGTCCCACGCAGCACCAACACAGACAGTGCCTTGCCCTCAGTGTGTTTGTCTGTCTGTCTGTCCCACGCAGCACCAACACAGACAGTGCCTTGCCCTCATGTGTTTGTCTGTCTGTCCCACGCAGCACCAACACAGACACTGCGTTGCCCTCAGTGTGTCTGTCTGTCTGTCTCATGCAGCACCAACACAGACACTGCGTTGCCCTCAGTGTGTCTGTCTGTCTGCCCCACGCAGCGCCAACACAGACAGTGTGTTGCCCTCAGTGTGTCTGTCTGTCTGTCTCATGCAGCACCAACACAGACAGTGCCTTGCCCTGAGTGTGTTCGTCTGTGTCCCACACAGTGTCTGTCTGTCCCACGCAGCGCCAACACAGACAGTGCGTTGCCCTCGTGTGTGTTAGTCTGTCTGTCCCATGCAGCACCAACACAGACAGTGCGTTGCCCTCAGTGTGTCTGTCTGTCTGTCTGTCCCACGCAGCACCAACACAGACAGTGTGTTGCCCTCAGTGTGTTTATCTGTCTGTCTGTCCCACGCAGCACCAACACAGACAGTGCCTTGCCTCAGTGTGTTTGTCTGTTTGCCCCACGCAGCGCCATCACAGACAGTGCGTTGCTGTCAGTGTGTCTGTCTGTCTGTCCCACGCTGCGCCAACACAGACAGTGCGTTGCCCTCAGTGTGTTGTCTGTCCCACGCAGCGCCAACACAGACAGTGCGTTGCCCTCAGTGTGTTTGTCTGTCTGCCCCACGCAGCACCAACACAGACAGTGCGTTGCCCTCAGTGTGTTTGTCTGTCCCACGCAGCGCCAACACAGACAGTGTGTTGCCCTCAGTGTGTTAGTCTGTCTGCCCCACGCAGCACCAACACAGACAGTGCGTTGCCCTCAGTGTGTTAGTCTGTCTGCCCCACGCAGCGCCATCACAGACAGTGCATTGCCCTCAGTGTGTTTGTCTGTCCCACGCAGCGCCAACACAGACAGTACGTTGACCTCAGTGTGTTTGTCTGTCTGCCCCACACAGCACCAACACAGACAGTGCGTTGCCCTCAGTGTGTTTGTCTGTCTGTCTGTCCCACGCAGCAGCACCACACAGACAGTGCGTTGCCCTCAGTGTGTTTGTCTGTCTGTCTGTCCCACGCAGCACCAACACAGACAGTGCGTTGCCCTCAGTGTGTTTGTCTGTCTGTCCCATGCAGCACCAACACACAGATAGTACGTTGCCCTCAGTGTGTTTGTCTGTCTGTCTGTCCCATGCAGCACCAACACAACCAAGCCATGTCGGCCAAGGACAAGGACAAGAAGAAGAACTTCACCTGGTCCAGGAAGTTCCCCTTCATGAAGAGCAAGGACCAGAGCGGCAGTGAGGACGTCTCTGCCGATGAACGTGAGTAGGCACGACGCTATACTGCAGGGGGGTGGGGGGGGGGGGGGGGGGGTTGCAGTTGGCAAGATGGGGCATTGTGTGTGTGAGTGGGTGTGTGTGTGTGTGTGTGCACACATACTTTTATCTCTGTGTGTGTGCACTATCACTGAAATTCAGCCCACAGCCTTTTCTTCTTTCTTTTATCACCCCGAATCTATCTGTGCTTATTCTTAATGCTATCTTGTCCATCCCTGTGTTTAGTCTGTTGCCTTTATCTGTTTGACAGTTCTCAGCCTGCTGTCTCTGTCTCCTTCTCTCTGTCCGTCTGTCATTCTCTGTGCATGTCTGTCTGTCTGTCTGTCTCTCTCTGCCTCTCACTCTCTCTCTCCATTTGTTTTCTGTCTTCCATATTCTTTCCCCATCATTCCCCCCCCCCCCCCCCACCCTACTTCCCCAACCCCCAACCCCAACCCCCTTTTTTCCTATGCTTGGAACGTGAAAACAGTTTTAAAAAATGGTCAAGTTTTGCAGCATATCTGACATGTGGCCAGAGTGTGCGTGAGGTGTACTTTGAGTGACGATGGAATGGATTGCAGTGGATGCTTGCATTTTGTGCATAAGTGGTTTAGTACCAGAATGCGTTCACTCTTTGGGTGAGTGAACACATAGTGAGTGATACAGAGGTTTTGATTGTGTGCCCCCCCCCCCCCCCCCCCCCCCACCCCTCCTACATCCCATCCCCACACTACCCAATGGATCTGTGTGTGTGTGTTTGAGGGGAGAGGCGGGGGGTAGTGGGGGGGGGGGGGGGGGGATCAGTACAGCAAAGTAAATCGGACAAAGAAAGTGATTTTAAGTCACTTTGTGTCTGAGTGTTTAATTTAGCAAAATTCCTCATTATACAGTTTTAGATGACTTTTGAATTGAAAATTTTTTTTCTCTTTGTAAGGACTAGATATTGTGTGTTACCTTTAATTTGTATCTGCTCTGCTCACTCGTGATGTTAAGAAATTCTGTGTGTATGTGTGTGCGCGTCCCTGTATGTGCATATGCAAACAAGGAATAGGTATCTTGATGTATTCTTTATGTTCACCCTGAAAGATTCCTTGTCTAATCTGCCTTTCTCTGCATGTCTGTTTTCTTTCTGTGCCACGGGCGGAGACAGTGGAAGGTAATTATCATGGTGTAGATTGCTCTCTCTCCTTGACCTGGACTCGCTACTGTCAGTGTCCTGTCGTCTGCTGTCATTAACTGGCTTACTGGACTGTTCTGTATCCTCATTTCTTTTTCTTTTTGTCCATCTGCTTCATTGTAAAGCTAATACAGAAATACAGCCTGTTTATTTGTACAGCGATGACACAACATTAGAGTCTGTTTAACAAGGGGCAAGAAAATCGCTTGTGTACATTCCTGCTAGAACGCTGGCTTTAACCAGGGTAGAAAGTCTGTGTCCGTGGAAAGAAAGTCATAGAAGAGCTTGAGTGCACAAGTTTTCCTTAAAAAAAAAAACGCAAAAAAAACAAAAAAAAAAAACACCCTGAGACAAGGGTTTTGACTTTGAAGGGGATGATCTTCATCCAGGTCATGACTTCTCCGTGCCTTTCAGTATGAAAATTTGTTTTTTAACGACCGTGATTGAAACCTGCTTGTCCTGGATGGCCGGGTGCCGAATGTCAAATTACCTTTATGGCAGATGTTCTAGCCACCTGGTGATTGATACAGACATATGAAGTTCACCTTTGCCCTTCCAGTCCCACAATGCGTTGCCTACTGGAACTCTTTGATAGGGAGAACAAAGGCTTTGGGCCAGGGATGTGAAATGTGATGGAATCAACCGGCTTATCTTGTGATCAAAAGTCATGTTACATGACTCTAATGTTATTGTGATAATAATTATTAATATCATAATGATAATCTATATTGATTTGACTGATATTGACTATAATGACCTGTTGTTTGAAAATGATAATGATTATCAGTATTACTATAATGATAATCTATTGTTATACTAATAATAGTCTGTTATTTGATAATAATGATTATTATTATTATTATTTATGTAACGATAATCTATTTTTTTTTTTACTCCAATGGTATGAAATTTATTGTGTGTAGATAAGGGCAGAGATGGGGATGGAGATGGGATGTTTCTCGTCAAACATACATTTAGCTGAAAAGAAATAGAGGTGACAGCAGTCAACTTCGCTATGAACAGAACGATGAAATAGTAAAGTGCACACCTGTACTTCGAGAAACAGAGCACTTTTTCTGGGAATGAAAAGACTGAATGGTGGTCATGTAGTCGAAGCAAGAGAAAAGTAGTCACATTCTTTTGATTTGGGGGGGGGGGGGGGGGGGGGGGCATCAGTTAATTTCCACAGCTTTTTTTTTTTTTTTTTTACCCATTCCACAGCTAGTTTAGTTTTTGTAATTTGTTGTTTTAATTGCTGAAGAGGAAGCCTTTTCATGGAGAAGGAAAGGGAGAGTGGGGTCGAAAAGTGTGTTGGAAAACAGCTGGACCTGTCCTGTTGAATGTTGTGTGTGTGTGTGTGTGTGTGTGTGTGTGTGTGTGTGTGATAAGATAAGAAGCTAGCAAAGGGAAGGCCTTTATGACATCAACCAACATTTCAATTAAATTGTAACCATTTCTGGTGTGACAGAATCTTCAGTGTAAGGAGGAAGAGGGGGGGGGGTAGGAGCACAGTTGTGTGTTGGAAAGCGAGGCAGCGTGCATTTTCAAAGTGCTCTGTGAACATTGTCGCCTGCCTCACTGACAGCTTGTGTCGCTTGTTCTGTGTACATGTCGGTGTCTGTCCAGTAACACAAGTTCAAATCGCACAGCGCTGAGGTCTTCGTCTCTAAAGCTGTTACGTTCTAACATCGTACTCGTCAGAAATTTTGCTCTCTCTATCTCTCCTACTGCTGAGTTTCGCTCTCAGTTGGTCTTTCAAGCTGTTTAGATTTAACATCATACTCTTCTGAGGTTTTGCCCTTATCTGTTTGTGTAGCTGTTCGGAATTAACATTGTACTTACCCAAGGTTTTGTTCTTATCTGTTTCTCTACCTATTCAGATTAAACATCATGGTGACCCAAGGTTTTGATCTCTGTCTGCCTCTCCAGCTATTCAAATTTAATATCATGCACAGCTTAGCTTCTCACACAGCTTAGCTCTCTCTCTCTCTCTCTCTCTCTCTCTCTCTCTCTCTCTCTCTCTCTCTCTCTCTCTCTCTCTCTCTCTCTCTCTCTCTCTCTCTCTCACACAAATTCAGAATTAAAACACAAACTGGTGATGATTTGCTCTCTACCTGTCTCTCAAGCCATTCAGAGTTAACAGCACACATACATTGGTGCAACTTCTCCATCAGGTGACAGGAATGTGACTGTAACTTTGAGCCATGAGGGAATGTCTGTCAATCAAGAAATTGTCTGTTAGCAATTTTAAACCCTGTTGTTTCCCCTGTACTCTTAAGTATCCTGGGATGCTGGGTTTGAGCAAAGACACATTTGATATAGATGTACAAATGTTTAGACTGTCAGGCATTCGATGACCTTGTTGGGAATGATGAGGCAGTGCAGATTCTTGGGGTTGAGTTTGATCTGTGATGTAGTCCTTTTCTTTCATTTTTTTTTGCTCTTTTTCTTTTTTTTTTTTTTCTAAACCCCCATTTTCCCCTGCCCCCCTTTCTCCTTCGTGATGCAGACTGTCTTCTCCAAGGAAATGTTCGCAAAAATGTTGGCATCTCGCACACAACACCACAAATTCAGAAAGCATCCCAGTGTATTGGTGCCCCTTTTCCACGTGAAGAAATACCAAACACCAACAAAGAGCTGGGAAATCAGATTCTCCAGAAGTTGTCAGCTAACAGCTTGACACTGATCTGTGGATTACAAAGCTTCATGCTATCTTCTACCTCTGCCCTTCACCCCCCTGTCCAACCCCACCCTTTCTTCTGATTGATCCCCCTTCTTTCCACTCACATGCCGATGAGAAAAAAAAAGAGAGAGAAAACCAAACCACTACACACAAATAAGCAGAAGAAAGAAAGCATAAACCTTAGATACTCCTATGCATCATTTCGTGCTTCACTGTCATGGTCCTTGCAGATCCAGCCGTACCACATCAAGCTGCTACACACACACACAGATAATACAACGCAGTACAAAGCAGCAGTGCACCCACACTCCTGCCCCTCTCCTCCCATGATTACATGGACATGCACAGCCCATACTCCAGTCTTTAGTACATATACACTAAAGCAGTGCGACATATTCTTCGTGTCAGTCTCATGTCATTGTGAAGGTGCATTTGCAAACGCTTGCAACCTAGACCTGTCTTCGTGTCATGGTTTCAGCTTGTATACAGTCTGAGAGATTATTATTCTGCATGGAATGTTTTCTTTTTTTGCAAAATGCTTGATGGCCTAAAACATTGACAAACCTCTTTTGTCTGGCTTTGGTGCACAGAAGGTAACACTTTTCCCTCCCCTTGATTCATGGTGTAAAATGTCAGCATCTTTTGTGTCGTGTCGCATGCCACTTTCCTGTTTGTGTTTACGCTGGCCCTGATGTTAACTTGTGTATAGCCTTCAGTATACAACCAGTCATGCTTCTGTGTTTACGCTGTCCCTGATGTTAACTTGTGTATAGCCTTCAGTATACAACCAGTCATGCTTCTGTGTTTTATGCTGTCCTGATGTTAACTTGCGTATGCCTTCAGTACACAACTAGTCATGCTTCTGGTGTTATTTCCCTCTGACTGCTTTGTCAGGTACAGTAACACAGCTGGTGTGATGGGCATTTTTTTTTTGTTTTGTTTTGTTTTTTTTCTCTTCTTTCCATGACAGAGAGAATCTGCTGTCTCTGGAGCAGTCCATGCCTCTGTCGGTGCTCCCAGTCCACCACCACCCTTTCTCTCTCTCTCTCTCTCATCTCTCTGTGTTTGTCTCCGTCTCTCTCTCTCTGTCTCTGTCCCTGAGTCTCTTTCCATCTCTCTCTTTCTCTCTGTCTCTTTCCATCTCTGTCTCTGTCTCTCTCTCTCTCTCTCTCTCTCTCTCTCTCTCTCTCTCTCTCTCTGTGTGTTGTCTCCGTCTCTCTCTCTCTGTGTCTCTGTCCCTGAGTCTCTTCCATCTCCATCTCTGTCTTTCTCTCTCTGTCTCTCTTTCCATCTCTGTCTCTCTCTCTCTCTCTCTCTCTCTCTCTCTCTCTCTCTCTCTCTCTCTCTCTCCCCCCCCCCCCCCCCCCCTCTCTCTCTCCCCCTCTCTCTCTGCAATCTGACTTTTTCCTCTTCTCAAGCTCTCATCCCCTCTCCCCAGTGTGTGTGTGTGTGTGTGTGTGTGTGTGTGTGTGTGTGTGTGTGTTTGAATAGTAAGCAATGCATACAACATGATTTTTTTTTTTCATGGTTGTGTTAGTCAAGGCATGAACACAGGATTGAGATGTGTTGGAAATGTCAGGATGTTTGGATGAAGAAAAATGTTGGAGGCTTCGGTAGAAAAGATAGTGGGGGTTGGGGTAACTGACTGTAAGTGGAAGTGATTTTTGTGTGTGTGTGTGTGTGTGTGTGTTTGACTTCATGTGCCATGTGCCCAGCTTGCTGTGACAGCATGCACTGGTCTTGTGAAGAGAGAATCACAGAAATGCATCCGTTTTGTCATACATCTGGTTTATACAGTAAAACCTTAAAAAAAAAAGACCTTCCCTTTCATTTTCAGTGGAGTATTGGCAGGTGCAGGTTTTCTACTTGTTTGTTTGCCATTGAAAGCATTTCGGACACTTTTTGGTTGTTGTTGCAAACTGTGACGACTGCAGGCGGAAATCTGAACAAATCTTGAAAAGTTTGAGTAATACATCCGCCAAACATGAACAAATGAATCACAAGACAAAACATGACACGTTTCGACCTCATAGGTCTTCTTCAGGTAAGAGAAACAACCCTCAGGACAACGAAATGAATGAGCAATCACTTCCCTCTTCAAATTCGGGGCAAGATAGGCATTGAATCAATGAATCTTAACTGTTTTTATTTCAAATCTAAACTATTTATGATGTTGTAGGTTTGTTGGTGAGTAGTGTATTTTGATTGTGATTTTCTGAATTTTTTTTTTTTCTCTTTTCGGGGGGAGCAAGCGATCCAGGGGGCAAGCACTTCATTTTGATGTTGCCCAGTTCTGGCCCAGTGCACTCAGAAACATGCTCTTTCTCTTTTTTCTTTGTGGTCATGATCTCCCTGTGAAGACATTTTCTTGTTCGAGACGAAAAGTTATCATGATTTTCTGAGATCTTTCCAGAGAGGTTTCACTGTGACACAGAGGTTGAGGGCATAGCCTCTTTAATTGTGTGAATTCTTTTTTTGTTTTGTTTTGTTTTTCTATATATTTTAGGTGAAAGGTCTTTGTAGTCATTGTGTTTTATGGTAAGGGATGATTAACATGTGAGTGGCCTTTGGGATGTGATGGGTCTTGGTTTTCTTTTTCACAGCTAAAGAATCAACAGCAGTTTGCTTTTCTGTGTATGACCTTTTCATACACTGTGCCCAGACGCCTTTGGTGCATTTGTATTTTAAGTTATATACTAGATACAGTTTGTACTTCAGTTTGCTGAAAAAAAAATCTTGTATTCTCTAAGTTGCTGTGTAAAGGTGATATGTAATGTGTTGACAGTGTTAACTTTTTAGCTAACAGTGTCTAGTGTAATGACAGTAGTAACCCTTTAAGTGACAAATAAATTCCTTTTGTTTGTTTTGTTTTCAGTTTGATTTTATGCAACAGACGCCAAATGCTCATATCAATTTTTCTAGAGTGCCTATTAAATTCTTAAACGGAGATGCTGTTTAACTTTTAAAAATGCGCTCACACATGCACACACACACACGCACACGCACACAAACACACACACACACACACACACACATGCACACACACACACGCACACACACACACACACACACACACACACACACACACACACACACACACACACACACACACACACACACACACACACACACGCATGCACACCAGAAAACACTAAAAAGAAAAAAATCGAAATCACATGTGATTTAGCAGTGGATGTAGTTTGCTCTGTGTGTGTGTGTGTGTGTGTGTGTGTGTGTGTGTGTGTGTTGTTTGCTTCTGATTATTATCATTCATTAGGAATGCGATCATGGACTTGATCATTGAAGCTGATTAACCTTACTTCAATCACTTTTAAGTTATTACCAACTGATGTCCCAGTCTGTGTGGATTCAGCAGTGCCTCAGCAGTAAGTTGTTCTCAAGTAAGTTGTCCACAAACAAGTAAAATGGACCATGCTCCATCAAAGTCGTTTGTATTTTACCAGTTATAGCTAATACAAGGTGACAACAAATAGTTTAGGATGTTTTCAGTTGTTAAGTAGTGCATTACAAATGGTGCCCATGGAAGTTGAAGAAGTGGCTCAAAAGGCAGCATCTTAACACTCAGTCCTTCCCAGATAACTCTGCATGGAACCAAAAGACATGGTCACCCACGTTATGTGAATCAGGACATGCATGAAAAAATAACACACAGGCAGATTAGGAATTAACCTTTAACCGCAACGTTTCCTTCAACAATTTTGCTGCTACCAAGGTAATTTGAAGGAGTCAAACAAACTTGAATCTGAAATGCAGGTACTTTTGGTGGAAAATCTCCAAAGAAAAATGTGTTGGTCAAAATCACGCGAAGTTCTGTTTAGAACTCCAGTAATTATGGTTTGCTGTGCATGCTGCGTGTCGTTGTGTTGGCCATGTTTTCCAGAGATGTGATGTACTGGGAAATTATTCATAGTACCTGAAGTGATCGAAGACCCCAGTTTTTTATTTGAAAAAAAAAAAGGTATCTGAAGTTTTCCAAAGACGACTGTTTTGAAAGGGGGAAGAGTGGGGGAGACATCTTTGATGAGAACTAGTGCACCAGTACATGACATGTTAGATACCCTGGTCTGTGTAATGATTAGGATTAGGGCAAGGCTGAAGCAGATGGTGCATGTGTGAGGTTGGTCGTGATGGTGGTGGATGGAATGTGGGTCTTGATGACATGTTGTACACGCTTCCATCTATGATGAAACGCCTTATTTCAGTGGTCATGAATTTGATTTTTTTGACAACGTGTGTTTTGTGAGTCAGTGGATCATTCTTGTTGTGATGGCTGTGAATGCCGGTTTTCTGTATGTTTGTATCTCGGCGTAATAATGTGTTTGTTCTGGGCTGCCCACAGTAGGTCATCCTGCCAACAAAACAAATTTGTGACTGGAAATTTGTGGTGACTAGAGGGCTCCTCTGTGATTCACTGATCCTAAGAAAAGGGGGCGGGGGATGGGTAGGGAGGAGGATAAAACATAATCTGAAAGGACCTCAGCCATCAGCTGTATCTCAAAAGAGGGCTTTTTCATGAGATAAAGCTTCAGCCTTGTTAACATACATAGAACAGCCTTGTTAACATACATAGAACAGCCTTGTTAACATACATAGAACCTGCCAAAGGTACAAGAGCTCAACAGTCTGTACACAGGTTGTTTCACAAGCAGGTGATCTTCATCATGCTGTCGATGGTGGTGCACTCCCAGGTAGATCATGTTACTTACCATTTTCAAATCAGGACCTGTCCTCTGTGCAATTCTGACTTGAGATTGTTAGACCCATTTTTGAATTTTAAGACCAGCTTTTCAAAGTTCAAACATAAGAAAGAGTTCCTGAATCGTTCCAAATTGAGCACAGGGTTCTTTAAACTCTTAAGATTAGGGTGCTATCGCCCTTCTGATTTTCAGCATGGAACTCTTTTGAATTTCAGTGTTTAAGTGCACCAGGACACTTTCAGAATTGATAAGACATGGAGATTGGGGTGCCAACACCCATTCAGAATTTGACATCAGATTGTCTACATATATGTGGAGAGCTGCAGACACTTTCATCATGAAAGTTTGTATGTTCGATATCATGAGACAGGGAGGGCCGTGTGAGTTGTCGTTCAGCATTTGATCTCAGAGTCCCACGAATTGTTCCATGACTGACCTGCGGGGAGCCCGGACCTCTGTGTGTGTTGTGATGGGTAGCTGCTTGTGACCTTTGACATGCTGTTTTCTGTTGTGCATGATTGGTTGGTGCCTTGCTTGTGACAGGCCACCCTCCCAGCGATAGCGATTCCAGCCGTGAGTAGCTCCCACTTCCTTCCCTTCCTTGCTGTTTGTGTGTGTGGATGTTGGATGGAGTGCGAGCTCACAGCTTTGGCATTTAACCCTTTGACTGCTGAATGTAAATGGAAGCGGGTCAGTGTGGGTGGGTGTGAAGGTGGGCCACTGTGTGTGTGGAGGAGAGAGCGGCTGACCAGGCTGCACTCTGTCCATGGGATGGTCGTCAGGACAGGAATGTTCAACCAGGCTGGCTCTGTCGTGTCAACACCCACAGCCCAGTGTCAAAGCCAGTTCCATTATGCCCTTGTATAAGACAGGGAGAATCTAGGTGGCCTTGTACAGGAGTATAGGACAGGGAGAATCTAGGTGGCCTTGTACAGGAGTATAGGATAGACAGAATCTAGGTGGCCTTGTACAGGAGTATAGAGTATAGGACAGGAGAATCTAGGTGGCCTTGTACAGGAGGGTAGGACAGGGAGAATCTAGATGGCCTTGTACAGGAGTATAGGATAGACAGAATCTAGGTGGCCTTGTACAGGAGTATAGGATAGACAGAATCTAGATGGCCTTGTACAGGAGTATAGGATAGACAGAATCTAGGTGGCCTTGTACAGGAGTATAGGATAGACAGAATCTAGGTGGCCTTGTACAGGAGTATAGGATAGACAGAATCTAGGTGGCCTTGTACAGGAGTATAGGACAAGGAGAATCTAGGTGGCCTTGTACAGGAGTATAGGACAGGGAGAATCTAGATGGCCTTGTACAGGAGTATAGGATAGACAGAATCTAGGTGGCCTTGTACAGGAGTATAGGATAGACAGAATCTAGGTGGCCTTGTACAGGAGTATAGGACAGGGAAAATCTAGGTGGCCTTGTACAGGAGTATAGGATAGACAGAATCTAGACGGCCTTGTACAGGAGTATAGGACAAGGAGAATCTAGGTGGCCTTGTACAGGAGTATAGGACAAGGAGAATCTAGGTGGCCTTGTACAGAGTATAGGACAGGGAGAATCTAGGTGGCCTTGTACAGGAGTATAGGATAGACAGAATCTAGGTGGCCTTGTACAGGAGTATAGGACAAGGAGAATCTAGGTGGCCTTGTACAGGAGCAGGACAGGGAGAATCTAGATGGCCTTGTACAGGAGTATAGGATAGACAGAATCTAGGTGGCCTTGTACAGGAGTATAGGATAGAGAGAAACTAAATGGCCTTTTAAAAAGTATAGTATAGACAGAATCTAGATGGCCTTTTAAGGAGTATAGGATAGAAAGAAAACTAGATGGGTTCTCAAGGATAGGATAGAGAGAAACTAGATGGGTTCCCAAGGAGGATAGGATAGAGAGAAACTAGATGGGTTCCCAAGGAGGATAGGATAGAGAGAAACTAGATGGGTTCCCAAGGAGGATAGGATAGAGAGAAACTAGATGGGTTCCCAAGGAGGATAGGATAGAGAGAAACTAGATGGGTTCCCAAGGAGGATAGGATAGAGAGAAACTAGATGGGTTCCCAAGGAGGATAGGATAGAGAGAAACTAGATGGGTTCCCAAGGAGGATAGGATAGAGAGAAACTAGATGGGTTCCCAAGGAGGATAGGATAGAGAGAAACTAGATTGGTTCTCAAGGATAGGATAGAGAGAAACTAGATGGGTTCCTAAGGATAGGATAGAGAGAAACTAGATGGGTTCCTAAGGATAGGATAGAGAGAAACTAGATGGGTTCCTAAGAGGATAGGATAGAGAGAAACTAGATTGGTTCTCAAGGATAGGATAGAGAGAAACTAGATGGGTTCCTAAGGAGGATAGGATAGAGAGAAACTAGATGGGTTCCTAAGGAGGATAGGATAGAGAGAAACTAGATGGGTTCCTAAGGATAGGATAGAGAGAAACTTGATGGGTTCCTAAGGAGGATAGGATAGAGAGAAACTAGATGGGTTCCTAAGGATAGGATAGAGAGAAACTTGATGGGTTCCTAAGGAGGATAGGATAGAGAGAAACTAGATGGGTTCCTAAGGATAGGATAGAGAGAAACTTGATGGGTTCCTAAGGATAGAGAGAAACTAGATGGGTTCCTAAGGCGGATAGGATAGAGAGAAACTAGATTGGTTCTCAAGGATAGGATAGAGAGAAAATAGATGGGTTCCTAAGGATAGGATAGAGAGAAAACTAGATGGGTTCCTAAGGATAGGATAGAGAGAAACTAGATGGGTTCCTAAGGATAGGATAGAGAGAAACTTGATGGGTTCCTAAGGATAGGATAGAGAGAAACTAGATGGGTTTCCTAAGGAGGATAGGATAGAGAGAAACTAGATGGGTTCCTAAGGAGTATAGGATAGAGAGAATCTTGATTGCCTCCTGAGAAGTATCGGATAGAGAGAATTTAGATGGCCTTCTAAGGAGGATGGGATAGAAAGAATCTAGCTGGCCTCCTAAGGATAGGATAGAAAGGATCTAGGTGGCCTCCTAAGAAGAATAGGATAGAGAGAATCTAGATGGACTCCTAAGAAGTATAGGATAGAGAGAATTTAGATGGCCTTCTAAGGAGTGTAGGATAGGGAGAATTTAGATGGCGTCCTAAGGAGTGTAGGATAGGGAGAATTCAGATGGCCTTCTAAGGAGTATAGGATAGGGAGAATTTAGATGGCCTTCTAAGGAGTATAGGATAGGGAGAATTTAGATGGCATTCTAAGGAGTGTAGGATAGGGAGAATTTAGATGGCCTAAGGAGTGTAGTAGGGGAGAATTTAGATGGCCTTCTAAGGAGTGTAGGATAGGGAGAAGAATTTAGATGGCCTTCTAAGGAGTGTAGGATAGGATAGGGAGAATTTAGATGGCGTCCTAAGGAGTGTAGGATAGGGAGAATTTAGATGGCCTTCTAAGGAGTGTGTAGGATAGGGAGAATTTAGATGGCCTAAGGAGTATAGGATAGGGAGAATTTAGATGGCCTAAGGAGTATAGGATAGGGAGAATTCAGAGCAAAGAGCAAAAAACATGAAAAAATGAAGGCATCCCACAAGGTGTGGTTCTGTCTCCAGGTTGTTTGTCATCTTCATGAATGATATCTTGAATGACATCCAAGCATGAATCCATGGTGCAATTTATGCAGATGATCGTGTCATCTGGTGCTCTGAACAGTATGTGACAACAGCCACAGTAAGGATCCAGAGGCCCATGAACAAGATTGAGACATGAACAAAGAAATGGCTTCTGACCATCAATGCCAAGAAAACAGCATACACTGTCTTCAGCCTGGCTGCAAAAGACCAAAGTGCATGCCTCCCGTGAATGGTCACACGTCCTTCTACAGACAAGTCACCAACCTATCTAGGAGTCACGTTTGACTCAAGAGTGACCTGGAAATAACAGATCGACAACTGCATGGCAAGAGCCAGACTGTTCCTGGCATTGAAAAAAAAATTATCGGGAACATCCTGGGGTGCAGACCACACCATTCAGAAGAAGCTGTACCTTGGACGAGTAAGAACCTGTCTTGAATATGGAGCAGCCACAAGGGGAACAGCATCCAAAACCAACTTTAACCAGGCTTCAGGAATTCAGAATCAGGCATCCTGCATATTACAGGTGCACTCAAGTCAACTCCAATCCAAGCCATGGATACTCTAACAGGACTTCAGAATCTTGAAAGCAGATGAGATACTAAAGTTCTCATACAATCTGCCAAATTTAAGAGGACAAAGAGTCACCCCACGCACAAAAGAATGTTAGAGCCCACCAAGTGCAGACTGAAGCGCAGCAGCTTTGTGCACAATGCAGGCAGACTTGAGAGACAGGATCCTGAATTTTTGCAACAAGGGAAGAAGACAGTTCCATCACACACAGTTCACTGCCATCATGGAAAAGAAATCAGTTCCCAGATATCAGAGTCACCATTCCTGGCATTCTAACAAAGGGCACACACTGTCAGAACCGGAGAGGAAAGCAGTAACCTTTGACTGCATAGAGCAGACATGCCCCAAACAGTTCTGGACACATGTATATACAGATGGCTCAGCAGAAGAGGCTACCAAAAACAGAAGGGGAGGAATTTTCCTGAAGCTGATGGATGGAACTCCTATTGGACAAGCCCTCCTGACTGGCAAGTTCTTCACAAACTTCAAGGCTGAGGCAGATGCACTACAGTCAGCGGCCTGAATGCTGTATGAGAATAGAGGGGCAATACATATCAAAGTCGTCATCTTTTCTGATGCTTTATCAGTACTGCAGGCTGTTAAAAATCCTCAGAACAAGGAACTCAGCTCCCTTGTTTCTACCCTGGCCATTCTGCAGCAGTCCACTGAGAACACTGTCATCCAGTGGATACCCTCACACTGCAATATATATGGCAATGAGGAAGCTGACCAATTGGCAAAGGAAGGAGGACAGCAGCCTGAACTGGAGCAGGAAATCTCCTTTGAAGAAATCAAAAGTATTATCAAGAAGGAGCAAAAAAGAAGATGGCCTGAGCTGCACCCAGACTTCAGCAAGAGGGATGCATACCACCTGCTGCCCAGATCAGACCAAGTGAACATTGTGAGACTGAGGACAGGGCACTCCAGACTGAGACATCACATGTCACAAAATTCCACATTGGCCACACTGCCACATTGGCGAGTCGTCAAAGTTGCCCATGCGGTACAGCCCCAGTGACAGTGGGACGCTTCCTGCAGGCAGAGACCTGGCCTGCCAACACACCATTGAGGGAAAAGTTTTATGGATAACTAGAGGGCTACGTCTACAGCAGCCTTCATCCATGCCTCAGGCGTTCCTGTCTGAGTGAACAAAGAAGAAAACAGGATAGGATAGACAGAATCTAGATCGCCTTTTAAGGAGCATAGGAGGATGGAGTGCATCTCGAAGGCCTTCTAAGGAATATAGGATAGGGAGAATCGAAATGGCCTTCTAGGGAGTATAAGATAGGGAGAATCGAGATGACTTTCTAGGGAGTATGGTATAGGGAGAAACTAGATGGCCTTCTAAGGAGCATGAAATAGAGAGCATGTAGAAGGCCTTCTAAGAAGTATAGTGTAGGGAGGATCTAATGACTTTCTAGAGAGAATAAGATAGAATCTAGATGGCCTTCGAAGTATAGGGTAGAGAATATCAAGATGGCCCTCTAAGGAGCATAGCGTAGAGAGACTTCAGGTGGCCCTCTAAAAGATAGAGAGAATCAAGACAACCTTTTTAGAGTATAGCATGGAGATGATCCAAATGGCCCTCTATAGGAGGAGGGAATCAAATCTAGGTAGCCTCATAAGAAGTATAGGATAGAAAGAATCTAGATGGGTCATCTAAGTTGTGTAGTAAAGGGAGAATCTATATGGGTCACCTGATAAGTATACAGTATGGAGAATCTAGAGGAGTTATCTAAGGAGTATAGGATAGGGAGACTTTAAATAGCCTTCTGAGGGGAATAAGACAGGGGGATGCTTGAAATTCCAGGCTAGACTTTCATTGGAAACAAAATGAAGCTGTGCTTCTTCTTGCCCTTTTCTCCTGTTGTCAAATAAAGATGTTTTTTTTTTTCAAGGTAATGTCATGCTTGTTGATGTCTGTAAAGCTCTGTTGTGTGCGCGCTGTCATGCTGGTCGGATGAAATAAGCATTCTTGGTATCACATTGTTCTGGGGTGTGCAGAGTCCTTTGAGACTACTGAAACAAGAAATCCCGCTAACTCTGTTGCTCAGGTTTTCTTGGTCCTGTTCCGATTCATGACTGGTTAAGATACAGGCCTTGGTTTGTTGCTTGCAAGAGATTACTTGGTTGGTGTTTTGTTGTTTTGTTGTTGTTGTTGTTAAAAGAAGAAGGAATTTCAAGTTAAGCAAAATGACAAGCTTTAGTTTCCTTTTAATGTTCTGATATAGTTGGTAGTTTGTTCTCTCTCTCTCTCTCTCTCTCTCTCTCTCTCTCTCTCTCCCCCCCCCCCCCCCCTTCCCAAATCAGTCTTTCTGTTTCTTACCATCCACAAATTTCTGTCTCTTGATAAAACTTCACCCTCTAATGTTTCTCTCTCTCTCTCTCTCTCTCTCTCTCTCTCTCTCTCTCTCTCTCTCTCTCTCTCTCTCTCCTGTGATAAAACTGACTAAAGTACTTGTTCAACCAGATTGAAAGGGGGGGGGGGGGGGGGGGGGGGGGGGGGGGATGGAGAGAGAGAGGAAAGAGATAAGGTGACATGCAGATAATGATCAGCCACAAACGTGAACCTGACACAGTGATGGACCCAGTGTTGGGCTGGTTTTGCAGGGGGAGATGAACCCATCCTGTCCTACGAAGCGGTTGTGCAGCAGGAATGTGAGTAGTCTCCCTTCTTCTTCCCCCTTGCTTACCACACTTTTTTTTTTTCCCTTCTCTTTGCTGTATCATTGTCCATGCATTATTTGTGGCATTAGTACCAAGCCACTCACTCCAGCTCCCCAACACTGGGCCACAGCCAGACTCGTCCTGTCCTGTCCGCAGCCTCAGCATTGCGGTCCTTTAGGAGCCATTGGCATCAGGTCATCAGTTGGCTGCACACCGGAGGAGACACAGCATTGCTGCTGAATCATCAGTTGGCTACACACACTGGAGGAGACACAGCATTGCTGCTGAGTCATCAGTTGGCTACACACCGGAGGAGACATGGCACTGCTGCCGAGTCATCAGTTGGCTACACACCGGAGGAGACACAGCATTGCTGCTGAGTCATCAGTTGGCTACACACCGGAGGAGACACAGCATGCTGCCGAGTCATCAGTTGGCTACACTCTGGAGGAGACATGGCATTGCTACTGAGTCATCAGTTGGCTACACACTGGAGGAGACACAGCATTGCTGCTGAGTCATCAGTTGGCTACACACCAGAGGAGACACAGCATTGCTGCCGAGTCATCAGTTGGCTACACACTGGAGGAGACACAGCATTGCTGCCGAGTCATCAGTTGGCTACACACCGGAGGAGACATAGCATTGCTGCTGAGTCATCAGTTGGCTACACACCGGAGGAGACATAGCATTGCTGCTGAGTCATCAGTTGGCTACACACCGGAAGAGACACAGCATTGCTGCTGAGTCATCATTTGGCTACACACCGGAGAGACACAGCATTGCTGCCGAGTCATCAGTTGGCTACACACCGGAGGAGACACAGCACTGCTGCTGAGTCATCAGCTGGCTACACACCAGAGGAGACACAACACTGAGTCATCACTTTGCAACACACCAGAGGGAATTCTGCACTGCTGCTGAGGTACTATATGTGGCCACCCACCAGAAAACAACATGGCAACACTGCACTGTACCAGGTCTGTGTATGTCAGAATGACGATGGCTGATCTGTGAAGAGAGTAGCAGCATTTTCGCGACGCGCCGTGCGATAGTGACGGCAACTCTGTCGACCCGTTCACGACGAGCCGTGCACTGGTGACGGCAGCACTGCAGTACTGCCTGGACGTGCCGTGCCTCCGTGACGGCACAACTATAAAAAATTCCCATGCTCTCTCGTCTACCGTCTAGGGGATGCAGCTGCCATAAATATTTAGAACAGGGTTCTAGCCACTGGGAGGGTAAGTTTACATGCACTAGCGATGACCTTTGTGACCTTAGAGCAGTCCGAACAAAGAGACCCGTCTGGCACTGTAAGGCACGTGTGGAATTTCCTGCCTCACCAACATATCGGGCAGAAGGAGAATGACATGTGGTTTTAGAACTGGTTCAGTAAAGTAGTTCAGAAAATGAGGGGTAAAGGTGTACACGTTTTTCGAAAAGAATCTGAGCTCTTTTTTTATTGCTCTGTGTATTTAATAGTTTATAAGTCGTATCATCTGAAACAAAAACAGTGAAAAGTGTGTACTGTGTGCAATGATTTAAATGCCTTTAAAAAAAAAAAGAATTCACTTGGATTACACATATTGAATACCCAGGCTTTCTCTGCATCTGTTCAAAGTAAGAGCGAAGTTTTATGCCCTTTTCTTCCTCATTTGCTGTTGTCATACTAACCAACAAAAAATATATTTTAATTCTATGCTCATTACAAAGTTCGCACTTTACCCTTTCCGTTGATATACAACAACTGCTTGTTAGGTTTATATTAGGACACGTAAATACAAATAAAAAAGTGCGAAAAATCCACGTCTGGAAAAGGTTTGTAAGTATGTGTGTGGTGCACGCGTGTGTGCAGGTGTTCGGCGTTGCTCTGCCGCGCTCGTGCCAAAAAGTATTAAGGAAAAAGTAAAGAAAAAAGAAAAGCAACAACAGCAGCAAAAAACCTCTGCACTGTTACTGCTCCGTTAGCTATTCTACCTATCGCTTAGGGAATGCTGTTGTATTAATTAGCAATGTAATAATAATGAGCATGAATTCTTGTTGAGCCCCCATCTCAAAACCAAGCTCAAACGGCTTTGTGTATGTAAAGGTTAGTCACCAAAGACATGAGAAATGTTGAGCAAACAACAGCAACAGCAAAACGAAACAAAACGAATTGATCAGTCAGACAAAGGAATCGCCCATAGCAAAAAACAACTTGCAGTTCTGTCGTACGTTTCACTGGTCCATGTGACCTTGTCCCCAGCACAGTTGCCCAGATCGGTAGCTTTCATTATGTTCTACTTGCAATACAGCTGTGAGTTTCAAGTTTCAGTATGTCCAGTCGACACTACAACAATATCATGTATTGTTATCCACTGTGTCTACCTTGCACAACAGGTGTGATGTGTGTGTCCCATTATGTCCAACTTGCACCACACCTGTGAATTTATGTTTCAGTTTATCAAGCCTACTTCAAAGCTGTGACTTAATAGGCTTCATTAAATTCGACTACACTTCAGTAGTGACTTGTGTAATTTCACTGTGTCCAGTTTACAGAACTGCTGTGACTTGAATGGTTTATTACGTCAAGGTTACAAAACATTGGTTTGTTATGTCAACATTACACCGCATTGGTTGATTATGTCAAGCGTGGTTCACAGTGGTTTATTATACATCTCAAGCTTACACCACAATGGTTTATTATGTCAAGCTTACACCACAGTGGTTTATTATGTCAAGCTTACACCACAATGGTTTATTATGTCAAGCTTACACCACACTTTTAACTTGTGTGTGTAACTTGTGTGTGTAACTTGTGTGTTTCATTTTCTCCACTTTATTCACAGCTTGACTT
Organism: Conus betulinus; assembly: GCA_016801955.1. Classification (NCBI taxonomy): domain Eukaryota; kingdom Metazoa; phylum Mollusca; class Gastropoda; order Neogastropoda; family Conidae; genus Conus; species Conus betulinus. Next base: position 206,386 of record JADBJO010002679.1, on the reverse strand, counting down.
TAGCTTTTTGTTCTGTTCAGCTTGCAATGCAGTGGAGTGCAGTGAGGTATAGGGGAGATAAGTGACAATGTACATCGCAGTGAGATACAGGGGAGATAAATGACAACATGTGTGTGTTGCAGTGAGGTACACCCGGCCAGTCATCGTGTTGGGGCCCCTGAAAGACCGCATCAATGATGACCTCATCTCGGAGTTCCCTGACAAGTTTGGCAGCTGTATCCCTCGTAAGTCTTCTTTTCTCTTCACAAATTTGGCCACTGTATCCCTTGAGAGTTTTCTTTTGTCTTCACAAATTTGGCCGCTGTATACCATGTTAAGTCTTATTTTGTCTTCACAAATTTGGCTGCTGTATCCCATGTAAGTCTTATTTTGTCTTCACAAATTTGGCGTCTGTCCCATGTAAGTCCTTTTGTCTTCACAAATTTGGCTCTGTATCCCATGTGAGGTCTTCTTTTGTCTTCACAAATTTGGCTGCTGTATCCCATGTGAGTCTTCTTTTGTCTTCACAAATTTGGCTGCTGTATCCCATGTGAGTCTTCTTTTGTCGTCACAAATTTGGCTGCTGCATCCCATGTGAGTCTTCTTTTGTCGTGCACAAATTTGGCCACTATCCCATGTAAGTCTTCTTTTGTCTGCACAAATTTGGCCTCTGTATCCCATGTAAGTCTTCTTTTGTCTTCACAAATTTCACAGTTGTATCCTCTTAACCTTAAATCACGCCGCTGGTGCACTGGTGCGTCGAAGTGTCATTATGAGGATACAGTCGCAGGCGCACTGATGCACCCATTGAGGAGTAGAGTAAATAAAAAGCTCGTAGCCAATTGGTTGAAAAGAACCAATCAGAATAAAGCAATCGCACAATGCAGCAGGCTTTAGACTCCTTTTTCCTTCCCGCATGAACGCCATATTCCATGTGGCTTTACTGTGAAATTTTCAAACTTCTTCGAAGTTTTTGAGTAAAATTTCAACATGGACATTGGCGATCAGCAGTTCTTGCAGGAGGTGTTTTTTTTAGACTCGGACTCTGATGAAGAGTTTCTAGGGTTTAATAGTGGTGATATTGAGAATGTTGTGGAAGAGGGGGAATGGGTTGATGCAGGTGAGGGGCAACTGAGTGATGATAGCAAGACCCTGTGCACTCCAGGGCTTGTAAACACCCATTAGGCATGTCATTTTTCTTTTTTTTTTTTTATATAATGAAAGCATACACAACACACACAAAACAGTTGGCGTTGGCATTTTCTTTATTTATTCCTCTACATTCAGACCAAACAGAAGAAAAGAAATTACAGCAGTTGAAGTAGGTAGGTGTGCAGATTTTTCAGTCCCCCCCAAAGAATATGGCTGCAGGCAGAAGTGTCGGCTAACGAATGTGGCTTGCTAAAGGTTGAATCTCCTTTGTCTTTACAAGTTTGGCTGCCGTATCTCTCGCCAAGTCTTCTTCTCTTTTCAGGTTTGGTGGTAGTAACCCACGTTAGTTTTCTTTGTCTCTACAGGTCTGGATGCTACATTCTTTGTAAGTCTTCTTTATCTTCAGTGGTGTGAGTGCTGTATCCCTCATATGTCTCCTCTGCCTCTGAGTCCTTGGTCATTGGCTCCATGAGTTGAGAATTCCAGATCCCACCTGCACTGTAAATGGCCTTGGTTCTCCAGTCAGGTTCAGAAAAGAGCTTTTGAATTGCCACTGTGAAGGAAATAAATGACAGTTGAAAGTGTGAAACGAATTTGTTTGTTTGTTTGTTTGTCTGTGTCATTCACAATTGTTTCAAACTGAATTATATACATAAATCGACCATGAATCTAGCTGTTTCATTTTCATGGACCGCTGGGCACCACTGTCTCTTTTGGGTTGTGTTTTCTATCAAAGTTCTGAAGATATTGTTAACAGAATAATCACCTAGCACCAACAGCTCTGTACAGTCCAAGTGTTTTACAGCTTTGGCAGCTGACTAAAGTGTAACATGTCACCACAAGCAGTTTATTTTTATGTTGTGTGTTTCAGACTGGCGTCATTGTTTATTTTTCACTGCCTTTCTGTTGTTTTCATTGAAACTTTAAGTGCTTCGCTAACATTTGAAAGCGAGGATGAAAATATCCCGTGAAATCTGCAATAGGGGTTGAGGCCTCTGTGCTCAGCAGCCAGTGAGAGGGAGCCCTTGTGTCTGCCGATAGGACAGACACCAGTTTGGTCACAGGTTGAAGGGAGAGAAGGGAGTTTGCCATTTTTCACTGGAGCTACATAGTGTTGCTTTTCATTTTCCTTTTTTTTTTTTTTCTGTTGATGTGTGTTTCGATTTTGGAAGATTTCAAATGTTGTTCAGTCTGCAAATTGTGTGAGATCGAGTCAGAAAGAAGTCTTCTGAAACAAAAGAATTTCCAGATGAAAGTTTCAGTAGTCCAGTGAGGAAAGAAAGAAGTGATCAAAAAGAATGATTATTTTTCATTTTACAGCATCCTCAGAAAAAGAGAAACATGTGTAAACACGGTTTGATATTATCAGAGCAGCGAAGTGATATTGTCAGAGCAGCGAAGTGATGTTATCAGACCAGATATTTGTCAGAGACCAGCTATTTGCAGCTAGACCAGATTTGATGTTATCAGACCAGCTATTTGATTTAGATGTTATCAGACCAGATACTTGATGTTATCAGACCAGCTATTTGATGTTATCAGAGCAGCTAAGTGATGTTATCAGAGCAGCTAAGTGATGTTATCAGAGCAGCGCAGCTAAGTGATATTATCAGAGCATGCTATCAGTGCTAAGTGATATTATCAGAGCAGCTAAGTGATATTATCAGAGCAGGTAAGTGATATTATCAAAGCAGGTAAGTGGTGTACTTTGGTATAGTATATGCTACCATGTCGTTGACCACTTCCATTTTTAATTCTTGTGCAACACTGCCACTGTAATCTGCAGACACAACCAGAGAGCGGCGGCCGACGACGGAAGAGCCAGGTCGGGACTACCACTTTGTGGCGTCCCGCGAACAGATGGAGCGCGACATCCAGAACCACCTATTTTATAGAGCTGGCATCTACAACGACAACTTGTACGGCACAAGTGTAGCCTCTGTCAAAGAGGTGGCTGAGCAGGTGAGGCCATATGCAGCGAGCAGGAACTTGACCACTGGAATTGTTTTAAAAGCAAGAAAGGGGTCAAGATTACAACCACACAAATAAGAAAGAAAGGAAAAACAAAGGGGGAAAAAAGTCCAGGAGGTGTTAGACCTTACTCCAACCTAGTAAAGCAAAGAAGAGAAAAACGTATATAAAAGAGGAGGAAGCGGCAGGAAACAAAACCGAGTAGTTTTTCCTCCAGATTCCCAGCTTGTCCTGCCCCACTTTCTGGGAATTGTATGCCGGAAATTACCCCTCATCTTTTACTCTCTTCAGCTCCACCTTTCTTTCCATCTTCCTTTGCTTTTTTCCACTGTGATTGTTTTCACTCAGGATGTGTGTGGGTCAGCTCCATTCGGTTTTGTATAGTTTGTTTTTTCATTCACATTGTGGTCAGTGTTGTTTGGTTTGTTTCGTAATTCAGATTGTGTGCGTGATGCTTGTTCAGTTATTTTTTTTTTTTGTTCCTTTACACTGAGGATTTGTAGAATTCATTTTCTAGCTGATTTTGTTTGTTGTGGTGATTTTCATTCAAAATTTGTATGATTGATTTGTTTGTTCAGGATCTAGAGGGTTTATTTTCAGTCAGATTTTTGTTTGGTTTGTGTCCATTCAGACTTGTTTCTCTTTATTCACAATGTGGTTATGGTTTGTTTGCATTCAAGACATGCTCGTTTTCATTTAGACTGTGTCTTTTTGTCCATTCAAAACTTGCTCGTTTTCATTCAGGCACATCCTGACTGTGTGTGGTTCATGCCCCTCTGAATCAAGATGTGTATGGTTTGTGTCCATTCAAGACTAATGTGTTGTTATTCAGACTGTGTGTATGTCCCCCTCTCAGTCAAGATGTGTGTGGTTCTTGCCTGTCTCAAGATGTGTGTGGTTCATGCCCCTCTCAGTCAAGATGTGTGTGGTTTCTTGCCTGTCTCAAGATGATGTGTGTGTTCATGCCCCTCTCAGTCAAGATGTGTGTGGTTCATGCCTCTCTCAGTCAGGATGTGTGTGTGGTGTCATCATGCCTCTCAGTCAGTCAAGATCTGTGTGTGTGGTTCATGCCTCTCTCAGTCAGGATGTGTGTGGTTCATGCCCCTCTCAGTCAGGATGTGTGTGGTTCATGCCCCTCTCAGTCAGGATGTGTGTGGTTCATGCCCCTCTCAGTCAGGATGTGTGTGGTTCATGCCCCTCTCAGTCAAGATGTGTGTGGTTCATGCCTGTCTCAGTCAGGATGCCCCTCTCAGTCCGGATGTGTGTTCATTCATGCCTCTCTCAGTCAGGATGTGTGTGGTTCATGCCTCTCTCAGTCAGGATGTGTGTGGTTCATGCCCCTCTCTCTCAAGATGTGTGAGGTTCATGCCCCTCTGCCCCTCTGAATCAAGATGTGTGTGGTTCATGCCCCTCTCAGTCAGGATGTGTGTGGTTCATGCCTCTCAGGATCAGTCAGGATGTGTGTGGTTCATGCCCCTCTGAATCAAGATGTGTGGTTCATGCCCCTCTGAATCAAGATGTGTGTGGTTCATGCCTGTCTCAGTCAGGATGTGTGTGGTTCATGCCTGTCTCAGTCAGGATGTGTGTGGTTCATGCCCCTCTGAATCAAGATGTGTGTGGTTCATGCCCCTCTGAATCAAGATGTGTGTGGTTCATGCCTGTCTCAGTCAGATGTGTGTGTGGTTCATGCCTGTCTCAGTCAGGATGTGTGTGGTTCATGCCTGTCTCAGTCAGGATGTGTGTGGTTCATGCCTGTCTCAGTCAGGATGTGTGTGGTTCATGCCTGTCTCAGTCAGGATGTGTGTGTGGTTCATGCCTGTCTCAGTCAAGATGTGTGTGGTTCATGCCCCTCTGATCAAGATGTGTGTGGTTCATGCCTGTCTCAGTCAAGATGTGTGTGGTTCATGCCTCTCTCAATCAAGATGTGTGTGTGGTCATGCCCATGATGTCTTCAGGGTCGACACTGTATCCTGGACGTGAGCGGCAACGCCATCAAACGGCTGCAGGTGGCCGGCCTGTACCCCATCGCCATCTTCATCAAACCCAAGTCCCCAGAGTCCATCATGTGAGGCCTTTCAGTTGGTTTTCCTGAAAAAAAAAAAAAAAAAATAAATAAATCCAAAAACAAGCAGACAAAATGAAATTATGCCTGCAATTTGTGAGTAAAAGAGATTTTTTTTTTTTAGTTATGCCATCAGCTCTTTTTTTCTTATTTTTCTGTTTTCTTACAGAACACAAGATTAACGGGTTTTTTTTTTTTTTTTTTTTTTTTACTGTACTAGGCTGTTGTAATCTCGCCTGCTAACAGCCCTGTTGCTGAGTCTGTGGCAGTTTCAAATTCAACAGTGAATGTGAAAAAAAAAAAAAATTTGATTTGGTACTTGTACAAGTGGAAGAGTACCTTAACCCCATGAACATCCATGTTGTTTTGTTGATAAGTAACTTGTATTGATTGATTTCACAGAGTGCTAAAGATTTTTATGAAAGGAGAGTACTTTCTAGAGAAAAACAAATGTTGAAAGAAATCCAGGAAAAACAAATTGTTGAAAGAAATCCAGGAAGTCCAGATTGCTTCAAGGTTTGTTAAAAAAGAAACAAAAAATAATGAGGTGGGCGGCTTAAGTTTGATGTGTGTGTGTGTGTGTGTGTGTGTGTGTGTGTGTGTGTGTGTGTGTGTGTGTGTGTGTGTGTGTGTGTGTGTGTGTATGTGTGTGTATGTGTGTGTGTGTGTGTGTGTGTGTGTGTGTGTGTGTGTGTGTGTGTGTGTGTGTGTGTGTGTGTGTGTGTTGATGGTCCTGACTGACCTGGTGTTCACAGGCACCGAGATGGTTCAAGACATTGTCACCACTCACTCAGTCTTGGTCCTTAAATTATCCTTTCTTAGCTTTTGACCGTTTTTGACAATCCTGTCATGTGTTCTGATGTCTGAGTCATCATGGTTGATATGTGACATTTGCGCCACTAACTCGTCCACTCTCTTGATAAATGTACTGTCTGCTGTCATTGTGTCATTCTTGTTTTGTTACATTCAGTACGGGGGGGGGGGGGGGGGGGGGGGGGGGGCTTTTCCTGGCTTGTTTTGAAGCATATAGCAAAAGTTCCTAGAAATAAGCTACTAAAATGGCACATCTGAATTCCCACCCTCTCTCAAGCAAGCTTTGTTGAGACGAAATGCGGAGTGACCATTGATGGGCAAATCAGTCGTTTAAGGGGAATGGTGCCTACAGGTGGATTGGTCATTAAACGGTTAAAAGTCAAACGGCGAGAATTGAAATGGAGGAACTGGCCAGGGCGCTGTGCTTCACTGTCGACCTTTTTGCATGGTAGGCAGGACACGGTGCTGAGCATGAGCCAGGCACACCAGGGAACTGGTTAGGCCTCTTACCTGCCAAGGTGAAGTAGTGCCAGGATTTGGTTTCTTACCTGCCAAGGTGAGCGCTTGGCCAGGTAGCCTGGGTGTTGCTGAGAAGAGGTCACACACCAGGCCACAAACATCAACCTGCACCAAGCACAACTACAAGAAGTCTGATAATGGAAAGATGGAGCTGGAAGTTATCCATCACTCTCCAGTGTGGGTTGTGTCATGTGTGTATACAGAATCTCTACCATTTGGGGAAATGTTTAGTTTGCCACCCAAGTTACTTGAACTGTAAACTGAAGTCTGTCTCAAACAGGCTGTGGCTGTGTTTTCTCTCAGACAGGCTGTGGAAGTGTTTGCTTTGGACAGTGTGGCTGTGTTTTCTCTCAGACAGGCTTCGGCTGTGTTTTCTCTCAGGCTGTGGCTGTTTTCTCTCAGACAGGCTGTGGAAGTGTTTGCCGTAGACAGTGTGGCTGTAGTTTCTCTCAGAGAGGCTGTGGCTGTGTTTTCTCTCAGACAGGCTGTGGCTGTGTTTTCTCTCAGACAGGCTGTGGCTGTGTTTTCTCTCAGACAGGCTGTGGGTGTTTTCTCTCAGACAGGCTGTGACTCTAGTTTCTCTCATACAGGCTGTGGCTGTGTTTTCTCTCAGACAGGCTGTGGCTGTTTTTTCTCTCAGACAGGCTGTGGCTGTGTTGTCTCTCAGACAGGCTGTGGCTGTGTTTTATCTCAGACAGGCTGTGGCTGTGTTTTCTCACAGGCTGTGGCTGTTTTTTTCTCTCAGACAGGTTGTGACTGTTTTCTCTCAGACAGGCTGTGGCTGTTTTTTCTCTCTCAGACAGGCTGTGGCTGTGTTTTCTCTCAGACTGGCTGTGGCTGTTTTTTTCTCTCAGACTGGCTGTGGCTGTTTTCTCTCAGACAGGCTGTGGCTGTGTTTTCTCTCAGACAGGCTGTGGAAACTGTTTGTCATAGACAGTGTGGCTGTGTTCTCTCTCAGACAGGCTGTGGCTGTTTTCTCTCAGACAGGCTGTGGAAGTGTTTGCCATAGATAGTATGGCTGTGTTTTCTCTCAGACAGCCTGTGGCTGTTTTCTCAGACAGGACTGTGGCTTTGTTTTCTCTCAGACAGGCTGTGGAACTGTTTGCCATAGACAGTGTGGCTGTGTTCTCTCTCAGACAGGCTGTGGCTGTTTTCTCTCAGACAGGCTGTGGAACTGTTTGCCGTAGACAGTGTGGCTGTGTTCTCTCTCAGACAGGCTGTGGCTGTTTTCTCTCAGACAGGCTGTGGAAGTGTTTTGGCGTAGACAGTGTGGCTGTGTTTTCTCTCAGACAGGCTGTGGCTGTTTTCTCTCAGACAGGCTGTGGAAGTGTTTGGCGTAGACAGTGTGGCTGTGTTCTCTCTCAGACAGGCTGTGGCTGTTTTCTCTCAGACAGGCTGTGGAAGTGTTTGCCATAGACAGTGTGGCTATGTTTTCTCTCAGACAGCCTGTGGCTGTTTTCTCTCAGACAGCCTGTGGCTTTTTTTCTCTCAGACAGGCTGTGGCTTTGTGTTTTCTCTCAGACAGGCTGTGGCTGTGTTTTCTCTGACAGGCTGTGCCTGTGTTTTCTCTCAGACAGGTGGCTGTGTTTTCTCTCAGACAGGCTGTGCCTGTGTTTTCTCTCAGGCTGTGGCTGTGTTTTCTTTCTCTCAGACAGGCTGTGGCTGTGTTTTCTTTCAGGCTGTGGCTATGTTTTCTCTCAGACAGGCTGTGCTGTGTTTTTTCTGTCAGACAGGCTGTGAGTGTGTTTTCTCTCAGGCTGCGGCTGTGTTTTTTCTCAGACAGGCTGTGGCTGTGTTTTCTCTCAGACAGGCTGTGGCTGTGTTTTCTCTTCGACAGGCTGTGGCTGTGGCTGTGTTTTCTCTCAGACAGGCAGTGGCTGTGTTTTCTCACAGGCTATGGCTGTGTTTTCTCTCAGACAGGCTGTAGCTGTGTTTTCTCTCAGGCTGTGGCTGTGTTGCTTTTTTTTTATATCTCACACTGGCTGTAGCTGCGTTTATCATGAGACAGTGTGGCTGTGTTTTCTCTCACGCTGGCTGTGGCTACGTTTGTTATGGGACAGTGTGGCTGTGTTTTTCTCTCAGACAGGCTGTGGCTGTGTTATCTCTCAAGCTGTGGCTGTGTTTTGTCTCACACTGGCCGTGGCTGTGTTTGTCATGGGACAGTGTTGCTGTGTTTTCAGGGAAATGAACAAGAGGATAACAGAGGAGCAGGCAAGGGAAAACCGAACGAACGGGCCAGCAAGTTGGAACAAGACTTTGGGGAATATTTCACTGGTAAGTGGACACACAGGACTGAAAGGGGGGGGGGGGGGGGGGGGGGGGGGGGGGATAGTACAGTGCACTGGAAAAGGACTCTGCGAAGTATTTCACCAGTAAGAAAAAGGCTTAGGAGACTGTTTCACAAGTAACTTGGATAGGGATTTTGGGAGTGTTTCATCTGTACGAAGAAACAGGACTTCCAGGAATATTTCATTGGTTAAGAGAGGAACAGGACTTTTAGGAGTGTTTCATCAGAAAGTGGGGAGAGAACGTTTGTGAGTATTCCAGGGTCTATTGGGAACAGGACTTTTAGGAGTGTTTCATCAGAAAGTGGGGATTGAGAACGTTTGTGAGTATTCCAGGGTCTATTGGGAACAGGACTTTTAGGAGTATTTCATCAAGAAGTGGGGATTGAGCTTCAGGGGGTATCTGTGTGAACTTTTCAAAGGTCTGAAGGTCTAATACCCTTTTAGTCACCCCTTCTGCCTTTTTTTTTTTCTGTTGTGTTCTCAGCGGTGGTGCAGGGGGACACGGCTGACGAGATTTTTACGCCAAAGTGAAGGAAGTGATCCGTGACCAGTCAGGCCCCACGATCTGGGTCCCTGCCAAAGAGAAGCTGTGTGAGCCCTGCGCCTCCCCTACACATCTCTGTGTGGTCCCAACATGGCGGGGGGGGGGGGGGGGGGGGGGGGGGGGGGGCAGGGAGGGAGGGAGGCAGGACAGCAAGGCGCAGGGTTGCACGTGGCCAGGCTGAGAGCACTGAAGGAGAGGAGGCCAGGACTGCGAATGGAGAACTGAGGCTTGTGTGTTCTGCGGCTGGTGTGGGTCACCAGCGATGGAGTGAAACGACGATGATGGTGGTGGTGGGGATTGTGTGTGTGTGTGTGTGTGTGTGTGTGTGTGTGTGTGTGTGTGTGTGAGACACGTACGGGGAGATGGTGAGAGAAAGCAGCAAGACTGACTGGGAGATTTGTGTGACAAGGAGTCGTGCGAGAGTGATGAGATGGAGCAGGGGGGGGGTCAATTATGTTGAATGATTTTTTTATGTGTGGGTTTTTTTCTTTACTTTTTTTTTTTTGGATGTTTTATTCCCTCTTGCAGGTAAGGAAGTCAGAAGGCTTTCCTTTTTTTGTTTGAAATAAGGAAAAATAAGCGATCCTTTGTGTGGTCTTTTGCTTTTTTTTTTTTTCCCCTTTTGTTGAAAAGCAGATGGTTGGATTTACTGTCAGGAAACACTGTGGTATTGTTATTTGGAGAGGCAATTGTTGTGGAAAGGGATGTAATGAAGTTACATTTTTGTGTAATATGGTGTAAATGATTCAGTGTTTCAAACCGTGAGAAAGAGGAGAGTAGAAAACATGAGAAGGATTATTTCCCCCCAAGAAAACAAACAAGAAAAAGAATGTCTTGCAAGAATTGCTGGGAGGTTTAGCAGTAAAAACCACCTCAGTTGTTAGCAAATTGAAAACGCAGAAATATGTGCGTTTTGAAAATGTTGGGTTGATGTTTTTAAACAGGTATAGGAAATTAGGGTGTTACAGCGAGCATCTGTTCAGTGGATACTTAATCCAAGTTTTCTTTTCCTATGATTGACAGAAGACTATATTTTGTAACAGCTGTGGAGATACCATATTTGTAAACAGAAGTGAAGCCAAGAATATTTTGTAACAACAATAAAGACAAAGATATTTTGTGACAGCATGTGAAGACCAAAATATTTTGTAGCAGCAGTAACGATAAGAACATTTAATAACAGCAGTGAAAACAAGAATATTCTTCGACAGCCATGAGAACAAGAAGATGTAGTGGCGGCAATGATGGAAAATATTTGTGACTGCTGGGAAGAGAGAAGAATATTTGATAATGGCAGTGAAGACATGAATGTTTTGCGATGGCAGTGAAGTCGAATATTTCTTTGACAGCAGTGAAGACACAATTTGTGATAGCAGGGAAGACAACTGTGTTGTGACAGCTGTCAAGAGGCAGGTATTGTGAACAAGGGAAGCAATGCCTGGCAGGTCACAGTTCCATTGCAGCGCTGACTGGACAGGCACTACGGAGAGCACAGACCCCCACGGCTGTCAAAACAATCCTCATGTGGTACTGAGGTGGGGTTTTGTATGGAGGTGTGATGTTGAAGGAGGCTTCCCCCCCCCCCCCCCCCCCCCCCCAGCACTGAAAATACAGTGCCCCCATGCCCAGTGGATTGCCTGAAAGGTTGGGGAAAGTGTGTTGTATAATGGTGCGTGTGCCGTGTGTGTGATGGCGCACTGATGTTAATGTAAGGTGCTGCAGACTTGGGGCTGCTTGCGAAGCAAGACCCTGGACCTGGGTTGTGTCAGAAGGGGCTCGCTCAAGGCCTCCCACGTCCACGTTCAGGGTCCGTGACAGTTCAGCAGGCCCACTTTATGCCCATGTGTAGACTTTGTTTTTAGCCCATTGGCATTGTCATGTGTGTGCATGGTGTACCAGGGGTTGGGCTGAGACTGAGTGCAATCATTGACATCAGCCTTCTGCTGTGTGTTTGTGTGACTGTGTGTGTGTGTGTGTGTGTGTGTGTGTGTGTGAAGATATTTCCATGTTTCAAACAACTGGTTCCTGGAATCTTGCCTTTTTTTTTCTTTCTTTCTTTGTGTACTTTGTATATGTGTGTGTGTGTGTATGTGAGTCCTGAATTTTTTTAAAACGGACTATGTCCATTAGGGATCTTGAGGCTGACATAAGATGTGTGGTAGTAGAGTCCAAGTAACGAGCTGCAAAGGGCAGGACCTCCTCCATGCAGAGGGCGAGGTGTGGTGGTGGTCAGCCTTCCACTGACCACTTCCACCAGTATGGATCCCCGAGCCACGCTACACCTCAGTCTGTGGCTTCACACATTTTCACTCTAAAAACACGTTAGGTCTGAAAATCTCTGTCGGCAGTTTGGACTGGCTCTGAAGCGTTGATCATAGAGGACAACTCTAAGTGAAAGGCTAGTGGTCATGGTTTATTTTCAATTTCAGGTTGGTGTGTTGGGTAATCCTGATGTCCTCCTTGAGGACTTAAGTCAGGAATAACCCTTTTTTAGCGCTACAAAACTTCCGTTCCAGTTTCAAGAGTGGTTGTGTGTTGTGGGGTCTCCGCACAAAGACTGGAAATGCCGGGTCAAGTTCCATCTGTTGTGGGTCTCTTGGTTTGCTCACCATTCACTGACCAGCACTTCAGGGTTGTGCGCGTCTTGGGCATGGTTGATAACTTGGATGATGACATGACAGAAGTGGAGAACAGTCCCGTCATGTAGTCTCAGTCCAGTGGGACTCTGTAGCACCATCCTCGTTGGTTATCTTTTCTTTTTTTTTTTTTATTGTAGTGTGGGTGATTCTTTGAAAGCCAACCACCACCACCTGCCAGGAAGGTCAGTTTATCCCCGTGCCGCTAGTCGATCGGCGTTGGTTCATCACTGATGGCACAAACATAAGGCAGTCATGCAAAGGGCGGGTATATTCTTCCATGACACACGCTGTCGGAAGGTTGCAGTCCTTTATCAGTCCACGTCAGGTATCACGTGCTGGATTAGTAAAAAGGAACAAAAGCTGAAATGGCTGCGAGTTCTGTGAGGGGCTCAAAGTGAAGGGAAGAAGAACCTGACTGAGTGTTCTTGGCAGTTGTGCACAGGCACCAGTTTTGTTGATTATTCCACGTCTCAGGTCCCCGTTTAAAGAACACTGTGGAACTGCAGTTCCTTCTTACTGGCATTCCTGTCACGTAAAGTTCAGACCCACTTTCACGTGAATCTCGCACACCACCACTGCCACTGCAGTCAGCAGCACACTAGGTGTTGGGTCTTGAAAAAGACCCAGGGACACGCCTCCGGGGAGTTTGCTGAAAGGGAGATGGCGCACATTCACAGTAGTAGTGGTACTTTCATGGCTATGGTTCTTTATCCACTTAGCCTTGGAGTCATCATTCACCCCACCCCACCACTTCACCCCACCAGCAGTCTTTTGAGTTGTGACGTACCCCTCTGTGCCACTTCATCCGTCTCCAGTCATCTTCTGAGGTACAGTGCACTCTCCTCCTTCACTTAAAAGTGCACTCTCCTCCTTCACTTAACTTTATACCCATTCGTCCAGTTTCTGCTGTTGTTAATGTGTTGTGTAATGATGAGTTTTCAAGGGAGGCCACCACAAAGGTTGAGACACCAAGGACTGGTGTTCAAGACTTGAGATTAAAGGTTGAGTCCTCCGCCTGTACCAGTATCTGATTGAGCCAAAGACGTCATTGTATGTTTCCAGTGTATGTATGGAGCAGTGTCTTGGTAGCTTTATGATGCCTTGTGTAACCAAATCATTCAGTGAGGTATGGGATGACGTGCATAGAGAACAAAGGTGATAGATTTCTATCATGATTTTTTTTTTTCTTTAAAGAATGTACTCATCGTTGTACTGTTATTCCTCTGAGCCAGTGTGTCATATAGCTTTGTATCATTTCTGTCCTGATCAGTCTGCTCGTGGATCATTGTGGTCAGGTTTCATTTATCATCCTGACCCAGTGTATCACCATCAGACCTCTTTATCCATACAATGTCATCATATCTTGTTTAGCCCTTTGGCAGAAATATGATGAACGCAACAAACTTAAAGAATGAAATGAAATAAACATTTTTTTTTAAATCATGAGATGAAGTTCTTTAGGGCATTTGTGGAGTTCAGCTGTGGTGGTGTCTTGCTGTTCTTTGACCAAAGAGTGACAACTCTTGCTACGTCTCGTACATGAAAGGCTGTGTTTGCTTCCTCAACCACAGGTTGGTATACAACAGCTGCAACAACAGGCTCTGAAGTGTTGAAAATACAGGTAAGAGGGTGTGAATTTGTGCCAAGGTAAAGTGATGAATCGGGTTTGAAAGTAATTTGTATTGGCAGACCCAGTTTTTTTTTGTGTAGTTACCACAGGATGAAGTATCACCTTCCCCCTCCTCACCTACAAAAATTTGGAAGATTTGTACAGACTGTGTAGAAATACTCTTTGTTATGTTGAAAAATATACCAGTAGCCAGGATACACAGGTCTGCATTATTTATACTTGTAATATTTGTGTCCCTGACTTGGTTTGTCTTTACTTGTACCATTTCCTGACTAGATTTATCATGTATGTTTATTTTATGTCCTGATCTAATTTATCACCAAAGCTTGTGTCATTTGTGTGTTTCCTGACCCCATTTTTCGTCTGTTGTGTATCCTATCTTTGCAGAACCAGTTTGTCATATACCCTTGTATCATTCCTGCCCTGACCCAGACTTGGTAGCTATCCTTGCGTCATTTGTGTCCCAGCTCAGATTTTCGTGGTGTGCAGGTATCATTTTTTTTCAGATCTAGTTCGTCAACTTTTCTTGCATCATTCTGCCCTGACCCAGTTGGATCAGTTTTGTGTCTGTCCTGACTCACTGTGGCTTCTGCATTTTTTTTTTTTTTTGTGACCTGAACTTCATTCATGTGTAGTGTGGGTTGTGTGAAAGGCCAAAGCTCTCTGTTGTAATCCTCCTTGAATCCTTGTACAGTACCAGTTGGAAACATGCCCTTTGGTTGAATTGTGAATCAGGTGTACATTTCTTACCCTGTGCTTTGTTTTTGAGTGCCGTGGCGGGCGTGTTCCCCATGTACGCGTGCACAGCCACTCAGGTATTCCTTGCATGTGGGCAACCTCCCTTTCATGGCACTCTCCCTGTAGCAGAAGAATTTTTCACGGTAACCTTGAAAATGTATTAAAAGGGGCAGTAAATAAAATGGAAAGGGAGGTAAATTTAGTATAGATAACAAGACAAACAGTCCTCTAAATCAAATTTTGAAATGTACTTGAACTAGCTGCGCCAGATAACACAGACAAATGAATAATAGGACAAAACATGACACATTTCGACCTCTTAGGTCTGACACTCTCAAGACAATGAAAATGAAGAAAAAGCAATTATCCACTAAATCCATCATTGACTGCTCATGGTACTGTTCATGATAGGTGATGCACAGACTGGCGACAGGCTGTATGCCTGCAGCAGACTGCTGTGTGGTACACGCTGTGAGACCGTGACAGCTTCTGAAAGGATGTCTTGATGCAACAGAAAGTACACATTTCATCTGTTGACCCTGCATTTGTCGTATGGTGTGATTATAAGGGTAGAGAACAATCATTATCATCTCTTACTTCGAAGAGAGAACTACCAACTGCTGCTCTGCTGTTAGCAGTGTTTCCACCGAAGGAAGGGTAAGCAGACAGGTCATAGAGTTTGTGCCACTACAAGTCTGAGACAAGAAACCAGACCAAACATCACCACAAGACAGAGACAAAGAACCAGACTGAGCAGAGTGTGATGATTGGTAACGTCTCAAGAGAACATGCTGTTGGAAAGTTGCAACCCTTTGCATGCAGAAGAGTTCATGTTATGAAAAGAGTTTGATTTGTTTTGAGGGATGGGACCTGGACGCATTAAGTGGCGACCTCTTCATCTTGACAGTCTCTCATGTACATGGTGATGCTTTCACATTCCAAAGGTCCCCTGGATATTACACAATCAGCCAGCTCTTTGCTGCTCACATTTTGTGCGTGAAGCTCACACCTTGCTCTTACTTCTGTGTGTCATCTGTCTTGCTCTGGTCTCACGTCTCTCCTTCCGGTCTCACAACTCTTGTTTCTGTCTCATGTCTCTCCTTCCAGTTTCATAATTGTTGTTCCAATCTCTCTCTCTCCTCCAGTCTCATAACTGTTGTTTCAGTCTCACAACTCTTTGCTCCAGTCTCATAACTTTTGTTTTGGTCTCCCAACTCTTGTTTCAGTCTCCCAACTCTTGCTCCAATCTCCCAACTCTTGCTCCAGCCTCGCTCTGGACTACGACCACAGTGATTTTGTGGCATCCCAGCACACTAGGGTTCGGTCTTAAACAGACCAGGGAAGCGCCTCTACAGTGTTTGTCGAAAATGACAGGGCGTGTGTTGACAGTTGTAACAATTCTTCCACACCCGGGTTCCTTCGTCGGTTTATGGCCAGTCCTGTGGCAGACCCTCCTGAAACAGACAGACATGGAGCCTCTTGATGTGGCAACACACATGTGGCCAAGTCCTACCAGCTTGTGGTGGCTTTGTTTGCTGACCATCAAACCAAGACAGATTATTCTGTGGGTGTATGAAACACAGGGTGTAAAAAGGTGAACATTTTCTGTCTCCCATCAAAGAAAAACAAAAGGTTGTCAATAAATGGCAGGGCTGTTCCCCAAAAAAGGAAAAAAAAAAAAAAAAAAACCAGGTGAGTGAAAAAAGTCTAAATAGGTTGTGAGGCAGTGTGTGGGCCATGATGGCCATACTGTGTGTGCAGAGCGAGGGGCGTTAGGGGATATGTGGTTGACGGTGTTCGTGAGAGAGGCTTCACTGTGTGTCTGTTGGTTCGGAGACTTCACTGTGTGTCCTGGGTTGTTGGTGTGGGTGTTGGGCAGACAGCCGGGTCACACCATACACAGTTGTTTTGACTTCACTGAGACAGCTGGGTCACACTACACACAGCTGTCTTGACTTCACTGTGTGTCGTGTGGGTGTTGGGGCAGACAGCCAGGTCACACCACACACAGCTGTTTTGACTTCTCTGCATGTCCTTTGGGTTGGTGTGAATGTATTGCTGACCCCATCAGGTCACACTTCATGCAGCTGTTTTCAGTTCCATGACAAATCCGTTAAGTTCCCTGGGGAAAGTGTGGTGGAGACTTCCTTTTTGATTTAGTGTTTGGGTTTTGTGTGTGTGTGTTTGTTTTATTTTTTTTGTTTGTCTTTTTTTTTGGTGGGGTGGTGGTGTCTATGTTTTTGTTTTTTTGTTTTTGTTTATGAAAATGACTTGTGAGTTGACTTCAACACAGTGACAGCCCTGATTTGGCCCTTTGCAGTCGGTTGGACTATAAGCAACATTACCTTACCTTACCATTCTGGTTTTCTTTCTTTTTTACTTTTGTTACACTTATTTTGGATTTATCATGACTTTTTTCCCCCAACAGATTTTTTCCCTTTGTCTTTAATATTTTCATTTATTTTGGAATATATATATTAACACCTACCAATGACAAAACTGACAGTGTACATAAAGCATATTATTTTACATTTAGCGCATTTTTCCAGATTGGGGAAAAAAAAATTAGATGATTTGTGTATCTTCATTTAGCATGTGAAAGACGCTACTGCCAGAAGGCCCGACTTAGATGCACGCTGTGTAGAACTGCTAGCATATGAATAAGTATTGAGTACCATCGCACAACCTTAAACATCAGTGTAGATTTGCTTTACTACTAGTTCTGACAAGCTTGTAACTTGCATTGTTTGGAGTGGGGGGGGGGAAGAAGGTGGAGTTGGGGTCAGCCTGAAGCAGGTCCCTCCGTCTCTCCCTCCACCCTCTCACCGTCACCCTCTCTTTCCCATACACCATTATGCTTCCCAAAATTTTTTGAATGCAACTGCAGCTATTCTAGATTTGAGAAGTGGCTTTTGTGTGGTTGGTTGTATTTAAATTGCTGGGGTCCACAGTCCCTTGGAAAGGAGGGATAAGGATCAGCGGTTTTTGCTATTTTTTGTTGGTTTTCTCCTTTGTTTTTCTCTCCCCTCCTCCCCATCCCCTCCCCTCCCAGCCATGTCAAAATGGGGTGGGCTGTGAGAAAGGTAGGAAGCTGTAATGAGCAGCGTAACGCCATAACGAATCAGGCAGCAGGGTGGAAATAGAATGAAGATGTGTTTCAGGTTGTTTCTACTGGCTTGGAATTGCTGGGGGTTTTTTTTTTTTGTTTTTTTTTTTTTTTTTGCTGCTGCTGCTTGCTGTCTGTTTCTGTTGTGGCCTGCACTTCATGAGAAATATTCCTTTTGCCATGCTCATTTCTGATCTGTGCCTCACTAGGGGAGGGGGGGGGGGGGGGGGGCTGTGTGTTTTGTTTGTTGGTTTCTTTTTTTTTTTTTCTTTGTAAAGATGTCAGTCGACCAGATTGGTTGTTGTGGGATCACCTCGCTGAATGTGATCCATCCTGGAGCTGTTTTGGGGAGGGGGGGTGGCGGAGATTTTAGAGATTAATTTCGTCAGACACGGAGAGGGGAATTATTTGCTTCAGCTGAATTGGCTGAAGACAGGGGGAGACAGAACAAGCAGTATAGTAATGGTGACATACAGATGAGAGGGAGAGAGCAGAAACAAGCAGCAGGACATAGTATTAGGAAAGGTAGAAGGCAGTGCATCTTTTTCCTGTAGTCCCTGATAGAAATAGAACTCCGTCCGTAGTGTGCCTTGGTTGTCTTCCTCGTTTGGTCGTCATTAGCTGAAAGTCCATTTTATATAGGTCCATGATGCCCTGCTTGGGTTGTGACCCCTGTTCCCACTTCCTGTCCATACCCAAGGCGAGGTCATGTCCGTCTTTGGTCTGTGAGGTCATGGCCGTCATCAGTCTTTGAGGTAATGTCCACCATCGGTCTGTGAGGTCATGTCCGTCATCGTTCTGTGACGTCATGTCCGCCATCGGTCTGTGAGGTCATGTCCGTCATCAGTCTGTGAGGTCATGTCTGTCATCGGTCTGTGAGGTCAGGTCTGTCATCGGTCTGTGAGGTCATGTCTGTCATTGGTCTGTGAGTTCACGTGAACACAGGGATACAGGGTGTATTCAGAGTGGGAGGCAGCTTCACGTTGGGTTTGCAGCTGAGCAGTCAAGGTAATTGTGTGTTGGATCAGAACAGGTACCACCACTGACTAGCTTACAAGTGACTCGGCAGCAGTGCAGTGTCTTCTACCGTGGGTAGCCCAGTGACAGCCTGCCACTGACTGCTTCCTTCCTTTGGGCTGTGGGCACTGAGGCTGTGACAGGATGATCATGAGTGTGGGTGTGTGTCACTGTTGGTCAGTCACGGTGAACAGCCGAGGAGTGATACTGTCGATAAAGGACACTGAAAATGACATAGCTAGTTTTTTTGTGTTGTTGTTGTTTGTTTGTTTTTTGTTGTCATTGTTGTTGTTTTTCTTTTGGGGGGGTGGGGGGGGTTGACAGGGCAGTGCCCCAGGCAGGATGCTCTACATCATTGGCAGAAATTCCAATTATATTTTGGTATTGTTTTCTAGGGGGGTGGTTGTAAGTTTGGATCAAAATCACAGAGCAAATTGTTCATGGTTTTTTTTTTTTTTTTTTTTTTTTTTTTTTTTTTTAATTCTATCCAGGAAAATCATTGTTTTAAGTTATTACCAGCGGTGCTTCATTCTTTCTTCGACACACAGCCAGCATTGTGTCCTGTTTCTCTCAGACTTCTGTGAAAAACTGTATACAGCGAAGCATTGGACGGTTTCCACTTCTGTGCACTTCTCACGCAGGTAGTGACTAGTGAGTGGTACACTGGCATCATTTGCCTTGGAAACTCAATAACAAGGAAGGGCGGAAGTTTACCCTGCTCCCCACTCTTCTTTGGCCCTGATTGAAAACCTTGATCACTTTTGGCCCCGACTTCAATAGCACGCTTAGGCATTGGGGGTGGGGGTGGGGGTAAGTGGAGATGAATAGGAGGGTGAGGAGGTTGTTGATGATGAGACTATATCACTGTCTGTGCTCATATGCCTTGACTCTGCCTTAGAGAACACGACTTGAGTTCTTCGATCATGTAGCAGCAGCATGTTAAGGGTAGAGGACACACCATATGTACATGGTCAACTTGACTATGTGTGAAGAATGTAGTGAGCATTTTCTTCTTCATGTCTCATGTTGACAGCCTCTCAGTCTTTTGTCTGGACAACGCTCACAGGGTGCATAGCGGAAGTACGGCTTTCTGCCTGTAAAAGAGTTGTGTGTCGATGTTGTTGCATTTTCAGTTGCCTTTTTGTTGTTGTTGTTGCTGTTCGTTTTTAGGAGGGGTTGGGGATTGTTTTTAAAACTCTTCCTGCTTGAAACCAGAGGGTGGCCTAGTGGGAAAGCACTTGCCTTGGAAACTAGAGAACCTAGGGCATATGGTTCGAGTCTCCTGGGGGGTTTTGTTGTTGTTTTCTACACCTTTCCACTATATCTTGAGGGGGTGGCCTGAGAGCTGTTTGGGGGATGAGAGAATAAACGAAGATCCTGTGTATTGTGTGTGTTAAATCACAACGGTTCACTAGTGTGGGTGGCATTATCCCAAGGCCATCATTGGTCCACGTTTAGTGAGAGCACGTCTCAACGATAGGTTGCATTATCCTGTGACTATGCATTGGCCCGTTTGGTCAGTATGGGTCGCAAGTATTACCACATCAGCTTATGGCCATGCATTCGTCTGCACTGATGAGAACAGGTCACAACTGTTGGTGGCATCATCCCATGGCCATGCACTCGCCCCACAGGAAGAGCAGGTAACAGTTCACACAGAGAAATGGCTTACAATGATGACATTATGCCGTACCATGGAATACAGATCAGATGAAGAAGAAGTCTCTTCCCCTCTCCTGGAACTGAACTGAAGATCTTCCTTACTGAACGTGAGATTTCATGAAGAACCCCTGGTGGACCCAAATCCTTCATCGGATCACACACACTCGTCATCCCACTCTGGTTTACTAAATGTGACATCTGATTCATTCTGTGTTTGATCATCACAAAAAATTGTGCCAAAAGCAAAAAAATCGTCCCCTCGCTCTTCGTTGCCCCAAAGATCAGTTGTAGTGCAGCATGTGTATCATTCTGAAAAAGGTCTTTTGGTTGATGAGTGGGATGGATGATGAAGTACACATCACATGGATGTTTGTTATTGGATTGCTTTGTTTTTATACAGCATTCAGATTAGTACAGACTGGGGGAGCAAAACTGCTAGATGTTTTAGTTAGTAAAACCATTTCACATTATTGATCAACAGTACCATGGCAGTGCAGTCTGTAAAGTGTTGAATAATAAATGTCCTTAAGGCGATTGAATTCCACTTGTACATGTTTATGTTCTCAGGTTGGCTTCCTTCTGTTTGTTGTTGCCTTTTATTATTTTTTTTTTTTTTTGGGGGGGGGGGGGGGGGGGGGGGGCATGGCAGGGGACTGCACCAAGGACATGTTTTGTGAAATGCTTGGCGCTGGCTCTTCGTTGTTGTTGTGGTTGTTACCTTTCGTCATGATTTGATTTAATGGCTAACTTTTTTAATATTACACCTGAAGAAGCATTCTGTGACAATTCTGCTGCGGTATTTGAAGACATGTTGATGTATTTGCTTCACGCGTTGTATCTTTATCATGTGTGTAGGGATTTCTTTTGTTTCTTGTTGTTTGTGCGTTTTATGCGGACACTTCTGTAATAGTGGAGTGGAAAGGAGACAGGCATGACAGTGTTGGGGTCCATGATGCCCATGAAAAGGTGGTGCTCACAGCACTACAGTTTCTTTTCTCTCTGTTGTGCTGAAACATCCTCTCTCTCTCTTTCTCTCTCTCTCTCTCTATCTTCTCTCTCTGTCTGTCAGTCTCTCTCTCTCTTTGATCTCTTGAAACTTCCTCTACACCCCACCTTCCCTGTCCCCCCCTGCCTTTTTTAAGGTAACATTTCTCTTCTCATTCTCTTCTTTTTTTTTTCTTACTTTGTATTTTCTATTTGCTTTGAAAAGGGGTTTTCCCTTTTTTTTTTTTTAAAGGTAAACTGGTGACAAATCACTGAGAATGGTGTGTGCTCTCAACATGACCTAGTTTGATTCGCCAAAAAGATTGTCCGTAGTTTTGCTATCATGGCATTCATTGCCATAGTTTTACCGGTACTTGTTGTTGTATCCCCCCCCCCCCCCCCCCCCTTTCTTTTTCAGGTCAATTTGTTTTGTTTGCATGTTACAGCCCCGAAAGGAGCTGTGGGTGGGGGAGTGGGGGCTGTGTAGATGTGTGTCAGTGAGTTACAAGAACTCTGTGTTGTCCCCTTTTCTGTCTGCACCCTGTCTGCACCCCTCCCCCCCCCCCCCCTGCCAAAACCAACCAAACCCCCCATTGAATAGTTGAAGCTGTAAGCATGGTTTGTGGCTTAGGATTTCTGTACACAGTTGTGGACACACTCAAACCTCCACCCCACATTTCATATACCTGAATAGACCTTGCTCTTAACCAGTTGTTTATAAATTGTTTGCCACTACCAGCTTCTTTTTCTGAAATAGCAAAAGTACTTAAAGTCCACTTGTGACACTTGGGTGCTTTACCCCTCCCCCCCAGGAACAAGAAATAAAAATCAAACAACCAGTAAATCTAAATCGCACCAAATGTATGAAAATGATGTAGTGGATGTACTTTGCTGTGCAAGTGTCTGCTTTGGGGTTTATCGTGTTTATAACGTTCCACGTTCACAGCTGACCCTCATGGTCACTTGGGGGAAAACCCAGGGTCTGGATGTTGACTCCACACTCTGTGGTGCCTTTGCAAAGAGGGAAGCCATAGCAAGCAGGCCTGTACAGACCTGTGCTGTCTGCATAGCTCCAAGAATGAGGCTGTAGCTAGCACACATGTGCTGTCTGCATAGCTCCAAGGAATGAGGCTATAGCTATCACACCTGTGCTGTCTGCATAGCTGCAAGGAATGAGGCTACAGCTAGCACACCTGTGCAGTTGACATAGCTTTCCCATCAGTCATCGTTGATTCAGGGACACCTGGCCACTGAAAGGAAAGTTTCCTGTCTTCCCTTGAAAATGAAAAATGCCTGTGCTGATCTGGTGGTGGGATGGTGGGGGCGTTCTCTTATCATTAGTTGCCAGAAGGGCTTGATGCTAGGCTCTGTCTCTCCTGTGTTGCTCTCCTTCTCTCTTGTTGCCCCCCTTCCCCCCCCCCCCCCCCCCCCCCACCTTCTCTTTCCTTCTCTTCCTCTCCCCCCTCCTTGCCACCCCTTCCTAGCCTTTCTCCCTTCTGTTCTGGTGTCCCGTGTTAACCCCCCCCCCCCCCCCCCCCCAGGTTTCTCCATACATTCAAAGAAAATGCATAATTGATGTACATTTTTTTTTTCAACCCCTGAAAATTCTTTTTTTTTTTCACCCATTTTTGTTGATGTTGAGAAACAAATTGGCATTTTGTTGATCTTTGAAATGTGAAGGATGCGCAATGTTCACGTGCATTATCTTTTCTTTTGCTTTTTGTTTGTTTGTTTGTTTTTATTACTATTATCATTGTCGACAGTCCAGAGAGTATGGGAGGGCAATTTGGAGAGAGAGAGATGAGAAGGGGGGGGGGGGGGGGGGGGGGGGGGGGGGGGGGAGTCAAGAGAAGGAAGTTCTGTTGCAAAGCATTTTAGAAATGGTAAGTTGAATATGTAACACATATCTGTAGCAGATGATTTATGATGTCCACCAACATCTCCGATTTTTATTGCCTCATCTTGTTAAAGTATGTATATAATTAAATGTGTTTACTTTCTTAAGCCCATCAATCATGTAGTGTGTGTTGTTTTGTTTCCCCAAGGTGTAAGCTTTTGTTTTTATGGGTTGTGTATTGCGACTGTTTTTTGTTCTCTTACTTTACCCTACCCCCTATCACACTATCCCACCCCCTCCCCTTCCACCAGCCTAACAGCTCACCCACCCCCCACCCCACCTTCACCCCTTCTCACCCATGTGTTGCTATTTACTTTTTTTTTTCCCATGCAAATTTTTCAGGATGTATTGTGCTCCCTTTTTCCCCACAAACTAACTGTAGATGGAAGTTTTTTGTATAAGCACCTCCTGCTCCCCCTCTGTCCCCCACCCCCCACCCACCCTCCCTTTTCCCCACCAAAACCAAACCATACCATCCCTTTCTCACAGTGTTTGTGTCCGTCAGTCTTCTGTGGTCATTTCCATTGTATGTAGTGCTTTGTATTTCTCCTGTGTAACAGAATGCTGTACTTGACGTCATCCCCATGGTATCAGCCACAGAAGCCATTTTTTTTCCCCCCCCTATGGTTCCAGTTTTAGGACACAATGGGGCATATTACCGCTAACCATGTCTAGTACAGGCTTTCCTCCAATGTTTTATAGAAGGAATTGTGTATTGTGTGTGATGCTGAACAAGAATGAAATGCAAACCTTGATGACTGGTGCAGTGAAGTTGTGCGGTCACTCACTGATGTCATGATGATAATGATTCATAATAAACTATGACAAGACGCTGGCTGTTTGGGGAGTTAGAGAGAGAGAGAGAGAGGGGAAGGGTGAAATCTGTGGAGAGAGAGAGAGAAAGGGAGATTGTGGGAAATTAAACCAAACTCTGCCGCACGAACACTTGTCATCTTTATTGATTGCTGAAAGTTCACATTTTCACCCATGGCTGACTGTACTCATAGAAACTGTTCATATTCTCACATTGTCATCTTCATTTCAGTAGCATAGCTACAAAAACTTACAGAATTTTTCAGGAAACATGATAATTTTGAAAAAACATTTCCTGAAGTGCTGAGTTTGGTGGGGGGGAAAAAATGTTTTTATTCAAAATTTGTTTTAAAAAGTGGAAGAGTTAAGGGGGGGGGGGGGGGGGGGGGGGGGGGGGGAGTTTGAAAAGTCTGATCAGTTAGCTGACTAGAAGCCAGATGATGTTCCACAAGTAGGGTGAATGATGTAGACAGTAGAGTGGACAGTCCACTTTCCTGTTGAGCCCTGCACTGAAGCAGCTGGGAGTTCAATCCTTTTCGAAACCAGACTGTTTCCATCATCCCCTGTGTCCCAAAGGCTGACTCTACCTGGTTGAACAGCTGTTCACAGAGTCTGCTCTTGTTCACCCATCATAGGCCAAAGGCTAGAGAACACAGGGATACAGTGCACAGAAACAGTTCATTTCACACCTACAGTTCCTTATGGCTCAAGTAGGGGACCTGGGGCATGTACCAACAGCCAAGCTGCTGTCAGCGGCCTGTTTACTTCTGTTGTGTGTTGTGCTTCTACTGCTCACTCTGCTTGCTAATCCCATTCAGAGCTGACAAACTCATAAAGCAGAAAGGAAACAACTGTGGTTTAGATCTGATTGTTGTTCATCCATCTAATTTACAAGGACCACTTCAGTCATCTGGGGGTTAAGGTGGGGGGGAGATCATTTGTGGATACGAAGGTGGCTTACCATGCCGATGCATGCTCGGAATATGCACTGAGAGTTTGGACAGGCAATGTGGGAGACCTGCCTTTGATTGCTGGTGTGGGCTTTTCTTGCCGGTCTCTTTTGTTGCACCTCAGCTGTCCTTTCTTCACATAAAGTGTGCCTTTGTGGACAGAGTAGCGCCATCTAGCTTGATCCAAAGCAGTTCCCATGTGTTGGGATTGATGTTACAAGGATGTGTTGAGAGTCTTTGAAGTGTTTCTTCTGACCTCCATGGGACTGCTTTCCTTGTTGCTACTCACTGTAGAAGAGTCCCTACGGCAGCCGGTGGTCCGGCATGCGAGCTACCTAAACTGCCCAACAAAGCTGAGACAGCATCAGGATGGTATGGTTAGCTGTTGGAACAACGCCCTAGACGTGGACTGGTCAGAACGATGACTAGGACAGTCTGAGAGCACATGTTGGACGAGCCAACTGACCGTAGGCCTGTGCTGACGGAACAAAAGATGCAAACCAAGCTAAGGGGCAGATGCCATAGTGGTTAGCCTCATGGGCTTGTGGTGGAGAGGTCGTGGGTTTCGATTCGCATCAGAGCCATTGATAAATTTTGTGGGACTCCTACCCAGAGTTGAGTAGCCATGGGCTCAGTTTGGAAAGACTGGAGCCTCTCGGTCGAGTTTCATCTACTTCATGGATGCCTCGCTAAGAGTGATACTCCAATGTCCTTACCCATGCTGCAGGTGATAGTCATGGGCCTGGTTAACAGTGGTATATATATCATGGAAATAAGTGTAGAGTATTGCCAAGTCATGCAGGTCTCCGACTGGAATGGAAATGCGTAACATCATATTCATCATCCTTGGCCTCGGCAACCACCATGTAAAAAGAAGAAAAACAGTTTGGTCTACAGCACACAGGACAGCATGGAATGGCAGGCCTTGGGCAGAGAGGTTAACCACTAGATTGTTCACATTCGATAAGCATCTCTGATGTTGACACCTTTGATCTGTAACCCAAAGCCCAGGATTATGTTCAAGGCCTCAGACAAGAGGAATGGAACTCGCAGACAGATAACAAATTGTACAAAATCTGTCCACACCTGAAAGAGTTTTTAACCATGTTCCTGAGGCGGCTGTAAAGAAGAAAAAAATAGTCTTGTGCCGTTTGCATACAGGCCACTTCTTTTACACCCATTCCTATCTTTTAAAAGATGAAGAAGCTCTGTGGTGCATTCCATGTCATGTACCATTCATAGTGAAACATTCTTTTAGTGTGCTGGGACTTCCATGATGTGAGACATAGACATTTGACAGCAGCCTCCATGAACACAGTGTTCAGAGATGTCCCATCTCATATGATCTTGGGGTTTTTTTAGGGAGGTTAACGTTTTTCATTTGATCTAAGATTTTATGGAAGACTGTAGATTTAACAAAGTTTCTGGAGTGCTTTTAGAAGGTGTATTATAAAGAGTTGTGTATATGTTTTTTTGGTGGGTTTGTTGTTTTTTTTAATGACTTGTGAGTTGACCTCAACACGGTGACAGTCCTGATATGGCCCTTTGTGGTCAGCTGGGCTGTTAGTAGCATTACCTTACCTTGCCTTACCTGTACTCACATAATCAGCAACACTGACTGACAAAAGGTCATTTCACTGACATCCAGGCACTACATGGATTTATGCATCAAGAACAGTCTGGAAAAATTATTCCTTCTCTTTTTTTTCCTGCAGTCCCATCCTCCTTACTACTTCAAAGGCGATGATCCTATCATTCCTTCCAGTTTCCCATTGAAGGCACAAGCTGGTTTGTCTATCACAGCCCTGCACCAGCAATCCTCAGGCAGCAGTCAATATCGGCCATCATGAGGCAACCCGCTGAAGGAGAAACTGCACTGCTGCTAGGTCATTTCAGTGTGGTGCCCGCTCTAATCCAACAGATACATACGTTTTGTTCTTTCTTTGGGCTTTTTGTTTTGTACTGTTGCTTTAAAAGTTCAGCCTGTCTGACATTAGCTATGCCCTCCCGTGGTTGTTCTGAATGGCGTTTTAAACATGAAAAATTTTGGGATCATTTTTAATCTTATAGCCAACAACTTCCATTTCATGTTGTTCTTCAGATTTTGGAGATTGGACACACACACACACACACACGGCAAGACCAAAGGAGAGACAGACAAGACACTCAACTCAATGAATAAAAAATGGGTGTTTGGTAAAATAGAGATATGATAAAAAACAATGCACATGCACACACACTCAGACATGCCAGTTCTAACAATAAAACTACGTTTTGCTGGACAGTTTGTTTAAAAAACCCATCCGAGGAACTGAAAAAAAAATGCACTGCACCCCCACTCGCATCTCTCAACAGCTCAGTTGCCACACACACACACACGTGTATGTTAACATGCTGCGCATGCATTTACACATACACTGAAAAACAGGCATACTATCAAACACGAATACATATGCAAGTACACAGGAATTAATACACACGGATGTGTGTGCGCGCGCACACACACACACACACACACACACGTAAGCGTTGACTAACAAATAAACTGGCGTGCAAACACACACATGCTCACATGCACAAAAACACTAATATAAACACCGAACCCACACGTGGAAACAGACAAGATCATTCACAACCAGGCAGCTGTGAGCTAGACTATCATCAGCATTGCTCGTACAGTGCAGCACAAGAAACCATTCCTGTCAATCAGCCAAAAGAGATCCGTAAGTTGTGTTGCGTCGTCCATCGCAGGCAGCATCCATTGATATCCGCAAGAGGTGAGATTAACGCCTAAGGTTTATTATTATTGTTTTTTCTTTTTAATTTTTTTTTTTTAATCTCACTGGTGAACTATGCTCATCGAGGTTTATTTAGTTCAGCGGCCATGCGCCACGATCTGTGACCTCATGCATATGCAAATTTAGGGCAGCAGACGATCTTATGGTGGTAATGAAAGAAAGCAATTTTTATGAAAAAGCAGGCAGGTTCATATATTAGTGATCATATATTCAAAACGATACAATAACAGAATCTCAAAGCACCAAACTGCACGCTACTGAATTACCAGATATACTGTAAAATTGGCGTTTTGTTGGAACAAAATCACTCAGGAAGTACTTTTCTCGCAATATCTCGTGAACTCTCTTCAAGTTCAACAACTGCAATGGCGGCTGCAAAGTTACCTCATCCTGTGCTGGAATTATTCTTCTTTTCGTATTTGGATATTTTCAGACCTAAGAAAAAACTGTTCTCTGGTGTGTAAAAATTGGTATAAATGTTTGAATGACGAGAACAACGATGTGTGGCGATTACACTGTGTGAGAAAACTAGCCGAAGAAGCTTTGAAATCGGACATTTTGAGCAATGTGCCCACTTACAAAGCCAAACTGCGCGCGTTCTATCACGCATGGAACCCCAACGATTGCTCCAAAAACATCTACGTGAAGCCCAACGGATTGACAGTTCACCGTAATCCTGTGGCTCAAAGCACAGATGGAGTGCGGGGAAAGATCGGCTTCCGGACAGGACGGCACTGTTGGGAAGTGTGGTGGGAAGGCCCATTGGGGACTGTGGCAATGATAGGGCTTGCGACGCAACGTGCTTCCATGCAGAATCAAGGTTACACCCCCCTTGATAGGGGCGGACTCAGAGAGCTGGGGATGGAATCTAGTGGACAATCTGTTAATTCACAATGGGGACAGTCAGGGGAACTACCCCATGTTGAACAACGCACCAAAATACCAGGTATCACAGCAATCGGAGAGAGTGAACGAAAGTTTGGAGGCCTACTTAGGATGATGATCATCATGAAAAGCTGTTCGAAACTATTGCATGTTCGGTTGCTCAGTTACTTAAAATAACAGTAGCAGTTTATGAGCCACTCCTTGGCATTGACACAAGCATGATATTTATTTTATGGATGGAGTGGGAATTGTAGGACCAACAGCTGCACTTGCAAAAGGTTTGACAGTGGAGGTGGAGATGCTGGCCAATGAACTATAGATATGCTTGTGGTTCTTTTGGCACAATGTTATGATTTTTCCATATTTTATTCTGAAAAAGGTTATGCACACAGTCATAGAGTCAAGTGCAAAAAATCTCAACTTTTGGGAAACAGTAGGAAGGGGAATGTAATATGCCCATTGCAGTCCCCAGCCCAATCTCCTCTCTTCCAAGTCCCTGATCACGAATTCCCTTGCTGAATGCTTGGTGCCTGTGATGACAGTCTGACATGGTATTATTACAACAGTAAGCCTCTCCTGCTCTCTCCCCCCATCGCAAAAAAACATTCTTGGTTATGATCACTCCCCCCTCCCTTCCCCCTTCCCTCAGTTGAGTCAATCGGATCAGTTGATACTTGAACATTTTTTGTGATGGCTTACTGTTACAGTGCATGCATGATAGTTGACACTTCATAATACACAGCGTTCATTTTCATGTCTAGACGTTGATACTGAGTCAGACACATCCAATTTACTTAGTCATTGTGGATGCAGCAGTTTACACTAAAGTGTAAAATGAGAAAAAAGTTTAGGGTAAGGTTGACAGAAAGAAGTAGGGTTGGTCGGGTGACCATAGCCACATTTTTTTTTTTTTTATTATTTAAAAAAAAAAAAGATTTTCCTCTGTGTGTGTGTGTGTGTGTGTGTGTGTGAGTACATGTCTTGTGTTCCCTTGGGACTGGGCCTATCTTTGCCAAGAGTGACTGTGGCTGTGGAATGTTTTGTGCAGGTTGGAGAGAGGATACGAGTGATACTGGACTGCGAAGACAACACGTTAGCCTTTGAGAAAAACTATGAGTTCTTAGGTAAGTTCTTGTTCAGCATGTCAATCGGATAGAAGTTACCCCTTAAAAAAGAAAAAAAAAAAAAAACAAAAAAAACCCAAACCTCATAATCACACAAAGTGATGCATTTTGCTATGCTGGCATACAGTTTGACAAGTGGATCACGAGAAAAAAAAAAATGATTGAACATGTGCTTACTTGAGTTAGACTGGGAACTGAGGTGTTGTTTTGTTTTGTTTTGTTTTAATTTCAAGGGTGTACTGAATTTTAGAAAAGCCCAGCTTCAAGGGAGTGAGCCATAGTGTCTTAAGAACAAAAGGTAGATACAAGTAATGCCCTTGTCAGGAGGGAGCAGTGTCGGTGCGATCAAAGACTAAAGTTCACTAAAGAAAGTGAACTTTTCTTTTAAGTGAAACTTTTATCAGCGCACTTTCACCAGTACATGTACATTGAGTCATGTCTGTCACCTGATCATCAGGCCAAAATCATTGGTTTCAGAATGATCATGAAAGTAATTATAATTAGTATGGGTTGTTTTTGTTTTTTTTTTTTTTGCAAATAATCTGAATTGATGGGAGTAGTTCATGAACAGTTTTGAATTTGATTCCTGATTGATTGTCCCCTTTGGTTGCTGTAGGAGCAGGCATTGCTTTGTTTACCTGTGTACGTAGACTGTCGCATAGGTGTCAACTCAGTTTTCCACATTTTACCACTTCCCCATATATTGAAAAGTACCTTTTCCCATAATCTGAGCCCCAAAACTATATACATTACAGAAAACACAAAAACAACATAAACGAACATTGCGTGAATACAATGTAATACTCAGTATTACTATTAGGCAGAACTTCTTGAAACAAATGGCAGTTCAAGACAGCTTATGAATAACAATAACGCTTACCCATCCAAGTTTCCAACAGAACCTCCTCTTCCATTCCAGCAGAATGCATCACTTGAGACAGTTTGTAGATCAGATCACACACCCTAGAGTAAAACACTGACAGGGATGCAGAATTAAAACTGTTTATAAACCCATTGTTTACACACTCTTCCACTTTACCAACATCATGAGTCCACTGAAGTCAGGAGTACAGCTTTACTTACTGTGATCCCCAAAGTTTGTATTCCCAGTCATACCAATTTCCCAAAACACACACAGCCGTTGTTCTGTTCAGCACTGTCACTTGCAAATGAGCTACTGATGTTCATCGTTGTACTGCTGGGTGGCAGACTTTGCTGCCTGCAACAAGGGGGCTGAAGTGTTGATCTTAAAAACATGACCGATCATCTACTTACTTTGTTCCCGTTTCAGTGTTTAGAGTACGTGTCGTCTGCTATGAAAATGTGTTCGCCTTGCAATTTGCCTCAGTGATGCATAAATCAGTTTTACCCCCATATTGAAACATGTATACGGCCATACAGACCCAAAATCATAGGTTTCCTGTACAGCAATCAGGAAAACCGTACAGGTTGACACCTGTGCTGTCACGGAAGGCTAGGTGATTGTCTCCCTTTGGTTACTACAGGAGCAGGCACTGCTCATGGCTGTGCTTTGTTTACCTGTGTAGACTGTCATGGAAGGCTAGGTGATTGTCTCCCTTTGGTTGCTACAGGAGCAGGCACTGCTCATGGCTGTGCTTTGTTTACCTGTGTAGACTGGCATGGAAGGCTAGATGAAAAGTTCTCTCTCCCACCTGTGCGTTAGGCCTGGCAGATGAGGAAGAAGAAAGGACAAGGATGTTTAGTTGTTTACCTTTCTTTACTTTCATGGAATTTTTTCCTGTTTTGTGTGTAACTTGCTTCCTTGTTGTGCTTTACCATTTGGCCACTCTGGCACATCATGATGTCTCTCTTTTGGTTGCTACAGGACATACTCACTGATACTCATGGCTGTGCTTTCTCTTTCTCCTCTCTCTGTCTGGAAGGCTAGGTGATCTCTCGTCTCCCTTTGGTTACTACAGGAGCTCTCACTGCTCATGGCTGTGCTCTTTACCTGTCTTTCTCTCTCATGGAAGGCTAGATCTCTTTCTCTCTCTCCTCTCTGTGCTCTTAGGCTCTGGCTCTGTCTGTCTCTCTAGTCTTTTTCTTGTTCTCTTTTTTTTTTTCTCTTTTCTTAAACTTCTCTCTCCTCTCTCTCTCTCTCTTTCTCATCTGATCTCTCTCTCTCTTCTCTCTCTCTCTCTCTCTCTCTCTCTCTCTCTCTCTCTCTCTCGTCTCTCTCTCTTACTCTCTCTCTCTCTCTCTCTCTCTCTCTCTCTTCTCTCTCTCTCTCTTCTCTCTCTCTCTCTCTCTCTCTCTCTACTCTCTCTCTCTCTCTCTCTCTCCTCTCTCTCTCTCTCTCTCTCTCTCTTACTCTCTGTCTCTCTTCTTTCTGTCTCTTCTCTCTCTCTCTGTCTCCCCCCTCACCCTCTCTCTCTCTCTTCTCTCCTCTCTGTCTGTCTCTCTCATTCTCCCTCTCCTCTGTCTCTGTCCCTCTCCCCTCTCTCCCCTCTCTATCTGTATCCCCCCCCCCCCCCCCCCCCCCCCCCCTGGGATTAGAAAGACGGTTACCTTTTCATTGAATTTTTTTTTTGTTTATTTGTATGCTTGTGGGTGACAGCAGTTATAGATAACAAGAATAACATATATATATGGACTGCTTTGTTCAGTGTTGTTGCTTTTCGAGGCTTGCCCGATGCTCAGCTCTACCCGGCTGTTTCTGCTGTCTATGGCAACACGGAAATCTCCATGGTCTACCTGGGGCCGCCGCTGGACGGCTGAGTCTCTCTTTCCTCCCATTGGTCACCATGCTGACCTTGCCACCTATCACACGCTCATTTCAGGCTGCCATGGTCACATGCCTCGCTGGGAAAAGTCTGTTCCTCTCCTTGAGGCCAGTGTGTGATGAGAAGTGTGTGTGTGTGTGTGTTGTGATGAGAAGTGTGTGTGTGTGTGTGTGTGTGCTTCTGTGCAAACATACAGGGGTGTGTGTTGCATATGCATGTATGCGGTCCCTTGTGAAGTAAAGAAGGATGTGGTTGCTAGGAGGACAGCTGCATGTGATCACATTATGACACCCTGCAAACAATTATCAGCATTGTGCATTGTTTGGTGTGAAACGGGCACGGTGAAAGAACGCAAGTGAATTCACCATCTTTGTCAGTTTCCAGTCATGCCAGTCATGGTGATATCTAGACTAGTACAGCTTGAATTATGGGTTCTAAGACAAAGTGACGATACTACCTTACCTGTAGATTTTGTTGATGTTCTTGTACAAAATGTGAACTTGTGTTGAGGAATATGCTGTGAGGCAGCCAGGACCAGTTCTTAGATTATGTGCAACCTGAAGCTTCCATTTGGAAGGAACTGTGTGTTTCTTATACATGGTGAGCATCATGCACATGAGCATGAGTAGCTAAGGATGCAAATGGAAGGAGAATGTTGAATGCGCATTTCCAGATCAAGTCATGGATTAATCCATCAGTCACTGCCCTTAAGACTAATAAGAGGCCTGTTTTTAAGATACTGGTGCATGAAATGGTATGGAAATAATTTTCTTTCTGTGTGTGTGTGTTTAAATGTGTGTGCATGTGTGTGTGTGTGTGTGTGTGTGTGTGTGTGTGCATGCGGTGTGGAAAACCAACTCATGTTGAATAAAATCTACTTTCCGTCAGTCTGGAGTTTTACCAGACCTCGTAATTCCAGTACAGATCCAGTATTTTTTTTTTTTTGAACAAAATAGTTTTTAGTACAAAAAGTTAGTTTGGAAGAACTTTTGTACATTTTTATTGCGCCTGTTTTATTTTGAATTTCTGTGTGTGTTTTAGTGTGATGTTTTTTTAATGCCATGTTACTATGAGAAATCATGATGAGCTAAGCAAGTTGTGGGAATAGTCATGTGTTTGTGAACAATATCTGTACGTCTTGTCCCTTCTCTAATCTACCTTTTTCAATCGATAAACTGAAATCAGCTGAGCAAACCTGCAACGATTCTGCTCCTGGCCTGGATGAAATTCATTATCAGCTTTTGAAGCATCTCCCAGGAAGCTGTGTCCAGACCCTTCTTGAAGTTTACAACTATCTCTGGACCACAGGGTGCTTCCCGCCCTCCTGGCAGAGAGCCCTGATCATTCCAATTCCAAGCCTGAAAAAGACACCACCAATCATTCACACTATCGTCCAGTAGCTCTGACCCAGCTGCCTCTGCAAGCTGATGGAAAAGATAGTCAACTTCCGACTGATGTGGAAGCTGAAACTGATGGCTTTTTAGCCAGTGAACAGTGCGGGTTCCGGAAGTACCACTTGACAGTTGACCATTTAGTCCGTCTGGAAACCTCCATCTGCAACGCCTTCGTCAATAAACAGCATGTGGTTGCTATCTTTTTTTTACCTAGAAAAAGCGTGCGATACCACCTGGAAATCTGGAATCCTTATGGATCTTCATAGACTTGGTTTTGTGGTCATTTGCTTCTGTTTATTCAAAAACTTTCAGGCTGATGGGCAGTTCCAGGTCCATATTGGCACCACACTGACATCCATGGGCAGGAGTTGGGTGTACCTCAAGGGAGCATTCTTTCTCCTGCACTCGTCAGCATCAAAATTAACAACATTGTCAAATCCGTAAACCAGGGTTCTGAGTCCTCACTGTTGTACGCAGTTGGAGCCTCTTATGCCAGTATACAGCATCGACTTCAACTTGTGTTAATAAGATTCAGCAGTGGGCCAAGGATAATGGGTTTAACTTTTCAAGTACCAAAACTCAGCCAATCCATTTTCACAATTTTCGTCAGTTTGTTGCTGATCCTGAAATTTGTCTGGACAAGTTTTCATCTGATCTAAGATTTTATGGAAGAAAGATTTTTAACGAAGTTTCTGGTGTGCTTTTAGAAGGAGCATTTTTAAGAATGTGGGAATGATTTTTTGTTGTTGTTGATGACTTGTGAGTGGACTTCAAAGTCGTGACAGCCCTGATATGGCCCTTTGCGGTCAACTGGGCTACAATCAACATTACAATTTACCTTACCTTACCTAGCCCTATTTCACAGCTCTGTTGATAACTAACTATATATGATACTGCTTTCCTTTCAGTTTTACTGAACTACTTTAGGTCCTTACGTCCTTTCTCTAGCCCTATCTCCTAGCCCAACAAACATCTAGCCCCCTATAATGGCCAAGATCATTAAGTCAAATTGCACGCTTGACCAAACATAGCCCCCCTCCCCCTCCTCTGCTTCCACTCCATGCAGTGGAGAGGTAGCAGTCTGTGCGGTAGTTGATGGACTAGTACCTGTCAGGGAGGTGATGGACGTGTGAGGAGTGATGCAAGAATCGCTGACCTGCAGGTTGGGGCTTATCCCCTAACCTGTCCCTGTTCCCACCTTCCACTTCCCTCCCTCCCCTACCCTCTACCAGGACCCTGTTCAGGGGTGAACGGCTGCTGTCCAGGGGGCCTGTGTAGTGTTGGGTTGGGTGGAGCATCATCATGAAAGAGGTTTCCCTCCAGCGCTGAATGAAACTCCCCAGTGGTGTCTGCTGGAGTCATTGTGTATGTGGTAAGAGTACTGACTGCTGCTGGAAACTTGGAATTGTCATCTGACTGATTGTCGCTGTCTGATATGCTTATGTGGTGGTATTCTTGATTGTCTGCACCTACCCAACCTAACATAGGGACAGCAGCTGGGGGACTACTCTGTGGGCCCATGGTCTGTGGCCAGCAGCACTGACCTCCTGTAGTGTTCAGTGTTGTTGTCGTGGTATGTGGTGACTGACGGTGTATGTAGTCTTCATCATTGCTTTCATTGCCTGACCCACCCAAATGAGCATCCTGGTAACAGACTAACAACACAGACACCAGTCCACTAGCAAACCACTGACAAACACAGTACTGAGCTACATTCTGTTCCAAGTACCATCATTGGCAAATCAGTTTATATTTCAAATCATCTATGTGTCACTCTGCAGTTTAAATTGAGAGTGGGAAAGAGAGAGAGAGAGAAAGAGGGAGAATATGTGTATGTGTGTGCACATGCGAGTTTGTACTTAAAAAATGTAATGAGACGTACATTGACAACAGTAAAAGAAAAATTAAACTAGTTAAATGTGAAATGAATTAAGAAAACGTAAAAAAAGAGTGAAACACATTTCTTCTATGAAGACTGTATTCTCGCTTTTGCCATTATTTTGTGTTCAGTAACTGCATTACGGGATGACGTGAGCATTAGTTATGAACATTTTCAAAATCTAGATGGGACTTTACACCGCAAAAAAAAACTTAATCAGTTTATTTTTGCATACTAACAACAAGGAGAAAAAGAAAAAGAGCAAAAAATCGTTAATTAACATCTCCAATACTGAGAAGGATCTTTATTCTGATTCCTTTTATTTGACTGTGGGAACCAAACTTTGCCTGCACACATATCCATATGCACTCGCATGCTCGAAAGCACACCCGTTCGTGCACACGTCAACAGACACAGCAAAAACGCACATCCATATGCGTGTATGTATTTAAGTTACTCATAGATGTTCCTAGCATCGAAAGCATAATGTTATGCATAACTTATTGTAACTGAAGAAATTAAATAGTGACATAGTCAAATTTCAGTGTAGATTACATTTTCTGGCCCCAACTAATGCAGCATATTATTTTTTTTTACTAAGCAGCGACACCCACATTTTTCAAAAATAGAAATTTGCAGAAGGGATCAACTGAACATACAACAGAAGGAAAGCAGTTGAAATCTTTCCAGGGTCAGGCGTCACAGAAAACTTCAGTTGTTATGTACTCCATTTTTCCACACAATGTAAACAAAAACATACATATATGCATAGCACAACACTATTACAACATCAAAGTTATGTTGAAACTACTATTCAGTTGACAAAACGTCAAACCTATGTTGACGCTTGCTATTTAATTGCAAACAACACAATGTTTCCACATGTACGTGAGCGTGTGTGTGTGTGTGTGTGTGTGTGCCCACTAATGTGCTTGTATTCAGAATTTTCCTCACCTCAGTGTTAAATGTGCAGATAAGACAGTTATTTTCTTGATTTTGGTTCACCAAATTTCTAACATTCAGATCAGTAGGCTATTTGGGTATCTACACTTGTAACATGGCTTCTGCACTGCGTCATCATGAAATTCACTGAAACAGCTCAGATAAAAAAAATACAATGAAGGCCACATACGATCCTGAACTAAAGAATGGTGGGTGAAAACAGACCCAGTACCTTTCCTCTTCCGACTATATATGTAATTTAATCGTAATGACATTATGCCATATATGGTTAAGTTTCAGTTTTTCACTGTTCTACATAGTATGTGTGTGTGTGTGTCTTTGTGTGTGTGTGTGTGTGTGTGTGTGTGTGTCTTTGTGTGTGTGTGTGTGTGTGTGTCTTTGTGTGTGTGTGTGTGTGTGTGTGCAGGGCACTGACAAACCATGTCCATGTCGGTGCTTTGTTGTTAGGTTTCAAGACGTTTGGTGTGCACGCCTGGGAAGAAGTCAGGGTTGGGGAAACAGGAGTAAGGAATGTGCCTGTGCATGGTGATTTTTTTTTTTTTTCAGTGATTATATTTTTTGTGTGTGTACGGTGATTTTTTTTTTTTTCCTATACTCTGTGTGTGTGTGTGTGTGTATCACTGTATGATTTTTTTTTTTTTTTTCAGTGATCATATTTTGTGTGTGTGTATATGGTGATCTTTTTTTTTCTTATACTCTGTGTGTGTGTGTATCACTGTATGAATTTTTTTTTTTTTTTTTTTTTACACAACTGTAAGGTGATTTGATGTTTTTTCTTTAACAACTGTGTCTGGTGATTTTTTTTTTTTTAAGACTGTGTGGTGATTTTTTTTTTTTCCTCCACTTTAAAACATTGGAGTTCTGTGCGGTTAGGTTGAAGTTTGTATTAACAAAACTATTGACACATTGTTCTCTGGAGTGATAAAGAGTTTTGAGTGAGAGTGAAGGTATTTCATTTTTTATTTATTTATTTTTTTATGTCATTTACTGTGAAATTGTTAGTAAAATCAAAGCGGCTTCCAAGTCTGTGATGCTTTAAAGCATGAAGTTTGAACTATGGTTTGGGTAAAAATACAAAGTGGGAATGTGTGTGTTGACATGGTGAAGTTTTCTGTTCAGATTTTGAGTTTGGAGGATTGATTTGAATGAAGGTGGTTCCCAGGAACCAATCAGAAGTTCATCATGTTTATAGTGAGTTGTCTGGTTGGAAATATGTACAACATGGTATTTGTCACAGCTTCTCAGATCGGAAGGATGTGTCATTGGGTGATACAGACTGTTGAAAAATATCCTATTGGAAGGATGTGTGATACACGGATTTTCTTACAAATCATCTGGTTGGGAGGATGTGAAGTGAAGCTTGTGAAGGATGTAGTAAGTTGTGAGTGTGCGTGCATGTGTGTGTGTGTGTGTGTGTGTGTGTGTGTGAGTGTGCATATGTATGTGTGTGTGTGTGTGTGTGTGTGTGTGAATGTATCGTGAAGAGCATGATTCACCCTTGCCAGTGGATGGATCAGAAAAGATCAACCCTGCATCCGAGTGTCATCCACCTAATGCATGTATCGGTGAGAATGTTGCTTCGCTTTTCTGACCAAAATGCAGGCGTCCGTATCTGTCAGGCCTGGGTGACCTTGGGACATGGCTTGAAGGGAAGCATAGAGAACAGCCCTGTGATCCAGACTGAGACCAGAATGGAACCCCACAGCGTCTGTTTGACTGTCAGCGTCCTCATTGTTTGCAGTGAAGAAAGAGAGAGTTTGAATTGTGTGGCTCTTCCACGCCCTGCTTTGGTAGAAAGCTGAGCTGCGGTTTTCTGTCCACATCCAGCCTGAGGAGAATTCATGTGGAAGTCAGTGGTGTAGACAGTGGTGTAGACAGTGGTGTAGTCAGTGATGTAGACAGTGGTGTAGACAGTGGTGTAGTCAGTGGTGTAGACAGTGGTGTAGACAGTGGTGTAGTCAGTGGTGTAGTCAGTGGTGTAGACAGTGGTGTAGTAGACAGTGGTGTAGTCAGTGGTAGTAGTGGTGTATGTGGTGAGACAGTGGTGTAGACAGTGGTGTAGTCAGTGGTGTAGACAGTGATGTAGACAGTGGTGTAGTAGTGGTGTAGACAGTGGTGTAGTCAGTGGTGTAGTGGGTGTAGACAGTGGTGTAGTCAGTGGTGTAGTGATGTAGACAGTGGTGTAGACAGTGGTGTAGTCAGTGGTAGAGTCAGTGGTGTAGACAGTGGTGTAGTCAGTGGTGTAGACAGTGATGTAGACAGTGGTGTAGTCAGTGGTGTAGTCAGTGGTGTAGACAGTGGTGTAGTCAGTGATGTAGACATTGGTGTAGTCAATGGTGTAGACAGTGGTGTAGTGATGTAGACAGTGGTGTAGTCAGTGGTGTAGACAGTGGTGTAGTCAGTGGTGTAGACAGTGGTGTAGTCAGTGGTGTAGACAGTGGTGTAGTGATGTAGACAGTGGTGTAGACAGTGGTGTAGTCAGTGGTGTGTAGTCAGTGGGGTAGACAGTGGTGTAGACAGTGGTGTAGGCAGTGGTGTAGTCAGTGGTGTAGACAGTGGTGTAGACAGTGGTGTAGTCAGTGGTATAGACAGTGGTGTAGTCAGTGAGTAGTCAGTGGTGTAGTCAGTGGTGTAGACAGTGGTGTAGACAGTGGTGTAGTCAGTGGTGTAGTCAGTGGTGTAGACAGTGGTGTAGACAGGTGTAGTAGTGGTGTAGACAGTGGTGTAGTCAGTGGTGTAGACAGTGGTGTAGTCAGTGGTGTAGACAGCCTGGGGGCAGTACTTTCCCCCCAGTGGCCAGCCTGTGCTGGGGTTGAAGTAACTTGAAGGGAGGCGTGGCTTGGTAAGGGATGGCCAGAACGTCACTGATGGGGCACAGAAGCAAAATCCTGCAGGAACAAAACTAGACACATTTTTGCTGGCTTATTGGTCTTCTGAACTATTGCTGGGACTACAGTAACAACCAGAATATCTCTGGAACTGTTCAAAAAATATTCCATTGAAAATTGAAGGGTGTTATACAAGATCATTATTGCAAAAACCAAATTTTCTAGTATTTTTCATCCAAGTTTTGTCTTTCTGATTTATAATCAGTGTCGCGATTTGAACTATATACTTCTGATGATCTGTTTTCTGCATAACCATACGCTAAAATTTTACCAGGCATCACTTTTGATTGCATGCAAGATGATCTCTCATCCTCTGTCGATGATGTGGCTGTGGCAAGACACATCCTTTTTAATAAAGGACAAAGCCTCTGTGAAACATTTTCAGGACCCACAGCTTCAGCAGAATGTAGTTAAAAGTGACGTAAACAAAGGTGAGGCTATCGCTGGTTGAAGTAGGTCATGTTTGTAGAGATGTACCGATACATGCAGTATTCTGTCTCTCACACATCATGGAGACCTGCGTATTTTGTAACAGCATCGGTTGGGTATGTTTAAACAAGGCAGTATACATCCCATAGCAGGCAGGTGGGCTTGCTTCCTCTGAAGAATGGATGTTTGGGGTTCCCAGGGATATGTCGAGGGATGCCGGATGCGGAGTAGTACCGTTGGCAAGATTCTGGTTTTGTGAGGAGTGCGTGTGTGTGTGTGCGGGAGTTTGTGTGTGTGTGCATGTGTGTGTGTGTGTATGTGCACGTGTGTGTGTTTGCATGCGTGTGTGAACTTGGTTTCTCTTTGTCAAGTGTGTCTCTTGATACAGACCAAGTGTTTGTGTCAGTACAATTTTGCTGCTTTCATTGCAGCAACTGTTATTACTGATCAGTATTGGGAGATTGAACTGCTAGAATAGTGCACTACAGCATTGGGATGAGAGTGTGTGTGCGTGTATGCGACCATCTCAAGTGAATGAATGTGTATGCATGCATGCTTGTTCATATGCACATGCAATAATGCATGTGGTATAACTGGCACTTCAATGTGTTGGTTTTTAATCCTAGGATTGGTTCTTTTAATCTTTTTTGAATGGGTTGGGTAAGGTTTTGCTTTTAATCCTTTTTTAACATATATACGTGGTAGTTTGAAAACGTGGTGACAGTCCTGAGATAACCTCTGCTGTTGACGGGACTATAATTTTAATCTTGATCTTAACTGGCGCTTGCTTTTTAAGGTTGAAGAAAGGGGCAGGCGGGGAAGGAGGTTGATTTCACAAGCAGCAACAATCTTTTTTTTCTCTCAAAGTGCACCGTCAGTGCACTGCTTGATCCTAGAGATTGAACTGAAAAGGTCAGGTCAACTGCTCTTATGTACATTGGAAGAGGGGAATCATGAAAGATTTCCCTGCGTTCATTTTTTTTTTTAAAATCGAGGTATGAGTTGTTTTAAAACTTTTGTTGTATATGCTAGATATAAAGCTTTCCTTTAGAAGTAAAATTGGGGTTTGTGTTCTTTTCATTTTTCTTTCATTAATTTGTACAAACTTTTCTTTATGAAAATTTTGTGTGGGGTGGTTTTATTTTTGTTTGCTTATTTGTTTTTTTTTTTTTCTGTTTTGTTTTCTCTCTTTTTTTTTTTTTTTTTTCTTCCTTTATAAATGGAGGTTGAGAGGGGCATAATGATGATAAATCCTGGTGATTTGATGAATGCTCTGAAACGAATGACACAGTCGTCAGCTCTTCACTGTAAGCTGCTGACTTCTCTCCGACCATCCGCATGAGGACCATGAGCCAAGGGGAGTAATTCTCTCCAGCTTTTGGGTTTAACTCCACTGGATTCACAAGGTAGTGCGGCAACCAAGACCTGAACAGGGAGTCCAACGCGCCAAGGCCCACACAACACGCCTTCCAGCTGCTCAGCTGTTGTGATCCTTCTTTCCAGCTGTTACTTCTGTTCCGCGTCATACTCTGTGGTCATTGTGTTTATATTCGTTTCAACTGTCAACTGTAAAGTAAACAGTGAAGGAATGTCCTCCAGCTGTCAACTGTAAGTAAACAGGTGAAGGAATGTCCTCCAGCTGTCAACTGTAAGTAAACAGGTGAAGGAATGTCCTCCAGCTGTCAACGGGTTGCTACAGTTCTTTTTCATTCATCAATTTTTATTGAGAACATTCTCTATAGTGTTATTTGCTATAGTAATTCAGCTACGACCTGTGTTTGGTTATTCTCACCTGGTAGTCACGGTAATTCATCAAAAGATAAAAAGACTGCTGTGGCCATTCTCTGCAGCTGTTTACTATTAACCCATTTTTTTAATGTTATTTCTGTCCAACTGTTGACTGACCCTAAAAGCTTTTAGCCAGGAGAACTGAAGTCCGGAAGCTGAATAACAGCGTTTACTAAGGAGAGTGTGCAGGATGTCAGAATGAAGGTTGACGGATGAAGACCTTGCATTCTGTACATTTTCCACGGGCATCTTCAGGAGACAGAACCTGCGCCTATGCATGATGGGAAATCAGTGATTTCACCAGTTATTGAGAGTCAGGTGTACGCACTGCCTACAGAATCATCTGTGCGTCTTTTTTTTTTTCTGTAATGTTTTTTTTTTTTATTGGGTATGTTTGTACTGCTAGACATGCCCGAGGCAAGGGTAAAGGGAGGTGAGGGGAAGGTGGTGCTATTGATGTGTATGATGTGTTGTTGTTGGTCATGTGACAAAGCAAGGAACACATACACACACACACACACACCATAAACAGAGCAGCTATCTTTTTTCTCTGTATGTCATTCTGTTTCTTCAAGTGGCACTTCTGTAGAGGTTCGTTTTGCCGGAGATTATCACAACTTTTTTTTACCCCAGAATTTAAGTGATGTTCATTATGAAATATCTGTTTTGTTTTTTTTCACAAGACTTTGTTCTCAATTGAAAACCAGCTACAGGTTATGTTTTATGCATACAGTTAGAGTATCGTTTAACAGACACTTACTAAGCCTCATTTTTCCATAAGTCCTTCACTTTTGTGTTGATCAGTTTGTTTTGAATTTGCAGATCTCTTAGCTTGTTACGGGAAAGGCCTTCCTTTACTGAACAGTTCATCTGCCTAATTAGATGGCGCCATTAAGATGGTGCCTAGTTAACATCTTAATTGAAATCAGCAGTCCATCATGTTATTCCTATCGATCATTGTGGCACCATAACCTGCAAGTTGTTTTCTGAAGTGATCCTTCTTTTCAAGACAGAAAACACAGCCTCATTCTTTGCAAAATATCGTTTGCGGATCTTTAGCAATCTACAGAGGTTGGTTTTGAACAGGCTGTGAAATTGGTTTGACATACATCTCACATTTCTCCACAGTGCTATGAAGGTTCAGTATTATGGTCATACTGAACGAAGGTTGGCTTCCAAATTGAGAGCTGTTC
This sequence comes from Conus betulinus, assembly GCA_016801955.1. NCBI lineage: Eukaryota > Metazoa > Mollusca > Gastropoda > Neogastropoda > Conidae > Conus > Conus betulinus. The sequence goes on along the minus strand of JADBJO010002679.1, from coordinate 163,537 downwards.
ATTTTTTTTTTTTTTTTTTTTTTTTTTTTTTTTTTTTTTTTGCGCTGGCACAAACACTTGAGACCCACCACGCATGATTCTCTCTCACAGGAGAGCTCTCCACTTGATGCGCTGCACATCACTGACCAGTTCCCAGGCATGTTGATAATCCTGTTTCTCCTCTGTGAGCTTAGGTTCACCGATTACCCCACAGCTCGATGGATTCAGGATTGTGAGCCTTAAAAGGGAAAATCAGAGCAGTTTGCAGTAGGATGATGTAGATCGTGCTACTACCATCTAAGTTCATGACCTACAGGCTTGTCCAATGAAAAAGTGTTCTCCAGTAGACTGGGACACATACCTTGGCTTCCACTGGTCAGATTTTCTTTCTTTCTTTTTTTTTGCTTTTATTATTATTCATGATCATTTTGTTGTTGTTGATTTGTGTCAAAGGATGTATAGGACACTTACGTTTGTAGTATGGTGGATGTTTTCTTCGGGAGGGGAGAGTGGGGGTAGGGGTGGGAGCCATTTTTAGATTTTTTTCTGTCATTGCAAGTTTTGAGTTGCAGTATGAACTAAATTAGATGGATACTAGGGACAGATGAGTACATGTACATGAGTATACATGTTTTACTGGAGATGTGTGGATATATACACATTTTTTTTAGTTTTGCCTGCATACCTGAAACAATGGTGAATGTTATCGTGGAACACTTGATTTTCCGCACGAAGTGCAGACCTCATGGTAATACTGATAGTTTTTTTTTTCTTCAAGTCTGCTTGACAGTTACAAGGCACAGAATGACAAAAGTGCCAAATGTATGAATGGAAGACTCGTATTGCTTGTAATACTGACCAAACTAACAAAAGATGAAAATTATAAAAAAAAAAGGAGAGAGAGAGAGAAAGGAACAGAATGAATGTTGTGGGAATGGTTGAGAAATTTTGAATGCTTTGCTTGCAATGAAAGAAAAACATGGAAAAGTATTAAAGTGGGAGTAATAGTAATGTGTACAGTTTTCATGTGTGTGTGTGTGTGTGTGTGATTAGCTGCACCGTCAAGCCTGGAGGGGGTCATTTGCCCCCAAACCGCGCAGAAAAAGACAACATGAAGAAGACACCACCTATTCATGACAGTAAGGGAGATCATTCCCAACTGCATGCCATAACCTTCGCCTTATGTCCTGGATAGCTGTCCACTGCTCTCTCTCTCTCTCTCTCTCGCACACACACATACAGGAACATGATCAAACACTGTTTTTCTCTCTTGCACAGAGTCATACACACACACACAGTTACCACACATACACATATTTTACTTTCTCAGTTTGATCCAAAGTTTCGTTCATGATCGCTCTTTAAAGAGAAAGTGCATAAAAGAATGGCCAATAAAGGAACGATAGCACTGATCTGGATTTCAGTTCTACAAAAAGTTTGAGCAACAGCGAGTGAATCATAGAGATTGTAAGAAACCCAAGCCATCTAGAGAGCAGTATCAAACACACCATAAAGAGACAGACATGTAATGTCAAATAATGACCCACAACCACAAAAAAAATGAATATGCATTTAAAACTAATCTCTCTATATCTTGTCACACATTAGGCGCAATACATCAGGTTATCACACAGCAATAACAATCTTTTATTTAAGCACCACTGTAGGTGACAATCTTTACATATGAGGAATTAAAAACGAAATACATAAAAAATTATGAATATATGATCTCCGACAGAGGAGAATTTGCCCATGAGAAAGAATTACCCTGCCTGCAAAGAAAACAAAAGTGTGAAACTGTAGATCATTGCAAAGCTTACAAAAATTGAAATGTCATAAAACATGATAAAACTGCTGTGCAGATTGGCAACAACAGAATGATATAAGAAAAAAAAAGGTGGCATGCAGAACATGCATAGTAAAAAATACAATATCAAACACACCCCACAGACGTTTCAAACAAGACATGCAAAACATGTACAGTAAACAATACAATTTCAAACACACCCACAAACAAAAGCAGTAAACCTGGTAACCAGGGGAATCTGATCTGCTGAAACGTTTGAAGCCAAAACAAATCAAAACAAAGAAAGAAAAGAGACAGATGAAAAGACAACAAAAACTACATCAATGAACACAAAACTAAGAAACGTGTACGATGAATAAAAAGAAAAGAAACAAACAAATAGCTGGAATGAATATGGTGAAAATATGAAAGTAAAACAAACCGGAACAAAAACAACAAAAGACCAAAGTAAAGCTGCAAATTCAAAACAGACTGAAGCAACGCCATTTTTTTAAAAAAAAGAAATGGTGAGAAAAAGGTGACATTGCATGTATGACGTGTACATGGCGCAGGTAAAAGAATCCATGGCAACAAACATGTATCTGGCAACCTTGTGTGGGAATAAGTACCTCCATGGTGCCTGTCTTTGGTTAGAGACCAAGCTCTAAGCGCTTTACAAACACTTTGTTTTACACAACAGACTGTCTGCTTGAGTACAACCAACTAAAGCACTGTCTGCTGGAACTAAATTTGTCAGTCAGTCTGTCAGTCACTCAGTTGTTCAATTAAATCTTTCAGTGCATACTGTTTTCACATGTCATCCATACCAACAGCCAAACTGGCCTTCTCTTCCACAGTCAGTAACAGGATTTTACGAGAATTCTGCATGTTGTGCATGCATTCACATATAAAACCTCAGTTAACAGTCTCAAGGATTTAGTCTCAGGAAATGGAGTCAAAGCAAATTCAACTCTGAGGGTAAAATCCCCCTCTACTGAAATGATCGGGCAGAGATTTGAACCTTCAACCCCAGAAACATCAGGATCATGAGTCTGGTGCTTGACAATTTGAGGTATTTAACAAAAGATGATGGTAGGGGTGGTGCTGTACCAAAGGTCACACTGGGCCACAGACAGGTCACCATGACAGGTATGCATGGCAACAGATGATTAACACTACAGGTGGCGCTGTACCAAAGGTCACCATGACAGCAGAAGATGATTAACACTACAGGTGGCACTGTACCAAAGGTCACCATGACAGTAGAAGATGACTGACACTACAGGTGGCACTGTACCAAAGGTCAACCTGGGCCATGGGTACGCCGCCAGAATGTCATGGGATGCAGAGACCTAATGTGACCAGGTAAACATTAGGAGAAGAAACACACACACACATACACACACACACAATACAAACAAAACACACACAAAAGTGGCGACAAATTGACACCTTTCAAATGTTTGTTGCTAAAAACCAAACAAAAACCAAACCAAACACAAAAATCAACACATCAAGGTGCAACCAACCAAAAAGTACAACAAACCTGTACTGTGTTCATCGCTCATGATCAAAACATCTGGAGAACTAACATAATGGAAAGAAATGACACAGACACTGATACATGCCAATGTCTGCCCTGTATCTCTGTCCAGGGCATACATACAGCTGTTGGGACAAAGGGAGATCACTGCTGTAACACTGGCTGAAACAGCGCTAGTCACACTTACTGCTGTGCACTGGTTTCAGCCTAAAAACCACCTTGTCAAAAAGAATTTCTAACATGCACACATTTTCTTCTCTTTTTTTTTTTTGTCTGTCAGCTATGGCCCAACAGTATCTGATCTGGTAAAAGTAATTACTATCATGCACATAAACCGCAAAAACAAAAAAATATGCAGCGAAACATGCTAACTTTACTTCAAAACATTTCATACGAGATCTTCAATATGAACAGTCATATACGCCTATTTTAGGTTTTGCTTTTTTTTTTTTTCAATCTTGCATAACTGTGCTGTTTCTTGCTTCTGAAACTGGTGTATTAACTTCCATTTCCTAACATACACACACTCCAAACCAACAAACATTCTGCTGTCTGATCACGTCATCCTACCCAAAAACAAGCTGTATATCACTTGATCTGATCCATTTTTTCTATAAACACAATGCAAACTACGGCCACCAGTGTGATTGTATTTTTTCAATCCATTGTCCCTAGCTTTTGTCTACCAGTCAGAAGGATGATGAAAAAAAAAAAAACCAAAAAACTACTGACAAGATTTTGGTGAAACATCATGAAAGATGGCAAATGGCCAGAGGACGAATCTATCCCGTTCTGGTGCGCATCGCAACCTCAGCACTGTTCCAAGAACTGTTGAATCTTGACTAAAAATCTGCACTCTCTGCCGAAGGTTTTTTTAGATTGTCATTAGTTCACTGCACATCTAACTACTACATGGTTCGCCAAAACCCTCATTGGTTACGCTGTTGTTTGGGGAAGAGGTGGTTAGGGGTTGGAAACAAAAAATAACACCAAAAAAAGTCACAGTAGGCAGATTGTATTGACTAAAAGTTAAAAATAAGTCTTAAAAAAATTAACTCTAAAAAAACTTTACTGTAAGTAGATTATGATGATTAAAAAACTAAAAATAACACTTTTAAAAAAGTAACACCCAAAAAGTTCACAGCTGGTAGATTGTAATCATCAAAAAATTGAAATATTTTAACAAAAAGAAACACCAAAACAATTGACAATAGGTAAATTGTAAATATTAAAAATAAAAATATTTAAACAGAAAGAAATACCAAAACAATGCACAGTAGCTAGATTGTAATGGTTAAAAATACAAATAACAATTTAACAAAAAGTGGCACCAAGAAAGTTCGCACTAGGTAGATTGTTATGATCAAAAAATGAAAATAACAAGTAACAAAAAAAATTAACACCAAGAAAGTTCACACTAGGTACATTGTAATGATCAAAAAATCAAATTAATTTAACAAAGAGTGACACCAAGAAAGTTCACACTAGGTAGATTGTAATGATCAAAAAATGAAAATAACAATTTAACAAAGAGTAACACCAAGAAAGTTCACACTAGTAGATTGTAATGATCAAATATAATACTAACACTTTAGCAGAAAGTTAACACCACGAAAGTTCACGGTAGGTAGATTGTAATGACTTAAAAAAAAATTCAGAATAACACTTGAACCAAAGTTCTCTTTCAGAATCAACAAGCAAAGTCACCTCAACCTTCCAATGCGCCAACATAAAGGCAGACTGACAGACACAGACATACATGTATATACAGACTAATATCACTTTGCCTGGGGTTTGCCTGGTCCACCTTTGACTAATCACAACCAATATTAAATTGCATAAGGAAATCATGAACCACCCAGAGAAAAAAAAAAAACACACACATCTTGCACACACACACACACACACACACACACACACACACACACACACACACACTTGTACACCTGTGTCTGTTTTCTCTGTCAGCTGAACTCTAGTCTAAAATGCACACCTGTGTTTTTCATTGCTGTCGGGAAATCATGGAGTTTTATCAAAAAAAAAAAAAAAAAAAAAAAAAAAAAAAAATCAAACGCGAAACAAAACAAAAAGACACACACACATGGTTATGTATATGATTATCAACCACTATTCAAAACATAAGAGCTGAACAACTCGGCTACATATATTTTCAGAACAAACTGTACAGAAGTGACAGCAAAGTAGCTTTTCATCAGCTGTGCCATGCATAGGTCTTTAAAAAAAAAATCTGCTTTTTAACTCATAGCGATTAATGAATGCAGTCATGTTTCATATCTAGGTGCTAACTAATGCAAACTCTTTATTTTTTTTGTTTGCTTTTAAACAGAGAGAATACACTCTTCTATGCAAAGAGCATAGAACCTTTCCTTATCATGCAGTCATAATGTTATCCCCCCCCCCCCCCCCCCCCCACACACACACACACACACACACACACATTTCTTTTTTTTTTTTTTAATATAGCAACAGCATTTTGGTATTAGGTAAAAAAGTATGTATACTGTCCAAAAAGAGAAATGCATACTTTGTAATATCTCTCACTGTGGATGCCAGAGCACTGGTAGGATGTAACCAACCAGTGGAAAAAGTTTGTTTATGTCTGTGCTTCACAGGTGCCCACGCATTTAGCGCCAGTCGGATTGCACTTGGACAATTTTTCTTTTTTTTTTTTTGCACACTTTGTGCCAACATGCATGTTTTGGTGAATGAATACTCAAAGGAAGGCCAACAAACCATACACACAGTGAGTCATTCTGAGGAAAACCAGTCCGTCAATACAAAGTGCAAAGATGCCACGGCTCAGCCAGCAAGAACGGGAGAGTGCACTGGGGCGTTTGCAAGCTGGGCAAAGTCAGCCTGAAGTCCACAGTTCCATGCGAGCCACAGCACCTTCAGCAGGCTTCTGAGTCATCATTGCATCAGCGGCTCCATGGCAGACTGACCATGCTCTGAAAGACCTTTGGCAACAACTCCAGCTCAAGACCACGACATCCGGGTCAGCCACCTGTGAAATCGCGTTCAGTCAGCCTCACTAACCACCAGCAATTACCTGGAGGTCAAAGAATCTCTGAGCAGACTGTTCGGAATCGCCTGCATGCTACAGGGCTGTGGGCTTGCAGACCTGTCAGAGGACCTGTCCTCACACAGCGTCATCATGGGAACAGGCTGCAGCGGGCAACCCAGCATCGTCCCTGGACCCTCAGGAACCACTGGAACAGGGTCTGGTCTTTCTTCCTGCTCCAGCGCCAAGACAGGAGGAGGAGGGTGTACCGCAGACATGGCGAGTGTTTTGACCAGAACTGCATGGATGAGGCACCTGCCCATGGTGGTGGAGGCGTCATGGTGTGTGTGTGTGTGTGTGGGTGGGGGGGGGGGGAGCATCCACTATGCTGGCAGGAGTCCCCTGGTGCCAGTTCGAGGCACGCTGAACGCCCAATGGTGTGTGGCTGAAATTTCCCAGCTTCATGTCCTGCCTCTAATGGCCGGGCCTCGCACGCTGTTCCAACAGAACAACGCCAGGCCTCATACTGCGCGACTATCAATCCAAATCCTCGCCAACAACAACATCAACATTCTTCCTTGGCCCTCAGTGTCACCAGATCTGAACCACATTGAGCACATATGGGATGAGCTGGACAGACGAGTCCGGGCGCAACTGCACTGTCCTGACAATGTCAACGAGCTGTTCACCGGATGGGACACCATGCCAGCAGAGGTGATCCGCAATTTGATCTGCCCCATGCCAACCAGGTGCCAAGCTGTTGTTGCTGCAGGTGGTGGACATACCCCTTACTGAGTCCTCGCTGCCTGGAACGGTGTGTATCGGCGATGTGAACTGTACAGACACTGGAAACGAAACTGGAATTGATGACCTTTGAAACAAACAAAATTCTGTTGTAAAAAGATTTCAATGGAATTTTTGTGAAATTAATGAAATCTGAAATATATTTTCTTCAACAAAAGTATGCGTTTCTTTTTTTGAAACAGCATTAAAGCATAATGAGCGCAAAGTTCATGTTGTATCCTTTCTGCTGACACGTGCAAGCAGGCTGTTCATTTGTACCAACAGGCACAGGACAAAACAAAAAAAGAAAAGAAAAAAACAAACAAACAAAAAAATCTCAGTCAGCAATGGAGAGAATTTGTTACAAGGCATCGATCCGGAAAGAAAGAAGGCAGATAAAAGCAGGCACCAGCTCTTCCACTTGCTTCTTCAACCTCAGACTGCAAACACTCTACGGAACACATGAACACAGTTCCACTTGCTTCTTCAACCTCAGACTGCAAACATTGTACAGACCACAGTTCCGCTGCCTTCTTCACCTTCACACTATAAACATTGAACAGACCACATGAACAGAGGGGGTTGGTGTTAAGATGGACTCACAGTCTTTACTATTTGGATGACCGTGTTTTGATCAAGTATGCCTGTGGAACAGCATGCATGTAATAATAAAACCTCTGATTTGCAGACCGCACATTTATTGATGTTTTATGTTGGTTGAATTTCTTTTCTTCTGTGGGTGTTTTCCTTTCTTCTATTTCTGAAAGTAAGCAACACTATATACGAGTAAACCGATAAAACGGTGGCAAACAAGGACGCAACAAACCTGTGACAATTTCATGAAAACGTAGCTCTACCACTAAAACACACACAAAACAGCCATTAGAGCAAATACACACTGTCAAATGGACAGCTTATGTCTACACTGGACAGTCCATGACCTGTCTCCAAAATTGCCAGGTTTCAACAGAAAAGTGGCATGTTACTGACGGCCACAGCAGGACAGCATATTATCAGAAATATTATCAACAGAAAAATAAGCAATTCTAGTGGTCCAGTGTTCTGTTAAGGACAACCTGTCTCCATAGTTACCATGTTTCAACAGAAAAGCGACTAGTTATGGTTGGTGACAGCAGAACAATACATTAGCAGAAATATGTATCAACTGAAAAATAAAGCAATTCTGGTGTTTCACTTTTCTTTTAAAGATAACCTGTCTGCCAAGTTGCCAGGTTTCGACAGAAAAGCGACTAGTTATGGTTGGTGACAGCAGAAGAATGTATTAGCAAAAATATGTATCAACTGAAAAATAAGCAATTCTGGTGTTTCACTTTTCTTTTAAAAGGCAACCTGTTTCCCTAGTCATCAGGTTCCAACAGGTAAGTGACTCGTTATGCACATGATAGCAGAGAAGAGTATGATATCAGACACACCTACCAACAGAACAAGAAGCCATCCTAGTGGTTCTATGATATCAGACACACCTACCAACAGAACAACAAGCTATTCAAGTGGCTCTATGACATCAGACACACCTACCAACAGAACAAGAAGCTATTCAAGTGGTTCTATGACATCAGACACACCTACCAACAGAACAAAAAGCCATCCTAGTGGTTTTATGACATCAGACACACCTACCAACAGAACAAGAAGCCATCCATCCTAGTGGTTCATCTTCCTTTTCAGGGTGGTCTTCATTCATTTGTCATTGTCTTTCTTTTTCCCTCTGACCTCCTGGGCTCCAAGGCAATGTTGCCCCCGCACTAATCATTTCAGCTGTTAACTTTAAAGCCACACCCAGAGGAGTCGTGTCACTGCCTTTGTATCAGCAACACAGCAGGAGCAATCCCCATCAGACTGAACAGCATCCTGTCAGAGGAGGCACATTTCAGCTGATTCACCTCCATGGAGTTCAGTGGTACCTGTTCTGATCCAGTCTATGCAGAACACCTCCTCATATGCTCCTCTGGTGATGACAATAATGGACAATTTTTCTCTTCACCTCCTACAGACTAAGGTGAACACATGAAAAGAATCAGTGAAGACATGAAGAACACGAGGAAAGCTGGACCAAAAGCAGTGCAAAGACATTGAAAAAAAAACACACACAAAAAAAAAACTACACAACAAAAGAACTATACAACTACAGCACACAGACGGCTGTTAGGATGGTGAAGGACCTGGCCAAACAACAGCAAAGTCCAGACAGCACCAGTCAGACCAAAAACAGCAACAGTCTCACCCAGAAAGGAGACATGATTCACAGGTAGACTGAATACTGACCTAAACTCCACAACAAACAGTGCATAAGAGATGCAGTTGCGCTAACAGCCCAGGATTCATGGAATGAGGACACTTTCCAATCCTCCGTGAAGAAGTCATAACTGCAGTGACGGTGGTGGATTGTGGGAAGGCTAAAGGCCTCAACAACATCCCTGCAGAACTCTTGAAACAATTGGAGGACATACAGGAACTGATATCCTCGAGGCCATCTGCTACAACATCTGCTACATGGGGTGTGGCCTGTGCCATCGATTCAATCACTTACCATCATCTTTCCCACGAAAGGAAATCTCCAAGACTGTCAGAACTGCCACACTCTAGTTCGATCAGCCCACGCCTGCCTAGTCATGCTCAAAATCGTTCCCAACAGCTGCACCTGCCAGCAGATACCTTCACTGCTGAAGAGCAAGCAGCGTTCTGCAAAGGCAGAAGAACCACTGAACAGATTGTTTTAACTAACACACACTTTGCAACAACAAAAAAACCCAGCTCCAGCACCACAGTGAGTTCTATCCTCTCCACAGAGTTCAAGTAACCCGGTCTGGCAGGACACACTACGGGTCACTGCAAAAATTTAAAACTGGGCGGAAGCTTATCGCCGCCATGTGGCGCTCATACAGGGCGCTACTGGAGAATGGTTCCATGCTTCAGTTGGAGTTGGTCAGGGCGGCCTTCTCCCTCCATCATTTTTCAACACATTCCTGGAAGGCACCATGACTGAAGCAGTTGAAGATCATGTCGGCACAGTCAGCAATGGAGGAAGAACCGTCACAAACCTTCCATTTGCACAGGACATTGATGGCCTAGGAAGTGGTGGACAAGAACTTGCCAAGCTGACCACCCATTGTGGTGAAGTGGATAGCATCACAGACTCCTGGCTGGGAGGTCGTGGGTTCAATTCCCATCAAAGCCATGTGGGATTTTTTTCTCCCTTGACCGGCTCCTACCCAGAGGTAAGTTTGCTATAGGCTCAGATGGGAAGACTGACTGACACTACGCAGTCGAGTTTCATCCAGACCAACACTTCAGGTGTCTGTATCTCGCAGGCCTGGTTGACGCCGGGATACATTATGAAATATGAAAGTAAGCGTAGAGTACAGCCCTGTCATGTAGTCTCAGACCAGAATGAAAACCCGTGGCATCATCTTCATCATCCTCATTCTCATCAATCAGCATAACAAAATAAAGAATAAAAAGATTAAAAAAAAAAAAAGAACTTACCAAGGTTGTCGACTGACTGACTAAAACACTGACAAGATATGACATGGAAATCAGCAGCAAGGAGACCAAACTGATGGCAGCCACAACACCGCCATCAACACTGATCTACCTATTCATGGTCAAACCAAACTGATGGCAGCCACAACACCGCCATCAACACTGATCTACTTGTTCATGGTCAAACCAAACTGATGGCCAGCCACAACACTGCCATCAACACTGATCTACCTGTTCATGGTCTAACCAAACTGATGGCAGCCACAACACCGCCACTGATCTACCTGTCCATGGTCAGACCAAACTGATGGCCAGCCACAGCACCGCCACTGATCTACCTGTTCATGATCAGACCAAACTGATGGCCAGCCACAACACTGCCATTGATCTACCTGTCCATGGTCAGACCAAACTGATGGCCAGCCACAACACCGCCACTGATCTACCTGTTCATGGTCAGACCAAACTGATGGGCAGCCACAACACCGCCATTGATCTACCTGTCCATGATCAGGAGTTGGAGTCTGTCCAACAGTTCACTCACCTGGGAACCATCATTAGGGGAGAGGGATCCAGACCAGAAATCCTCCCCCAGGGCAGCACAGACAACCACAGAGCAAAACCTGTACCAGTTTGGAAGGACAACACCACCTCAAACGCTACACCAGGCTCCCGCCCGCCCGCACTGGCGTATTCCATTGTCCTCTGCACATGCCGGACACAGAGTCTCAGGGTGGATCTGGGGAAGAGGAATGGAAGCCATGGAAAGGAGGCAGACGTTACCACAGGGTGCTGAACCTCCACTGCACTGATCCCATCCCCCCTCAACAGGCGTGCCCAACCATCAGACAGCGCACAGGATTATGGCACATGACCGACAGACCTGGTAGAACCTGGTGAACTGCTCCTCAGTGGGCTGCAGTCTCCACAGAAAAGAGGGGAGAAGAACATGAAAGCAGACTCTGGTTCAGAGGCAACACACAGTGACTTCAAGGAGCACATGTATTGGTATGTTGCTCATGGCAGCGTGTGCACACACAAATAAAACTTGTGCATAACTGACGCACACGAGGGACATCCTACTCTGACACATATTATCATTATGCATAGCACTTTGACATCACTACAACTTTGGTGGAAAAACCTTGTCCAAAGTGATACGAGCCAACCGCAATACTCAGAAAATCTTGTTGGCTGTGCCAGAAAAAAGGGGAAGGATGGGGAAGGGGGGGGGGGGGGGGGGGGGGTGTTAGAGGAATAAATGGGGTAGAGGAACAGGGGGAGAGGGTAAACAACCTTCCTTTTCTCCATCATTTACATCTGGTGTGTACACACGCACTCCTGATGAACTCAGGTTGTGCAACAACGCTAGGCAACCGTTAATTTGCTGTCAACATTAAAGATGTACCATGACAACCAATTCACTGATGTTGATCAAACTAGGCTGTGCAACAATACTGATCTGAACAATCGTTTACTTGCTGTCAACATTGAAGTGGTAACATGACAACTAATTTTTTTTTACATGTTGTGTGGTGACTAACTGGGGCACAGTGTACTGATATCATGATGGTTGATCAAATTAGGCTGTGCCGAGGGTGGTTGGCATTCCCCTTCATCCCCACCGCCCCCATCCCCCCACTTTCTCCCTACCTCCAACCCACCAAGCAGGAAAAATACAAAGTGAAAACAAACGATGAATATAACAGGGCCACAACAACGCATGAGAAGGCCATACTGGCAACAGATACTGCACAACGGACAACCAGCCCTTCACTGAACAATGTGTGCAGTGTGAAAAACAACAACAAGAAAATGAAAACAAAAGCAGCAGCTGGCATCTTACATGAGCAATATGTCTCAAAGTTCTCAAGACTAAGAAAGACAGCTGAAGGGATCTCAAAGGCAGAAAGACTCAGGATGAGAGTAAAGGAAAAAAAAGACCAAAACGACTACCACAACAAAGCCAGAGTCACAGAGACTGACATAAAAGTGGAAACTACCAGCACAAAATTTCTTCTTCTGCTGACGTCCCACGACTGCTCTTGACAATTACTAACATGTAGGAGTTCATCATATGTGCAGTGTTAAAAACAGAAAGAGTGACAGAAGAAAGACAGAACAGGGGAAGTGTTGGGTTTATTCGTTGGACTTACCTCAGTCTGCTCAGACTGAGACTGCGGAGGTAAAGCGGCATATGGTGTTCCAGGGCAAGGTGTTCCACTCAAAGGAGCGACTGGTGAAGGTACGATTCATTTTGGGACAAAAATCTTCGGAATCACTCTGACAGCGGCAGAGGCAGCAGCGTGTCCTGTACACTGGACTTGCCATTCAAAGATGGCCAGGAACGCTTAACGCAAAGAATCCACAATGACATTAAACATCAAGCGTACTGCCAAAGTCTTTTTTAGTCGACACAAGCCCCCAGCCCACCCCCAATCCCACACACGTAAATATTCTCTGGTATACAAAAAAAAAAAAAAAAGAAGGAAAGATACAAAATAACAAGCATCACAAAGATGGGTCCAAGATATTCCTCGTTGTCAGAAAACAACTCTCCTTCTTCCAATGCATTGTGGAAGCACTTTAAGCAGCCCAGGGATAAAAAGCTGCCGCTCTAGACAACATGGTAAACAAGCCAATGAAAATCGAGTGGTTAGAATGAAAAGTTCATCTTGAGAGAAGAGAATTATAAAATCAAATAATTATTGCCAACAGAGAATAACTGTCTTAAAAAAAAAAAAAGTACACAATAATCACAAAAACAATCAGCTAAGGTGCATATACAGGCTTAAAAACCAAAAATATATCACTAACAACTTTTATCTGATTTAAAGTCTGCGGAAACATGGAAAGGTGTTATAGAAATTTGTATCGACTTTGCTTTGGGGGTCTGGCCAAACCAGCAACTGTGTACATATAGATCAATGCTGTATATAACAATTAGTTCTGACACATTATTATTATGTCTGTCAAAAGAGAAAAAAAATAAGCGTAGATTTGTATAGGTCTGTCTTTCACTTTAGATTTGTACATGTCTGTCTTTGGAAACAGGTTTAAACAGTTCTTTCAAAAGAGGTATATACAGGTCTGTCTGCCAAACTAGATATGTGTACAATCTATATTTCTACATATTTTTTCTACATGACTACATGTCCACATACATTTGAACGATTTTTTTACCTTGATATAGGTATGTACATACGTTGGCATAGATTTGTACAGACCTATATGTTAGCAGAGATTTGTAAGATCTAAATGTCAACACAAATTCATACTGATCAACATGTCAACATAGATTTTATAGATCTGTATGCTGCTACAGATGTGTACAGCTCTAGCTAATGTTGGGATAGAACTGTACAGATCTATATGTCCACACAATTTGTATTGATGTATATGTCTACGTAGATTTGTGCAATCTTTAAGTCAACAGAGATTTGTACAGATGTTATGTCAACATAGATTTGAACAGATCTGTTCGCCCATACAGATTTATACAATCCATATATCCACAGATATGTACAGATGTTATGTCAACATAAATTTGTATGTAACTATTTATAGACACACTTATGTAAAACATTTGTACAGCTCTATATATAAACATGGAATTTGTTCTGATTGATGTATCAACATACATTTATACAAATCTATATTATATATATATATATATCAACATAAATTGCACAGATCTAGATGTCACAGATTAGTATGGATTTACAGATCAACACAGATATGTATAGATTCAGAACATACAGATTCAGATACACTGATTTGCAGAGATCTGCAACTCAACATGGATTTGTCCACGTCTATTATGTCCACATCCAGCTTCTCACAATGAATCCTTTAATAGAAAAAAATGTGACTCTACTGATGTGAAAAAAAATACACTGCTAAAAACAGTGTACACAGTATGTATAACACATCATTTTAAGTAGCTGCAGCCAACAACACATCACCTGGGTGGGGGGGTGGGGGGGGGCATGACCCACTCCCCTTAGTTTGTCGTGATCACAGGACAGATAACTCTTAAAAACAAGATCAAGCTTCTAGGACCACCCTGGAATCTTTACGTTTCACCCATCAAGCGGGTTGAGAAAAAAATGAGGGCATTAAGAAAACAAAAACAAAACAAAAAAAAAAAAAAGGGGAAAAAAAAAAACTGACTGACTACATAAAAGGTTCTACAGTCCATATTTGTCCAAAGTCATCCTACAGTCTTGGCATGTTAATCACTAGTCAGAAGGAACAGGATTTCAATGTGTGGTTCTTGAGAAATAAAAAGATTTTTTAAAAAGGAAAGACAGACAAAAACTCATTGTCCGAGGTATTCATCTAGATTGAAAACAACTTCCCAAACATCCCTCCCGCTAAGTACAGAGAATGCTAATTATATCACCTACATCTCTTCCCCACACTGTGGTAATAATATAGAATGCTGATCACATCACCGACACCTCTCCCCACATTATGGTAAAAATATAGAATGCTATCTCCACACATTACGATAATAACATAGAATGCTAATCACATCACCTATTTCCTTTGCCAACACTGTGGTAACAATACAGAATGCCAATCACGTCACCTATATCCTCTGTGGTAATAATACAGAATGCTAATCACGTCACCTACACCCTCTGTGGTAAAGATATAGAATGCTAATCACATCACCTACACCCTCTGTGGTAATGATATAGATTGCTGATCACATCACCTACACCCTCTGTGGTAATGATATAGATTGCTGATCACATCACCTACACCCTCTGTGGTAATGATATAGAATGCTAATCACATCACCTACACCCTCAGTGGTAATGATATAGAATGCTAGTCACATCACCTACACCCTCTGTGGTAATGATAAAGAATGCTAATCACGTCACCTACACCCTCTGTGGTAAAGATATAGAATGCTAATCACATCACCTCCACCCTCTGTGGTAATGATATAGAATGCTAATCGCATCGCCTACATTCTCTGTGGTAATGATTTAGAATGCTAATCACATCACTTACACCCTCTGTGGTAATGATATATAATGCTAATCGCATCGCCTACATTCTCTGTCCCCACTGTAGCAATAATAAAGAATGCTAATCATATCACCCCCATCCTCTTGCAATGAGACAGTCGTGAACAGGAGTTGTTACAGTGGTCACAAAAAAGGTTGCTCATGGATTTATAAAAAGAGTGATCTTTTCTCTGAGATGCATCTCAACCCTCAAAACATGTACATCTTTGACAATTTCTCATACTTTCAAAGGCTTTTTGTTAATTTCTTTTCTTTTGGAACTTGTTAACAATAGAAAACCAAATACATTTTCTCCACGTTTTTTTTTTTTTTTTTCTGAAGTGATAACAGTGAGACAGTGGTATTCTCCCAGGAATAATACACACAATACCCTGAAAATATTAGAGACAAAACAGAGACAATAAAATGGAATTGAAAGCGAGAGAGGAAAGGCTGTCACTCCAAAGGTAGGTAGGTCCAACAGCCCAGCGGCCACAGCGGCAGTGAACTCTTAGATGTCCACCATGATCCCCTTCCACTGCCTTCCACTGCCCACAACTGAATCAGGTGCCCCTCCACCACTGGGTGAACAAAGAGGTTTTCAAGCTATAAAAGTCTGACCCTGCGTGAGGTTTGAACTCACAACCGTCAGCTCTACAAATCTAGTGCTCTAACCATTTGTGGGTCCCTCCAATAGGACAACTTTTAAACGAAAGGGAAACAACTTAAAAAGTTAAAAAAAAATTTTAAAAAATTCTCACAGTCAGTTGGCAACATTCTTCCTAATTCTGTATAGTCGTCAAATATGTATTCAACAAAAAAAGGAATTCACAGTAAATTGAATCGAAGCAGTTTCATTAATCATTCCCTTCTCTGAAACACAAGCAGAAAAAAAAAATGTAATAACTTGTAGTTAAATCTGTAAAGATCTATGATTTCCATTCAAAGACATCAAATACTAGCTGTCTCTTCTCAACGAGATGCATAATTACAAACAAATTTGTTGTACTTTTGTTGCCAGGTTTTCCGTTTGGACAGCAAATGTCACTTTTAGGGCATTTCATTAGGAAAAGTCTCAAGTACAAGTAAAAATCCATGGTCTATATATTATGGTAACAATTTCCTTCAGAAAAGTAATAACTGAAAACAGATCCACATTCTTCTATCACATGTGAAATAAGCACAACATCATAATGCTGTTATTTTCTTTTTTCTTCGTTGACAACAAAACCACCCCAGAATTCAAATCCTTGCAAAGGGGTGTACAGGTTTCTCCACATGACTAGCACACCGACTGTGCATCCTTCTGGGACCTCTCACCCCATTTCACAGGCTTCCATCAGGACACACTGTGTAACATTTCTTCGCGCGCATACCTGTCCAAGTAAATGCCTTGTCTCAACTGTGTGTGAAACAACACATCAGGATTTCCATAAAAAGATGGAAAATGGAGAGCACAAAGCCAACTTTTCTCCTTACTCCATCAGGAAAAGTTGGCTGCCCGCTCTCCATGTTTAATCTTTTTATGGAAATCCTGAAGCATGGCATTGTTTCACGCCTAGCGGAGATCAGGTGTTTGTTCAGACAGATAAGTATATCATAAAAGTTCTTTTGGTAGTAAAATACCTGTATACCAAAACAAATTTGTTATCTTCTTCTTTCTCTGGGGGGTTCGCTGACATTTATTTAAGATTTGTTTAGATTTCCGCCTGCAGTTGTTTCACTTTGCAACTAGATCTTCTTATCTTCAGTTGTAAAATTCCTGTTTACCGAAACAAATTTGTTACTTTTAGTCATAAAATTCCTGTTTAACAAAACAAATCTGTTACTTTTAGCGTAAATTTCCTGTTTACCGAAACAAATTCATTACTTTTAGTCATAAAAATTCCTGTTTACCAAATCAAATTTGTTACTTTTAGTAGTAAAATTCCTGTTTACCAAAACACAATTTGTTTACTTTTAGTAGCAAAATTCCTGTTTACCAAAACAAATTTGTTACTTTTAGCAGTGAAATTCCTGTTTACCAAAACAAATTTGTTACTTTTAGTAGTAGAGATTTCCTGTTTACCAGAACAAATTTAATTTGTCAAATGCCAGTCACACACGTGTGCCTACATGACATACAATCTAAAACTTTTGTGTGGGCAATTTTTTTTTTTCCTCTCCTTTTCCTCTTCAATTCTAATAAAAATTGCCTCACTGGATTCTTTACACTACACTCATCCATCTGCTGAGCTAACCAGGACCCATCATTTCAAAGCCAGGTTAAACAACTCAAGAACCTTTCTCACCCAACATTCCGCACCCCACCTCCCTGGCCATGCTCTCTCTCTCTCTCTCTCTCTCTCTCTCACACATAAACACTGTAAGCAACTGCAGTATTAAACAGATACCACTTTGCTTAGAAAAGAGAAAAAAGAAGACATTTGAACTGAGTCCAAGGGTCTGCCCAGTCTTGCAAACTTTCCAGTCCCTGACTGGTCCATCCACACCTGCAAGGAATTCTGAAACTGTGGATACAACTGCTTTGCAGTTTAACGGAATGGAAGCACCATAAAAAATGTTGGTGAAATTAGAAAAATAAAAAAAGCACCAAAGCAAACTTGAAACAAAACACCTTTGATATGTAACATGAAATAAAATAGGAAGAAAAAAGGGGGGGGGGGGGGGGGGGGGGGGGGGGGGGGGGGGGGGGGGGGGTGGTGGTGTTGGTAGCTATATTTAGTTCTGTTGATGACTTATTACTGAGAACACGTCAACCACTCTTCGCAACAGTTCTTAGTCCACACACATCCCCAACCTCTCCAAGTGCCACCAGCAAAGCAAGCCACAGCAGCCATCTATCAGCTGGCCATACTGATATCATTCAACACCTGCCATAGTGACCCTGTCACTGAGGTAAGAGAAGTAGGTCAGTAACCTACACCTGTCCCTTATCATTATCTGAATAAGTTCCACAAGCTCGCCAGTAGTGGTCACTGACATTTCATACTCAATCATCAATCAGCCACCTGCTTGAAAGTCATCAGGGTGATTGGACTATCATTTCCCCTGCGCCACTTGCCCGGACTTTTCCAAACATCGGCGCCAGTGTCATTCAGCCCAACTCCGTTGACTGTCAGAGAAATACCGCCGTTCTTGCTGTGCCTTAGGCAGTAGAAGAGTCAAGAGAACTACAGTGGGAACCTCCCATAAGGGCCCCAACAATTCCTTTACAATGGGTCCTGAAAGAGAGGTATTCTTCGAGGTAGAAGGCGAACCTTGTGAAGAAAAAGACAGAAAATGGTCAGGGGAAGAAACACAAGTGTTCACAGAGTGGAAGTCATTGGCAGGCAGTGTGTGCAGAGCATCAGGGCAAAGTCTGTACAGTGCAAAACTGGAAGACAACATCTTGCAAAAGATCAGGGATGGCACACTTCTCCGCAGGTTTGGTTTCTTTGGTTGAATCCTTGACAACCACCATCTGCAGATCCATCTGAGTAAATGTAGGTGCACTAATCATATGCGTATCTGAATACAGTTTCTACATACACTAGTATCATTTCAATTTTTTTTTTCATGTCATACTATTAAATAGCAGAAGAGACAACGGAAGGATGGTGGCTGAAAAACTCATTGGCTGAGGTGGCATTCACATCCGGCAGATGGGGTATCACTCATGGTGGCAACGCTTTCCAGTTCACACACTTAACTTTCATAGTAACAACTTGGGACAAACAATAAAAAAAAAACACACAAAAAAAAAGGCAAGCAATACCGTGAATGACTTAAGCCTTTTCAAAAGAAATGGGGAAGGGGATAATGGGGAGCAGTACTGTTTGCCTTGTTTGTGTTCATTTTCACTTGTTTGTCCAGCCTGAAGAAGACCAGTAGGTCAAAACGCGTCGCGTCTATTTTTTGTTATTTCTTTGTTCTCTTGGTTGGGTGGTTTAGAAACTTCGCTTCGGCGCTCTGGCTTCAAGCACAGTTTGAAGTCACTCTACCTTGGTACTAGCTGAAGACAGAGAGTCAGGGTTTTCCTGCAAGGATATTGGGGACCTATCAGAGAACGGGGGATGCCAGCCACTCTCCGGACCACCGACGTCAGGCCAGAGTTGTCACCAAAGCAGACAGTGGTGGATGTCTCACTGGTCAGTCCTAACCCTGTTCCACACTTCCTTTTTCACTTCTGATTTCACCTTCCCTGCCACCTCAGGGGCGCTGCTCCCACGCTGTTCATTCCCACTTGCTTGCACAACCACAGCCTGGTTGGTGCTGCTGCAGTCCCCGCCCACATGGGGCAACCCACCAGAGGACACACTGCACGGCTGTTCATTCTCTTCGCTGGCGTTTAGTGGTGCCTGATCTGACCCAACATGTGCACCACACCACCAACTAAGTCTCCTGCTGACAACAATAACTGCTCAACTCTTTCATTCCTACTTTTCTATGAACCATTACTTCCTCTTGTTCCCAGATTCTTATGATATGAGCATTCCCTTCATTCCTGGATTTAGACGAAAAAAAAAAAAAAAGAAGTGTAAATTGAGAACTGCCACATACGCAGTAGCAAACCAGCCAGAACTGAGCGACGACCACTTTCCTACGCTGTAGGAGCCGTCTGGCATCCATTCCAATCATAAACACTGCCGCGCGAGCGACCGGTCATGACGTGCACCAATGACAGAAGTTCAAAGCGCTTACCACAAGAACCGATTTTCTGGGCTGCAAGAAGGAAAGGACGGATTCTGTGCTGCCTGGTTTTCTGGGTGGCAGGAAGGAAGGGTAGGATTTGAGCAAACCGGAAGACCGGGTTGTGGGGATGAAAGAGTTAACAGCACAGCCAGCCTGAGTCTCCACAGAAATCACCACCAGGCCCGTTCAACGGCACCTCCATGACCTTGCCACAAGACCTGGGCCTCGAGGGCCACACAGAACGGGGCTTCTTCCTGCACAATGATCCACGAGAATGAAGATGAAGAAGATGATGCTGTGAGGTGTTGCTTTGGTCAGACTGCATGAAGGGTCTGTGCTCTACACTAACTTTCACAACACATCCTGGAATCAACCAGCCCCGACACACACAGACACCTTGAAAGCTGGTCGGGAGAAGTCAGCTCTCTCTCAGAGAAGTGGATGAAACCCAACTGTGCTGATCTAATCTTCCCATCTGAGGTAAAGGCACAGTTGAGGCCCATAAATCCTAACAACAGATGCTTGTGACCGGGAATTGAACCCAGAACCTCCCAGCTGGTAAGTCTGCAAGGCCAACCATGTTTGCCTGTGATACTAGAGATGTTACTGACAGATGGTCTGTACACCAAAACCTACTCCGCAGTCATTACTGACCAATGCCCTGCACACTAAAACCTACAGCAGAGTGACGAATGGATGACCACTGCCTGACGTAATGGCATGCACACTGCCATAAAGTGTAATGCCTGAAGGGATGCCGTCACACCCCCCCCCCCAGACCCCCCCCCCCCCCCCCCCCCCCAGGCTTGACCGGAGGAGTGGTTCCATTCCGCAGCCTCTCCTGCTGGACCTCAAGGCCCAAGAGGTACACAGGCAGGTGTGGGAAGCTGTGTGAAAACTTCATGTCCTACCGAGGTATGGTGGGTGGGGGGGGGGGGGGGGGGGGGGGGGGGGGCTGGGGTGGGGGTGGGGGGGGGGGGAGCTGTCCTGTCTGGATTTCACCTTTGCGGTGCTGCTGAAACGTCCACAACAAGCACACACAGAACCTCACTTAAGCAACGCACACTGGGTTGTCCACAGTCTTGAGAACTGACAGAAGGAAGACTTCACACGCGCTGGAATAAGATCTTGCCAATCAGGAAAACAGAAAATCTCCTCCAAAAGAGGGTTAGAAGAGGGAGGGGGTGGGGACTGTTTTTTGCGTCTGACCGAAAGGAGTGGCATTAAATGCCTGGCTTCTCATGTACAAAGTCCTGTTTTTGTACAAGATCTGGAAGGTCATGGGGGGAAAAAACAAAACGAAGATCCACAGCCTCCAAAACAGTGTAAAATGCTACGCTAATCTGCAGCAGTCCATTTCCGTTCCCTCATACCTATCCTCATGAATAGTATGAGACAAGCAGACAGAAAGAAACAACAACAACATGAGGAGCTGGGTCGGGGAGGGTCTCAAAATGAAACACCAGAGATATGTTCCCTCAAGCAATGTGTACAGTACAGATATGTTCCATCCAGTGATGTGTAAGGTACAGATATGTTCCATCGACTGATACGTTGGGTGTACCTAACAGGTGTATCTTCTCTGTGCTGCAGATGCTGCCTTGGCATCCACCATGAAGTCTGTACACATCAACGTCGCTATTTTTGCATCTCACTGATGAACCATTCGTTGTTGTCCTTGGTAAAGCAGCATTGTCCATTTCCGTTATCCGTCGATGTTAACCGATAATGAACATGCAATTTCGTAATCGTTAACACATTTAAAGTAAAGCGTTGGTCGATGAATGAGTTGAACGAGGGCAACAATTCTTATCATGGAGATCTTGGCTCATTTGTCTTCAAAACATGACATGTTTGTGTATATGAGTGAATGTGTGTGTGTGTGTGTGCATGTGTGTGTGTGTGTGTGTGTGTGTGTGTGTGTGTGTGTGTGTGTGTGCGTGCATGCATGTGTGTGCACATGTCTATGTCTGTACCCCTGTCTGTGTGCAGGCTGTCTGTACACCCCTTGCTACATCAGGAGCTCAGTTCACAGCACATCATGGAGTTCTGGCCACTTCTAACTATTGACTCCCACAGTTCCTTCAACTCCACAGTGAATCTTTGGACACTGCTTCCCACAGTGAATCTTCAGACATTTCCCACCACAGTGAATATTCAGACATTTCCCCCCCCACAGTGAATCTTCAGACATTTCCCCCACAGTGAATCTTTGGACACTGCCCCCCACCGTGATCTTCAGACATTTCCCACCACAGTGAATCTTCAGACATTTCCCCCACGGTGAATCTTCAGACATTTCCCCCACGTGAATCTTCTGACATTTCCCACCACAGTGAATCTTCTGACATTTCCCACCACAGTGAATCTTCAGACATTTCCCACCACAGTGAATCTTCAGACATTTCCCCCACAGTGAATCTTCAGACATTTCCCCCCCACAGTGAATCTCAGACATTTCCCCCACAGTGAATCTTCAGACATTTCCCCCACAGTGAATCTTCAGACATTTCCCACCACAGTGAATCTTCCATTTCCCACCACACTGAATCTTCAGACATTTCCCACCACAGTGAATTTTCAGGCATTTCCCACCACAGTGAATCTTCAGACAGTTCCCACCACACTGAATCTTTAGACATTTCCCCCACAGTGAATCTTCAGGCATTTCCCCCACCAGTGAATCTTCAGGCATTTCCCACCACAGTGAATCTTCAGGCATTTCCCACCACAGTGAATCTTCAGACATTTCCCAACACAGTGAATCAATCTTCAGACATTTCCCACCACTGTGAATCTTCAGACATTTCCCACCACAGTGAATCTTCAGACATTTCCCAACACAGTGAATCAATCTTCAGACATTTCCCACCACTGTGAATCTTCAGACAGTTCCCACCACAGTGAATCTTCAGACATTTCTCCCCACAGTGAATCTTCAGGCATTTCCCACCACAGTGAATCTTCAGGCATTTCCCACACAGTGAATCTTCAGGCATTTCCCCACCCCTTCATACATCCCCCCCCCCCCCCCCCCCCAGTAAACAACACCAGCCTTTCAAGTCATGACACAGGCGGTCAGCTCTCTCTCCCTGGTCCCTGCCAGTGATGGCGGTCATTGGTCACCCCCCACTCCCTCCACCACTCAGGGTCTACCTCTGGCCGTAGCCAGTTTCCTCTAGGACTTCCTTTTGTTCCGCAGCATGGCCAGGTTTTCGTGGACGCTGGGGTCACTGGGGTTCAGCTGCAGCGCCCCCTGGTAGGCTTTTTCCGCCTTGTCCAGCTTCCCCCCAGCGATGGTAGAGCACCCCTGCACAAGACATGATGAGCTGAGAAGGGCGTGATGTGAACTGAGGAGACAGCGGGCTAGGGTGGGGTGGTGGGGTGTGCACTGAGTGCATTTCCACATTGTCACCTAGTCTAGACTGAGGCACACAGGGCAGTTAACTGTTATCAGTCCCACTGCTCAACACTTGTAAGGGGACTAAACTTTCTGAGGTTCGCCATATTCACAGCACAGCGTTGCCTCTATCGTGATGTTCTGAAAACAAACTTGTCATTATTTCATGATGTCATATTTCAGCAATATGTTTAAGATTAGTTTAAAATCATCAAAGATAACAGACTATACTTGACTGAACAGATGATTATTTTCACATTTAACCTTCCCTCCTATTACGTAATTTTGCTGTTCATAGTACCAGTATGCTAGGTAACTTTTCAACTCACAACCACATGAACAATGCCCTTGAACCAAAAAAAACAAAAACCATCAAATCAAAATATATTTCAGTTTTTTTTGTGAACTTGTGTTCAAATGATTCGCAAAAATACTGAGTTGTAAGTGATGGCAGCGATTTTGATTGTGACGTTGGTGGTGGTGGTTGTGATGGTGGTTGATGGGTTAGACAGTGAAAAAGGCTTTAAACCTTGCTCTAGAAATGATGCGCTCTGAGGCCAATGTGCACACTGGGTGGTGTATCCCCCTTTTGCCAGCCCAGCCACTTCCAGCACTATCTGTTGAACAGCCTTCCTCAATCTCTTTCCTTTGGCAGTGTTTGCCGAAACATGACATCGAAGCCTGAAGCTAACATATTTTCCACTGGTAAACAATACGGCCGCCTGCTCTCCTGAAGAAGTCGACGTCAGCGCTGTCTGCTAGCATACAACTGGTAAACAATATGGCCACCATCTGTTCTGAAGAAGTCGATGACGTCAGTGCTGTCTGCCAGCGTACAACTGGTAAACAATATGGCCACCATCTGTTCTGAAGAAGTCGATGACGTCAGTGAAGTCTGCCAGCGTACAACTGGTAAACAATATGGCCACCATCTGTTCTGAAGAAGTCGATGACGTCAGTGAAGTCTGCCAGCGTACAACTGGTAAACAATATGGCCACCATCTGTTCTGAAGAAGTCGATGATGTCAGTGAAGTCTGCCAGCAAACAAAAACCCACAAGCAGTGCTCCATGGATTCCATGGCCTCTGCGTTTTCCCTTTCCTCCTCATTTCCCTTCTCTGAACTTCTTTTCCCCTTTCCTCATTCCCTTCTCTGAACTTCTCTTTCCCTTTCCTCATTTCCCTTCTCTGAACCTTTCTTTTCCTTAACACATATTCTCACTTCTACCAACTGCTAAGGAGAGTGAGCTCTGTGACACACTGTATTTCGTCACACTTCATTTGATTCTACTGAGTAGCGCTGTGTTGTGTACTGCACAGCACAGCACTTCATTGTACTCCACTGCATCGCACTGTAACGCACTGTGGTGTGTTCAGGAAACAGTTTCTGGGTCAAAGTGCAGCCACTTTTTCCCTGGAGAGACTGTGCTGACTTAACACAGCGTCGCCCACTGTGCTGATTAACACAGCGTCACCCACTGTGCTGATTTAACACTGCGTCGCCCACTGTGCTGACTTAACACAGCGTCGCCCACTGTGCTGACTTAACACAGTGTCGCCCACTGTGCTGACTTAACACAGCGTCGCCCACTGTGCTGACTTAACACAGCGTCGCCCACTGTGCTGACTTAACATAGTGTGGCCCACTGTGCTGACTTAGCACAGTGTCGCCCACTGTGCTGACTTAACACAGCGTCGCCTACTGTGCTGACTTAACACAGCGTCGCCTACTGTGCTGACTTAACACAATGTCACCCACTGTGCTGACTTAAGGCACTGTCACCCACTGTGCTGACTTAAGACACTGTCACCCACTGTGCTGACTTAACACAGCGTCACCCACTGTCCTGACCGAACACCACGTCACCCACTGTGGGCCATTGTTGGTCTGCCTGGGTTTTCTACTCACCAATCAAAGTGGACTGTCTGTGAAAAATTAGTCTGGGCTACCCTATTTCTTATTGTGGAGTCACTCAAGGGTGACTGTACTCCACACCTCAAAAAAAAAAAAAAAAAAAAAAAAAAAGAAAAAAAAAGTTCAGGCACTCAGGATGTGCCTCTCTTTTTTTCACAGACCCAGACTCCTTTATGAGTATGGCTGTCATTTTGAGTTCACTGGTTCTTCCCGTCATCATCATTATTGTTATCACTGTCATGATTCGGACGTTCACTGACCAATATTCTTCCTGTCATCATCATTATTGTTATCACTGTCATGATTCGGATGTTCACTGACCAATATTCTTCCCGTCATCATTATATTGTTATCACTGTCATGATTCCGATGTTCACTGACAATGTACTTCCAGTCATCATTATTATTGTTGTTACTGTCATGATTTCGACATTCACTGACCAATATTCTTCCTGTCATCATTATTATTGTTGTCATGATTCCAACGTTCACTGACCAATATTCAGATGGAAGCGAGCCTCCTTTGGTCCAGCCGGATGGCCGTCTGGAAGCTGTGCTCAGACTCTTCCCACAGTTCATCTTGCCCTGCACATTGGCGATGTTGAACCACAGGGCAGAGGCCTCTGGCAGGTAGGTTAGCGCCGCTTGGCCCATCTTCAGCGCCTGCTGATGGCGACCTGAAACACCACACCCTCCAACTGTCACTCCAGGATTATGACACCTGAAACACCACACCCTCCCAACTGTCACATCACGATTATGACGACCTGAAACACCACACCCTCCAACTGTCACTCCACGATTATGACGACCTGAAACACACACACCCTCCAACTGTCACATCACGATTATGACGACCTGAAACACCACACCCTCCAACTGTCACACCTGGATTGTGACGACCTGAAACACCAAACCCTCCAACTGTCACACCTGGATTGTGACGACCTGAAACACCACACCCTCCAACTGTCACATCCTGGATTGTGACGAACTGAAACACCACCACCCCTCCAACTGTCACACCTGGATTATGATGACCTGAAACACCACACCCTCCAACTGTCACACCTGGATTATGGACGACCTGAAACACCACACCCTCCAACTGTCACACCTGGATTATGATGACCTGAAACATCACACCCTCCACTGTCACACCTGGATTATGACGACCTGAAACATCACACCCTCCAACTGTCACATCACGATTATGACGACCTGAAACACCACACCCTCCAACTGTCACACCTGGATTGTGACGACCTGAAACACCACACCCTCCAACTGTCACACCGGGATTGTGACGACCTGAAACACCACACCCTCAACTGTCACACCTGGATTGTGACGACCTGAAACACCACACCCTCAACTGTCACACCTGGATTGTGACGACCTGAAACACCACACTCTCAACTGTCACACCCTGGATTGTGACGACCTGAAACACCACACTCTCAACTGTCACACCTGGATTGTGATGACCTGAAACACCACACCCTCAACTGTCACACCAGGATTATGACGACCTGAAACACCACACCCTCAACTGTCACACCAGGATTATGACGACCTGAAACACCACACCCTCAACTATCACGCTAGGATTATGACAACCTGAAACACCACAATGTCCAACTGTCACACACCACGATTATATATTTCAGCTTCTTTTCTTCATCTCTGTTCCTCATACAGACTGCTAAGCCTTCACTGCTGGTGAAATGTTGCAGCATGTGAAGAGTGTTTAATTCCATCTGTAAGGTGCAGCATTACATCTTTGGGATCATGAGTAAAATATCACATGTTTGCTCAGAACTCTTTTCAGGCACGATCTGGATTCTTTCTTTTCCCCTGAACATACTGAACTTTTGGGGAACAACAAATCCTTCTTCATATCTGCAAAGCATACAACGGTTACTTACACAGTGTACCTGCAACCAGTCGCATACCATCACTGGTGCGAAAGTGCTAACTACCTAAGGTGGACGACACTGTGAGTGACTTTCCAGTACAGCTTGGCCAAAATTTTACCTCCCTTGGTGCTTCATAACAACTGCAGCTAATTCACTGAAAGCAAGGATTTCCCTCTGAGGGAAAAACAACTGCTGTAATTCAGCTCAGCCAAAACCAATTTACCTCTAGACTGCTTACCCTAACACCACATTGCCACCACAGGCACCACCTGGCTGACACCAGCCTGTGAAACGACGCACCCTACACTGTCATTTCACCTGGACACGGCGGTCAGGTTGATGAGACAGGACAATGGCATCACCTGACAATCTGCTGCATCAAGCTGGTCAGAGTGATTCCAACAATGACACAGTCACACCCAATAATCTGACGGATGAAAGTTTTCTTTTCAGGGATGTTAAACACTTGTAAAATTGTAAATGTAGCACAAAAAAAAAAAAAAAAAAGTTCTGTGGAACAGAGCTAAAAATAGCCATTATTTCTAGGCTACTCATTATTTCTAGGCTACTCATGCACTAAGCACTAAGCAGCTGTCTGAGGGGAAAATGTCTTCCAATGATGCCCCAGTTCTTTCCTTTTTCGTTTTTTGTTTTCCTGTCCCATCTTAACAGCCACTTCAGTGGCAATGTGCCCACGCTGCTCATTCGGACCCCCTGCCCACAACCACAGCCCCCGCCCAGCCTGCTGCAACCCCACCAGCAGCAATCCACAGGGAGCAGTCAATGTCAAGTCGTCCAGAGACAACTCACCGGAGGAGACACTGCACTGCTGCCCAGTCACTTCAGTAGTGTTCAGTCGTGCTTGTTCTGATCCAACAGACGCAGGACGCCACCTACTAAGCCCCCTACTGACAACAATCATTGCTTAGTCGCAAAGCTGGCGTGAGTAAACTCTCCTTCCAGAGGGTGCTACCACATCCGTCCAATGGCAGCCCCTATGAATTTGCCGATACCGGTGACCCCTACAGAATCAAACCAAGCCCACAGACGTGGAGAGGATATCGAAACAGAGGTCACCATGAGAGAAGGGCATGAAAGGCCACAGAATCTGAGACTTTTTTTCATACTGATCGATGAGAATGAGGATGATGAAGATGATGCTACAGATTTCCACTCCGGTCTGAGACTGCATGACAGGGCTTTACTCTACACCTACTTTCATACTTCGTCTCAGCATCAACCAGGCCCGAGAGATACAGACACTTGCAGTGTTGGTCAGGAAATTTGAGCAACCTCTCAGAGACAAATCCATTTAGTGGAAAAAACTTGACTGTGTGGTTCCAGTCTTCCCAACTGACCCTGTAGCAAACTCAACTCTGGCCCACGACCTCCCAGCCAGGAGTTTGCGATTCTCACCACTCAAAAGCTCCAGATCTTGCTGCCTTGTAGTTTATCATTCATGATGAACTACAAGGCAACAGGATCTGGGGCTTCTCCTACCCAACAGGATAGGCATCGGCAGTCTGAGTCCTAATGGCTGTCAATGTCACTGGACAACACTGACATCAAGAACAACTTTCTCATTCCACAGATTTTTTTTTACTCTCTCATGACACAGGGTTAAGAAACACATGGAGATACGCATACGTACAATGCACGCACACATACACACACACACACACACACGTTAAAAACACACACACACCACATATACACACACAAACATACAAACAGACACACATGCATGCACACACACACACACACAGACACACATGCACGCACACACACACACACACACACACACACACACACACACACACACACACACACAACACACACACACACACACACACACACACACACACACACACACACACACACACACACACACACACACACACACACACACACACAGTCATCGTCACTCCACCCTCCGGCCTCAAATCCTGTGAACCACTACCCACCAAACGGAAGGGGAATACAGTAAAGGTATTCACTCACCCAGGTTATCCAGAAGGATGATAGCGTTGGACCAGGAGTTGACGTGCTGAGGTTTGAGCCGTGTGGCATTGTGCCATGCATCCAGCGCCTCCTGGTGTCGCTTCTGGTCCAAGTACTGCAACATCAGCGTCATCGTCGTCATAACCCAGCCAAACAAACAGCGTTTTTTTTTCTTTTTCTTTAAGCCTGAACTCGGACATGAGGATGGTGATGAAATATTAAGTGTGACGGTAATGCAGGTCAAATTGTTGTTTTAACTGCACAATTAAAGGTAAGGTAATGTTGCATACAGCCCTGTCGACCACAAAGGGCATATCAGGGCTGTCACCATGCCAAGTCAACCCACAAGTCATTATTTAAACAACAACAAAAACAGAAAAAGAAGAAAAAAAAAATTCACACAACCCTTTAAAACACACCTGAAAAATACACTGGATACTTTGTTACAAAAATCTTTCCTCCGTAAAATCTTAGGTCTTCATCTCTGTCAGAACTTCAAAGATTGCATCAGGTGGGGGATCTCTGAACAAAGTTTCATGGAGACTGCTGGAAAGTGTTTATATTTCAAATCATGCAAGTCCCAACAATTCGAAGAGCACGCGTTTCACTGTGAGTGACCGCACAATGACCACACCAAGGACAAGACATCTGACCGAGAGCAGCAAGAAGAAACACAGTCTGACCAAGTTCCCTAGGTTGTAGTAGCAGTCTGGGTAGTTGTTGCGGTGCATGATGGCAGTGCGGTAGCTTGTCTTGGCCTCCTCGTACTTCTTCAGGGCAGCCTTCACAATCCCCAGGTTCATCCAGGCAGCCGCAAAAATGGGGCTGCCCAACAGAAACCACACAACTTGAACGATGCACTGAAGAACTCACAGATTCCACACCCAGTGCAGGCCTCGTTTCTCACTACACCCCCAAGTATCTACAGTCGACACTGCTGCTTTATATTTCCCTCAAATTTCACAGTCTTGAAGCACATAAAGCAAAACACATACATGAAAAAAAAAAAAATTTCACATAATTTTGACACAGCCTTTTACATGCACACACATACACAGCTTTATACTGACGCACGCTGCTATGTGATCAGCCACAAAAAAAAGAGATCAAATACGTATAACATGCAATATGTGTACTGGGACATATTGAAAATGTTGACAACTGTCAGGAAAGCTCCGTGTGTCTTCCAGGCTGTCAGCACTGGTGAAGAGTAACTCACACCACAGTCTTCATATATACAAAGCACTGTTAGCCCTATTGGCCAGATCTTGCATTTGCCCCGAAACAAAACTTGAACAGGTATCACAATATCCCTAAATTTTGTTCACAGGAACAACATGTATTCTAACATGATCAAACTTCCCTCTTGAAAACGAGTTTCTCACGCACCCACATATCCATCTGTTTGAAACACTGGTATTCTGTTTACACATTCGCTTTTAACTGTTTGCTTCACTTGACTGAATTGTAAATTTCAAATCCTTTCAGTTTGACACACTGTCTGTCTGCAAGCTGTAGTGCTTTACGTTTTTGTCATTTGAATACTTGGTTCAGCTCTCTAAAAAAAAAAAAGAAAAGACAGAAAATCATACAAAAAATAAATTACAAGCATGCATGTATTTTTCGTTTCTCATCTTTTCCCATGACCTGTGACCCGCATGTACCCAGGGTCAGGAATGAAAGGGTTAAGGAACCTTTCATTGTAAATCAGTGAACTGTGCTCGAAGTACAATCAGTTCAGATTAACCATTTCTATCCTTGATGACAAATATATTTGGTCACTGCGCATGCACCTTCTTTCATATGGATTCTTCAGCCATAATATCACAAATATTTCAGTCTTCTTCTTCTTTCCTTCAACCTACAGCCATTTCTTCAACTCTTTTTCTTTTTTTTTTTTTTTCGTGAAGAAATTGTTTGACCAGTTTTTTAGTTTTAACCTGTTGAGTGCCAGAGACTGATATTATTTCCGCTCCGGTGCCAGCAACCAAAAAATTTCGGTCGGTGATCTTTCGCTATTTTTAGCTGGAAAACCCTAGTGATTTCACTGACTTATTGGGTGTATGACGAAGGTTTAGGATCCCATCCAGTGGCCAATTAAATCATACTTCATGACGTGTACACATACTGTGTGCCCAGTCCATTGAAAGTGAAGACCCCACAGGCTCTGAGTAGTTTTCACTCACCAACAGGAGCAGACACAGGCAACACCCGGACTTAGCCGTCTACAATCGACTCAAAAAAACTTTTCTGCTTTCAAAACAGAGAATATTATTCTAGAAGAGGGCGATTCAAATCTTGAGTCAGTCGATTTGCTCAACACATGGGCAAGTGACGACGATTTTGGTGCATGCATCGTTGATGGGTCAAGTTGACCCAGCTGACACAAGCGTCGATATGCCGAGTGAGCCAGCCAGCGTGTGTGCTTCTCGGCAGCTTGAAACTGACACACATGAAGAAGAAGATTTGCTTTCAGTCTGCACGGGGTGAAAGAGAAGACGGACTGAAGTGAGAAGGGGGGTTCACGGCAGAGGGAGAGAGAGAGGCAGTGTGTCAAGGGGGCATGGCAGACAATCAGCAGCTGCAAGTCAAACTAGGATTGCTAGGTTTCAAGCAAATTTTTCACTACCAAATTTTTATAGCCCAGCAACACTGCCATTTAGTGGAAATCCGGGGATAAAAGTTCCAACTGGTGAAAACTTCCAGCTGCATGTTTATATTTTACAAATATTTTTTCATAAATTTTTTCCTCCTTTTTTCCATATTTGTTTATATAACAGCATGGTGCTCATACCCGGATAAAGATTTCTGTTTGATTTTGATGTCAACACACAGAGGAATAACGCAGATTCCTAAAATGTACAGTTTTATGGAGTTTTCTTACCTGGATGAGGAGCAATTAATTTTTGTTTATTTTATGCAAAAACGCCCAAAAACCCATGGTCAGGGGAATGCACTCATTTACACAGACGCTGGCGCTCAAGGGGTTAAGGCTGCCACAGCTGAAAAATTCATGCGTAATGTTTTTTTTTTCATTTGGTTTCTATATGGCCCGACACCCCTAAATGTAGCAGCAAAGGGAGAACTGCAGGTGGAAATATAAAATCAAATCCAAAAACATTTTTAAGTGATACATCCACTAAACATGAACAAACCCTAAATGTTAAAGGCACTGTATGGCCGAGTTAGATAACCCTGAAAGATGTTGGCCCCTCTCTCACTATCACAGGGCAAGACAAAGTACCAGAAGATGGCACGCAATGTGGATGGAATTCCCTGACACAAACCCAGTGAAGGCTGCCACTGACTTCTACAAAAGCTTCATCGACTTCTACAAAAAGCTTTATCGACTTCTACAAAAGCTTCATTGACTTCTACAAAAGCTTCATTGACTTCTACAAAAGCTTCTTTGACTTCTACAAAAGCTTTATCGACTTCTACAAAAGCTTCATTGACTTCTACAAAAGCTTCATCGACTTCTACAAAAGCTTCATCGACTTCTACAAAAGCTTTATCGACTTCTACAAAAGCTTCATTGACTTCTACAAAAGCTTCTTTGACTTCTACAAAAGCTTCCTTGACTTTGACTTCTACAAAAGCTTCATTGACTTCTACAAAAGCTTCACTGACTTCTACAAAAGTAAGCTTCTCTTTGACTTCTACAAAAGCTTCCTTGACTTCTACAAAAGCTTCTTTTGACTTCTACAAAAGCTTCTTTGACTTCTACAAAAGCTTCTTTGACTTCTACAAAAGCTTCCTTGACTTCTACAAAAGTAAGCTTCTTTGACTTCTACAAAAGCTTCCTTGACTTCTACAAAAGTAAGCTTCTTTGACTTCTACAAAAGCTTCCTTGACTTCTACAAAAGTAAGCTTCTTTGACTTCTACAAAAGCTTCTACAAAAGCTTCTTTCACTTCTACAAAAGCTTCCTTGACTTCTACAAAAACTCCCTGACTTTTACAAAAGCTTCCTTGACTTCTACAAAAGCTTCATTGACTTCTACAAAAGTAAGCTTCTTTGACTTCTACAAAAGTAAGCTTCTTTGACTTCTACAAAAGCTTCTTTGACTTCTACAAAAGCTTCCCTGACTTCTACAAAAGCTGCTTTGACTTCTACAAAAGCTTCTTTGACTTCTACAAAAGCTTCATTGACTTCTACAAAAGTAAGCTTCTTTCACTTCTACAAAAGCTGCTTTGACTTCTACAAAAGCTTCTTTCACTTCTACAAAAACTTCCTTGACTTCTACTACAAAAAGCTCATTGACTTCTACAAAAGCTTCTTTCACTTCTACAAAAGCTTCTTTCACTTCTACAAAAGCTTCCTTGACTTCTACTACAAAAGCTCATTGACTTCTACAAAAGCTTCTTTCACTTCTACAAAAGCATCCTTGACTTCTACTACAAAAGCTCATTGACTTCTACAAAAGCTTCTTTCACTTCTACAAAAGTTTCCTTGACTTCTACAAAAGCTTCCTTGACTTCTACAAAAGCTTCCTTGACTTCTACAAAAGCTTCCTTGACTTCTACAAAACCTTTCATTGCAGTCACCATGAAAAAAAAAGCATCATTAAGCAATGTATTTTCTTCAATGAGACAAACACCAGAACCATGGCCAAAAAAAAAAAACCCACCCCAAATCCTGTTTTCAATATGCTCACTTGCACCTATGCGTGCGTGCGTGCGTGCGTGCGTGTGTGTGTGTGTGTATGTGTGTGTGCATGTGTATATATGTGTTTTATGTGTGTATGTGTGTGTGCGTGTACATGTGTACATGTGTGTGTGTGTGTGTGTGTGTGTGTATGCATATGTGAGTGTATATATGTGTTTGCGTGTATGTGTGTGTGTGCGTGTACATGTGTGTATATACATGTGCGTGTATGTGTGTGTGTGTGTGTGTGTGTGTGTGAGTATACATAGGTGTGCACATACATGTGCTCACCAACATTCCACTAGTCATTGTTCATTATCTTATTCTGTTGAAAAAAACAGCATGTTCTATTTTTTCATTCTGACAGTTCAGATGTTTCGTCCGCGCCAGTTCCTGATCGTTTACAGTCAGACGTGCACGTGATTTCTTCCGTATCTGCACCTTTTAATCTGTCTTTTTTATCATTGAATGTCTGTGGTTTACGAAGTCGGATACAGGATCAAGACTTCGTTAGTTACATAACGCAATTTGATGTTGTGACGTACACTGAAACCAAAACAGACATTCAAGACACAGACTTTATATCGGCTATATTTTCTGATTTGGGTTATTCCGTCGCTTTACTAAGTAGAAAATACCTTTCACATCAACGATCTGGTGGTATAGCAGTAGCTTATAGATCCAATTATTCAAAAGATATCCAGTTTTTAGAAACAAAATGTGAAAGAGACTGTCATGTGGATTAAAATTAAGAAAAATCTTACAGGTTATGATAAAGATGTTCTGGTTGGAGCCGTATATATTCCTCCCGAAGGTAGTGTATATGGTGGGTGTTGATTGCTTTGATGATCTCCAGACTAGTATTATTCGGCATAATTCTGAAGATTATTATGTGCTATTGATGGGTGATTTCAATGCATATACAAAAACTTTACCTGATTTTCTTGATTTAGACCGACACGATGACGATGAAGATAATATGTTTTTTTAATGAATTACCCTTCTGCATGGAACATTATGACATTCCTTATGAAAGACATTCCCAAGATTTCGGAGACCAAACAACTATGGTTATAGATAGATACTGGATTTATGCAAATCTCATAAGCTGCTAATATTCAATGGCAGAGTTGGCAGAGATGCAGAATTAGGAAAATATACAAGTAGTGGATGCACTGTTATTGATTATATCATAGGTTCACCTCACTTGTATCCTCATGTCACAGATTTTTGATGTTGATCCTTTTGATGCCATGTTATCAGATGTTCACTGTCCTCTAGTTATGTGTTTTTAAAGGTATTCAAGTCAGGCATGATGACTCACAGAAAACTGTAAGATGCAGTCTTCAACAATCAGTTGAATATTCAAATGTTAAGCCTGATGCTGGTCAAATCAAAATTAAAAGATGGGATGCTACTAAAGCAGAGTAGTATTTCCGAGAAAGTTTGTGTGTTAAAAGATGTTGAAGATTTAAACAATTTACTTGACAATGATAATGAATCAGTAGCCAATATAAATGAGTTGTTAACACACATTCTTATGAAAGCCGCCAAGGATACCCTTGGTGAAGTTCAGAAAGGAAATAGAAGACAGTCGTCAAAACATAATCAAAATAAACCTTGGTTTAATATTGTGTGCAAGAATAGGAGGGCCGCTTATTTTAGAGCTAAAAATAAAATTAAACAGAATGACTCCATTGGTAATCGTGTAAATTTGTTGATTAAAAGTAAAGATTATAAGAAGGTATTAAGAAAATCAGAAAGAATTCACAACAAAGAATGGCACAAAGAGATTAGGTGTTTAAGGACAAAGCGACCAAAAGAGTACTGGGCAAAAATAAAAAGGAAACCACCAAATGTGTCGTGTCCTATTGGTTTGAATGAACTTTATGACCACTTTAAAAATATGAATCTTCACGTTGATGATGATGGGGTGGAAGATGATGTTGAATGTGATATAAATTTTGATCTCGAGTTTTTGAATAGACCAATCGAGGATGTAGATGTAGAATCAGCAGTGCAGAAATTGAAAAATGGGAAAGCTCCAGTGATGACAGGATTATATAAACGAATATATTAAGAACAGCGTGCCCTTAATGACAACAATTTATCGTAAACTTTTCAATAAAGTTCTTAGCTCAGGTGTGATTCCTGAAGAATGGGTAGTGGGACTTGTTCTACCAATCTACAAAGGGAGAGGCAATAAACGACTGTGACAATTATCGTGGAATAACACTGCTTAGCTGCGTAGGTAAATTGTTTACAACGATTTTGAATAATCGATTAACTGATTTTCTTGAAAGTAATAAGCTGCTTTCTGAAAGTCAGGCTGGTTTTCGTCGTGGTCATTCCACATTGGATCATTATATTTGTTTTGAAAAGCCTTGTAGATATTTGCGCTGCTAAAAAAAAAAGCAATTGTTTTGTGCTTTTGTTGACTTTAGGAAGGCTTTTGATTCTGTGTGGAGATTAGGACTATGGCAAAAACTTGTAAAGCAAGGAGTGAATGGTAAGATTCTCCAGTGATTATAAACATGTATCATCAAATCAAATCGTGTGTTTTCATAAGCGGTAACAAATCTGATTATTTTAGTAGTTATAGAGAGGTGTGCGGCAAGGAGAAAATTTGTCTCCGGTTCTTTTTTTTTTTGTTTTTGAATGACCTCGAACAATATTTTTCTGATCACAATTGTACTTCGTTAAACATTGATTTAGATCTTCCTGATGCAGACTTAAGCAGTTATCTTTTTTTTTTTTGCTTTTTTGTATGCTGATGACACTGTTTTGCTTGCTACCTCATGTAATGCTTTGCAAAAAGCTCTTACTCTTACTGCGTTTAAAAGAGTATTGTACTGGATGGAAACTAACTGTTAATGTACAGAAAACTAAAGTTGTGATATTCAATGGACGTAAGAATAATAAACACGTGTTTAAATTTGATAACAACGAAGTCATTGAAATAGTAGATAGTTTCAAATATTTGGGAATCTGTTTTAGTAGATCTGGTAAATTTCATAAATGTAAAAAATAGGCATGATCAAGCACAAAGTGCAATGTTTTCATTACTCCAAGTCGCTCGAAATCAAAAAATTACCCGTGAATATTGTTTTAGATCTATTTGAAAAGATGGTTTGTACCTGTGCTATTATATGGCTGTGAAATATGGGGTTATGAAGATATCAAAATCATAGAAAGCTTGCAGCTAAAGTTCTTAAAGCATTTACTCCACTTAAATCGCAGTACCATGACAGAGTTATTATATGGGGAACTTGGGATTTATCCGTTGTCTGTGCAAATTAAAACCCGAATGATCCGATTCTGGATCTCACTAGCAACTCAAACGGATAAATATTCGAGTAAATATATTGTGTTTTATATGACTTGTATAAAAAAAGTGTATTTATATGTCTGGGTGGATAAAGTGTATACAAAGCATTTTTGTAGAAACAGGCTATGATTGTATTTGGGAACACACAGCAGTTTTCTAACGAAAGATCGTTATGTAGAAACATTTCTTTATCTTTGAAAGATAACTATGTACGTTCGTGGAATAGGGTATTATATTCAAGTAATAAATGCCTATTCTATAGAAATTATAAAACAGATTTCAAACGTGAAAATTACATTGAACAATTACCTGATCTATATATATTTCCCTTAATCAAATTCCGATGTAGTAATCACAAAAACTCATGATTGAAGTAGGAAGAAGACTTGGTCTTGCCCGCGAGGAACGCTTTTGTAAAGATTGTAAACAAGATGTTGGAGACGAATTTCATTTCATTATGGAATGCCCAAAGTATGAAGAGTTACGAGTACGTTTTATTCCCAGAAAGTATATACGAGTGTGAAATCTGTTTACACCTGTGCAGACTATATTCTCGGCTGGCAAGAATGTTCTTTTAAAGCTGAGTAAATATTTAAAATCAGCAAAATGGTGTAAGTTTATGATGACCAGCCTGCTCTGTGTTTTTTAGTGATTATGCCATTACGCCTTTAATACACATAAAACGCTTCCTGCATTTTGCTTAGTTATTTTTGTGTCATGTTGAAGTGGATTACATTGTTTTTTTCTTTTGTTTGCATGTGTGTGTGTATTCATACATGTGTGTGTGTGTGTGTATATAATTTGTGTGTGTACATGTGTGTGTGTGTGTTTGTGTATGTATGTGTATGTATATGTATGTGTGTGTTTGTGTGTGTGTGTGTGTGTGTGTGTGTGTGTGTGTGTGTGTGTGTGTGTGTGTGTGTGTGTGTGTGTGTGTGTGTGTGTGTGTGTGTGTGTGTGTGTGTGTGTGTGTGTGTGTATACACACGAGAGTGACTGACTTGATGGTGACAGCCCTGGTGAGCAGAGCCTCAGCCTCCAGTGTCTCCCCCTGGTCCCTCAACAGGTTGGCCAGGTTGTTCATGGCCTGGTCGTATCCTGGGTTCAGCCTGAAACCACACACACACACATGCACACACACACGCATACACGCGCGCTCGCGTGTGTGCGCGTATGCGCACGCACACGCATGCATGCACACACGCACACACACACACACACACACACGCACACACACACACACACACACACACACACACTTCAATTCATGTTTATAGTCCAGCCTGACAGCACAAGACAGTATGAGAGCGGTCATCCCATTAAAGTCAATTCCATACTTAGATGTGAAAAAAAACACACACACACAAACAAAAATCATTAAAACAAGTTTACATTATAATCAGAATGGTGATGCAGAAGCAGCAAGTGTCTTTAATGACGAAACGAAGGTGATGTTGAAGATGATGATGACGATGACGATATGAACACAATATGAGAAGGAGGAGGGAGACAATGGTGCAGACCATGATGAAGTTAATGCCTCACAGCAAAACGCCTGAACAGGAGCAGTTCCAATTCCCAGCTTAAAAAGGGAATCGGTGAAAGTTGTCACAAGTCGCAACAATGGTAAGAATGCAGGCCAGCATTCACACAAAGAGAGAACACTTTGAAAAATGTTGATATGAATCCGACGCTGACACACACGTTGTGCATCCATGAGGTCACCTCCCTGTAAAAGACGATGTCACATATCGGCAACAGTCAGAGTCTCCTCTAGTGGGTTCCTCATGGTCACCACAAAACGACTGCTCCCTGTGGTATGCAGAGCTACGTTCCGACAGGAAAAACTCACACGGGCATGACTGTGATCTGTGGACAGCCAAAATGAGTCAAGTGGGAACACCAACACTGAGGGCAACGAGAGGAACGGGAGTGGGTGGGGATGGCAGGTCACTGAAGATGGGACAACAAAACAAACAAACAGAACACCACAGACTACTCACTCGATAGCCCGCCGGTACTTTAATAATGCGTAGTCTACGTCACCATTGTCAGCGTGAAGTTTGGCGATGTTGTAGTGGACCTGCACAAACGTCACCGTATGCTGACGTTCAATATTGACTCACAGCCACATACAGCCATCCTGACCACATACTGAGTGTTAGTCACTACGTTCTAAAATTACAAGCTTCTTGTTAATGTGAAACAAGTGTGACTGGAGGTGAATTTCATTTCATGATGGAATACCCCAAATTCTATTATCTTCAATCAGTCTATTTCAAAAAAACCAATTTCAAACCAGTGTTTTAATCTTCACAACCAGTTCAGAGTAGAAGAGAAAGAAGAGGAGGCACAGAGAGGAGGAACGAGAAACGACTTAACTCGGGCCAATATATAAATGTTGTGTGTTGCAGATGATAAAGAAATCCAAAGAACACCCACATTCGCTTCGACCTAGAGAAGTTGAAGGACCCCAAAATGCAGAGATGTTCCAGGCTCAAGTACGCGAAAAGTTTGCTGCCCTCAACTTAGTGGACAGCGATGTAGACACCCTTG
Organism: Conus betulinus; assembly: GCA_016801955.1. NCBI lineage: Eukaryota > Metazoa > Mollusca > Gastropoda > Neogastropoda > Conidae > Conus > Conus betulinus. Next base: position 123,459 of record JADBJO010002679.1, on the reverse strand, counting down.
CTAATAACATCAAAGAGGTGCTAACTACGACAGCTGAAGAAGTTGTGGGAAGGAAGCAGAAGAAGATCCAGCCTTGGGTTACAAATGAGGTCTTAGATCTATGTGACAAGAGGCGAGAATTAAGAGGAAAGAAATACTCCAGCGACGAAGCCAGGATGCAGTACCAACATATGAACAGAGAAGTCTGGAAGAAGATGAAGACAGCTGAGGAAAATTGAATAGAGGAGCAGTGCGAAGCAATCGAGAAAGGCATGGAAGCAGGGAACAGCAAAGAAGCCTACAACACACTCAAGACTCTCAATAAGACTAACCGGACAAGATCAGTGGTCATCGAAGATAAGGACGGCAAGCTACTGACAGAGAATGAAGAAGTCCTGAAGAGGTGGACAGAATACTGTGAGGGCCTCTACAATTACCAGCTCAACCCGGACACATCCATTTTGCGGGACAACCAACGACCTGCAGAGATGAGAACGATCTCCAAGTACTGAAGGAGGAGGTTGAGGCCACGATACAGAGTATGAAGCCAGGGAAATCCCCAGGAGTGGACAATGTCCCAGCTGAGCTGGTGAAATACGGAGAGAAAGAGACCACAGAGGCATTAACAATGCTTTGTCAGAAGATCTGGACAGAAAAGAAGTGGCCAACAGAGTGGACCCAGTCATTGGTGATTCCCTTACCCAAGAAAGGCAACCTGAAACAATGCCAAAATTACAGGACTATAAGTCTGATCAGCATCCCCAGCAAAGTCATGCTTCGCATCATCCTCAACCGACTGAAATCCAAGGCTGAGGAACTGCTATCAGAAGAACAAGCTGGTTTTAGAAGAGGGCGGAGCACTGTGGAACAAATTTTCAACTGCCGAGTCCTGATTGAAAAGCATCTACAACACCAAAGGACCTTTTCCACAACTTCATTGACTACAGTGAGATATACAGTGAAACGTGTTACAGCAAAACCGAAACGTGGTATTAACAGTAATCTTGAAACATAGCAATATATGGCAACAACTTCAAAACTGAAGAAGGCATTCGACCAGGTGTGGCACAACGGCCTATGGCAGGTTCTCAAAGACTTCAACATTGAAGAGAGGCTCATCCACATCAATCCAGGCCCTCTACGAACACTCCAGCAGCACAGTACTTCTCAACAGCCAGTAGGGCCAGTTCTTCCCGACCACAGTCGGAGTCAGGCAAGGGTGCCCACTATCTCTAGTCCTTTTCAACATCTTTCTGGAGAGAATCATGCAAGAGACCCTCGAGGGAACACACACACCTCATCAGCATTGGCGGCAGGCCGGTCTGCAACCTTCGTTTCACAGACAATATCGACCTCATGGGGGGCAGCAACACCGAGCTCCAGGATCTCACAAACAGACTTGTCACAAGAGCAAGTGCCTACGGCATGGAGGTCAGCACAGAGAAATCAAAGGTCAACAGCACGACTAACAGCAGTGCCAACATAACCATGAATGGTGAGCCCCCTGGAAGAAGTGACCAGCTTCAGGTACTTGGGAGCAACCCTGTCCAAAGATGGCACCTGCTCAGCAGAAATCCGAATCAGGATCAACTCCGCGTCAGCAGCGATGGCCAGACTGAACAGAGAGTGTGGAAAAGCAACATCAAATTCCACACAAAATTCCAGCTCTACAAGTCACTAGTGGTCTTGATACTCTTATATGGTTGCGAGACATGGACACTGATGGCCGAAACAGAAAGAAGAATCCAGGCGTTTGAGACCAGGTGCTGAGGAAACTACTCTCTGCATCTCATACAAAGAACACAAGACCAATGATTATGTGCGGAACCTGGTCACTAACCTAGTTGGGTCCCACGAACCACTTCTGGCCACCGTCAAACGACGGAAGATGGCATGGTTTGGCCACATCATTTGTCAAACACCCTCTTCAAAACCATCCTTCAAGGTACCCTTGAAGGAGGGCGCAGACGAGGACAGCTAAGAAAGAGCTGGTCCGACAATATAAAGGACTTGACCAAAATGACCATGCCAGATCTCCTCAAGACAGCCACCAACAGAAGAGCCTGGAGAGAAATGGTGGCTGCCTCATCACGTTCCCCCAACGACCCCAGTGGTCAGGGGATTGACTGACTGACTGACTGTAGCAGTAGTGTGATATTTGATTCATTTCTTTATCATCTACAACACAATATACATGGTGGCTGTTTGTTGATTCAAAAACTTGTTTGAGATTTTTTTAAATAGAAAAATCTATTGACCTCATTTGGAAAAAAAAAAAGGTTCTGACAGTAAGATCATTTGCATTTTTAGTAACAGAATCAACACAATCTGTCAACTGTTTTCAGGTGTTGAATAAATCATTTGAAATTAGCAATGTCTTGAATCCACAAACAGCAGACATGTACAATTTTATGGTATGCTTGACACATGATTTTTTGTTTTCATCCTTGGATCATTATGTTCCCATCATGATGTGGCAACACTTCCTTATACCCTGGCACACACACACACACACACACACACACACACACACACACACACACACACACACACACACACACACACACACACACACACACACACACACACACACACACACACACACACACACACACACACACACACACACACACACACACACACATACGTTTTTCCTTCCAACCTCCTGTTTCGCTGCATGGAATTTTTTTTTTTATTTGTTGTATTGCATGGTTTTTTGGTTGTTTGTGTGTGTGTGTGTTTTAAAGTGGGGCCTCCATCCTCCCATGTTTTTCCCACTTCTTTTTTCTTCCCTTCATTTCCACCGGCACGTGCTCACCATGCAGATCTTTGTGTTCTGTTTACCGACAGACACTCACATGAAAAGTTTAAACATTTGGCATATGATACACAGGGTCTGCGTTCATACACCCTGGCATCAAGTCTTGCATCTTTACAGTCACTGTGGTCTACTGCCAGCATTGTTATATACCTGGCTAAAACATTTCAAAGGTCACTATTTCTTGACAAATTTTTCAAGTCATCTTCGTCTTCCTGTTTACCTATCTCACTTAGTTTTCCATGTCGCTTATCATTGTTTACTGAGCAGATAGTATTTTTCACTGGTCAGTCATGATCTCTAGTGTTCAGTTACATATTTCTATTCAAAGAGAAGTACAGTCTTCATCTGCCAAACAAACCCAGCTGGTTTGTTTGGCAGCTGGTGACAGTTCTTCTCTGGGTCCCATCCGCACCATTGGGTATATCTTTTTCTTCTATTCAAAAAATCACAGTTCATCATAATGAAAGTAACAGAGCTTACAATACTGAAATATTGTTATATGACTGCAACGCTGATGTACAGAAATAATAGTGATGTTTAAATATAATCATTACAGCAATACTCAAATCAGTTACGGCAGTACAGAGTTACAGTTATCAGATATACAGTGAAACGTGTTACAGCAAAACCGAAACGTGGTATTAACAGTAATCTTGAAACATAGCAATATATGCAACAACTTCAAAACTAAAATAAAGTTACAAGAGCAATATTCAAATACGCTCAAATATAGTTATAACAGCGATATGAAAATAAAGTTATGATAATGCTGAAATGGAGTAATAACAGCAAGACGTACTGCAACACAGAAACTTTTCTCATCTCTCTCAGTCTTTCTCTCCCCAACATGAATTCATCACAAATGTGTCGTACTGCACAGCTGCATACTGCACTGCACTGTGCTGCAGTGTTCTGTACACCAGCATACTGTACATTGTGGTTTACTTAGTTTTGGGGAAACACACCCTGAAACAGGTTCAAAAACGACAATGGAACACATTATGACACTTGGGCTTGTAACACACAGCAGGGGAGTTAAGGCCCACAGTCACATTCATGCTCTCCCTTTCTCTCCGTCTCACCTTGCCGTTCAGTGGGCACACCCTTCTCCCCCTCTGTGTACAGCGGCAGCTCCGCCCTCCACTGCTGACTCCTCTACAACCACAAGCAGCCTGTTGGTTAGCCGCCACAACCTCCCCTCCTCCCTCACCTACCACTGGGAGGTTCACCACTATTGATACCTTTAGATGTATGGCCATTTTCCGTTCCCCCCATTAACCCATTCCTGACTCAAGGTGTACAGCCATTTTCCCATCCCACCATTAACCCATTCCTGACTCAAACTGTCTGGCCATTCTCCATCCCACCATTAACCCATTCCTGACTCAGGGTGTATGGCCATTGTCCCATTCCCCCCCATTAACCCATTCCTGACTCAAGGTGCACAGCAATTTTCCATCCCCCCCCATTAACCCATTCCTGACTCCAGGTGCACAGCAATTTTCCATCCCCCCATTAACCCATTCCTGACTCAAGGTGTACAGCAATTTTCCATCCCCCCATTAACCCATTCCCTGACTCAGGGTGTGTGTCCATTTTCACATCCCACCATTAACCCATTCCTGACTCAGGATGTATGGCCATTTCCCATCCCACCTGTAACCCATTCTTGACTCTGTTTTCAACACAAACTCAACCCTGTGGCTTGGGCTGCCTCGGAGAAAACACAGAAAAAAACAGACAACATAACAATCCAAAAACTCCAATGCATGGCTTAAAAACATGGCCTAATCTTAAATTAATTGGACTTGTTGAAGGATCCAGATTACACTTGCTATTCCAATCATCTCATAAGTTGGCAAGTGTGGTGATTATCTTGTTATCAGTTCCCAGTCATCCTGAATAAATTATGGAGCCATGTACTGTCTTTTGAAATGATCTCAAAATCAAACACCACTGTGTGGGGGGATGGTTTTGTCATTCCTCCCACCATCATTTAATGGCCTACACTTCAATCAGTGATAGGGTGACTTTCCCCACATACTTCCTTTAAGGTCCGAACCCTGTAAACCTGATCCCTAAGGAAGAGAGTGGACAGAGAGAGACCCAGAGATGGAACGAAAGAGAGACACAGAGATGGAACAAACAAACAATTGAATCTTTTTCACTGTGGGAAAATGTTCACTATGCACCAGCTGGCTTTTTCCCCAACATCTGGCCCTCAGTTAAAAAAAAACTTTTTTAAAAGGAGAAGAACAATTGTACTGATGGTCAAACTGCATACCATAAACCATTAATATGGGATAACAATCATGCATGTGCAAAGCATTTCACTGATAAATACAGGATAAGTGAGTGAGAGACAGTCAACCAACAGAAGTGCATCCTCAGTAAATGAAAAAAGATGGAAAAAATGAAAAGACCATAAATGAAAAGACCATTTAAAAAAAGATATAAAATACAGAAGCAAGAACATAATCAAACTGCATACAATCCTAATGAGCATGTGCGCGCACACACACACACATACAGACACAGACACACACACACACACACACACACACACACACACACACACACACACACACACACACACACACGCGCGCGCGCGCGCGCGCGCGCACACACATATGCACACACACATACACCACACACACACACACACACACACACACACACACACACACACACACACACACAAATCATTATCATTCTGGCCTACAGAAGCGCCCAGAAATAAAGACTCAACTCAGCTCAAATAATTTAATTGCAAAGGCCACGACCTATCTGCAATGAGATCAAGATCAAAAGTAGAACACACGCGCGCTTGGCGCATATAGTAAAAATTATTAAAGAAAATGTTAGCACAACAAAATGTCCTTCCTGAAAGTACTCAGGCATTTGTGTGTTAACTGACAGCAGTTTTTCTCTTTATTTCAGTGCTTTAGAATGAACATAGCTACTGAACGAGTTGCAATTCTCTCTTCATTTTGCAGGAAAAGAAGCAATGATATTTGATGAACATTTCCAGTACAATGCAAAAATGTGTTAATCTCTTAAATCTCTTTATAGGATGGACAAACAATCAAAAACTGTATTTCATCGATTTGATTACAGAATGGACAGTTTTGGAGTTTAGTGTACATCTTTGATGGACATTCAAATCACTAATACAAGTCGAAATCTCTTGAACACTTTGCGAAATCTAGGAACTGTAATACCTTTAAATATTTCTCAGGTTGCCATAAGGATTTGAAGGAATGATATGCTGAATATCTGTCCCTATTCAATATTTTACTATCCCAATTTTGTCTTTAATAGTCAATCATGCACTGCTTAAGTTCATGTAAAAACAGTTTTTCTCATAATTCACTCCACCATTTAACCAAACAAAAGAAAAGCCATAAGTATCCAAACAATGTTTTATGAAGATACTCCACTTGTTTGTACTCTTCGATTTCCTGTACATTGAAATAATTTTGATTTTTCCATAATTTTGATTTTTCCATTTCATATCCTTTGTTTTGTAGTCTAGCAAGTGACAGCTTTTGTGATTTGAACAGTAGCGTATTGATTCTATTGCACTATCTACATACAGAGAACATCTTCCCAGCTCACCATATAGCATTGTATTTGGGGTATTTGGGTGTACATTAGAGAAATAAAGAGAGGGTGAGGGAGGAAGGGAGAGAGGGACAGAAAGAGAGAGAGAGAAAAGAGAGGGAGGGAGAGAGAGAAGAAACCATATTATGTAAGTAAACTGGAAAATTCTGTAAACCACTAAATGATATGCTCCTTTAAAAATTAGTCAGACAGAAATAGAGGCAGAGACAGAGAGTGAGAGACACAGAGACAGAGACATAGAGATCATATCAAGTGTGGCTGAATTGGAAAACCCTTTACGAACTGTAATTAGTTTGCTCTTTTAAAAACAATAGTCAACAAGAGAGAGGGAGGACGGAAACATACTCACATGAACACATCTGGTGATATACAGAAAGCACAGCAAAGTCAATCCACTTGCTACCATCTGCACACACACACACCACACACACACACACACACACACACACACACACACACACACACACACACACACACACACACACACACACACAAAGGTACCCATCATGATCACACATCATTCCACAAAACGCATCATCTATTACTACTCCAGAGCACACTGTTCAATAAAACAAGATAGGATGTTTCCTTTAGCTGACACCAAAATATCAACATTCTTCTACCATTCCCAATATACTTTCTTTCTTCTTCAGCCGACCTGAATACAAATGTGGGGGGTGTATATACCTGTCTGGATCTGTGCTCTCCTGAACCTCATCTGACAATGCACACTCTTCTCCCCCGCATGCTGCTGCATGTAGGCAAGTAAATTAGCAAAAATACCCCTCACCCCATCCCCTCCCAAATCAAACCACACCAACAAATGATTATGCAAACAGAGAAACGGAATAGTCTGCCATTGTGCCAAGACTCTTGCGCAAAAAAAAAAAGCAAAAAAAAAAAAGGCAAACTCTTTGCAGTTCTTTAAGACCCAGTCAGACTACAATTCCAAGCTCAACAGCTACTGAAGACTGCTTACAAGTCACCCATAAAATAAATTCCAAATTCAACAGTTACTGAAGACTGCTTACAAGTCACCCATAAAATAAATTCCAAGTTCAACAGTTACTGAAGACTGCCTACAAGTTACTCTTAGAACACATTCCAAGTTCAACAGTTACTGAAGACTGCTTACAAGTCACCCATAAAATAAATTCCAAGTTCAACAGTTACTGAAGACTGCCTACAAGTTACTCTTAGAACACATTCCAAGTTCAACAGTTACTGAAGACTGCTTACAAGTCACTCTTAAAACACATTCCAGTTCACACAGTTACTGAAGACTGCTTACAAGTCACTCTTAAAACACATTCCAAGTTCAACAGTTACTGAAGACTGCCTACAAGTCACTCTTAAAACACATTCCAAGCTCAACAGTTACTGAAGACTGCCTACAAGTCACTCTTAAAACATACACCTGACCTGACCTTTCTTTCAAGCTTTCCACAAATCTTGGATGACCACACAAACCTGTTTGCACATCATCCAAACTTTCCAAAATTTCAATGACAATGTGAAGCATGTTTGCATATCATCCAAACTTATGAAACCTTTGACGGCCATACAAACCCTGTTTACATATATCAACCACGCTTACCAAACCTTTAATGAACATAATTATTATGAACCCCTGTTTACATGTCAACCAGACACACTGAAAGACACAAGGAACATCACGCCCACACACTAACTTTTTTTTTCTCCTGTATTCCATCGCCTCTCGTCCTCTCCTCCCTACACAACATCACAGCGCTATCTTTCCCTCACTATCTTTCTCTCCCTCCCTCCCTTTTCCTACCCCCGTACCTTTCTCGCCTTTTCTGGCTAACCTTCCAGCCTCTCTCTCTCTCTTTCCGTCCCTTTTCTCCAAACCTTCGCTCCTTCCTCACCCTTCTGGCCTTTTTTTTTTTTTCTATCCTCCTGACCCTTTGCCTCTCTGCCTTTCATTCCCTCTCTCTCTCTGTCTCTCTCTCTTCAGTCCTCTATTTCTCTTACCCTTCAACCTTCACAACTCCTGCTGCTTTCACTTTTTACCCCCCCCCCCCCCCCCCCCCCCCCCCCCTCCCCGCCCTCCCAGCCACACCTGTCTCCCTATCTTCCAACTCCTGTCCTTTGTCCCTCTCTCTCCCGCACCTCTCTCTCTTTACCTCTATCCCATACCCCTCTCTCTTTACCTCTCTCTCTTTACCCCTCTCTCTTTACCTCTCTCTCTTTACCCCTCTCTTTACCTCTCTCTCTTACCTCTCCCACACCCCTCTTTCCCTCTCTTTCCAACACCTCTCTTTCCCTCTCTCTCTGCCATACCTCTCTCTCTTTCCCCATCTCCCAAACCCCTGCTTCCCTCTTCTTTCTCTTTCCCATCTTCATTTATACCTCTGTCTCTTTCTCTCTTTCGCTCTCTCTCGATCTCTCTCTGACTTCTGTTTCTTTGCCTGTGTCTCCCATACGCCTCACTCTTTTCCCTCTCTCGCTTCTCCCCTTTCTCTCACACACCTCTCTCTTTCTATCCCCCATCTCTCTCTCTCTCTCAGATCTCTCTCTTTCACACTCTCTCTCCCACACCTCCCTCTCTTTCCCCCTTCATCTTTCCACTCTTCAGTCTTTCCCCTACCCCGTCACCCCTTTTTCCTCTCTTCTGACCATCCTCTCTCTTTTCTTTTCTCCCCTCACCCCCCATCCCACTCCCCCCCCCCCTCCCCCTGCCTTCTCTGTCCTTCCATCCTATCTCTCTTCCTCCTTTATCCTTCTATCCTCCCCCCCCCCCCCCTCTCTCTCCTCCTATTGTCTAACCTCTTTGTCTATCTTTTCTTTTTTTCCTCCCCACCCTTCTCTCTCTTTTTACCTGTCCTTTTTTTTTTTAACTTTCCAAACCCTCTCTCTCTTCCCATCTCTGGAATGCTTCCTCCACACCCCCCCCCCCCCCCCCCCCCCTCCCCCTCCCCTTTTTCGTTCCGCCTCTCTCTCTTATCATGTCTTCTCATCCCTCTCTCCCCTCACCTCTGGCTTCCCAACCCCTCTCTCTCACACACCAACCTCCCAACCCCTAACCCCCTCTCTCTCTCACACACCAACCTCCCAACCCCTAACCCCCTCTCTCTCACACACCAAACTCCCCAACCCCTAACCCCTCTCTCTCACACACCAACCTCCCAACCCCTAACCCCTCTCTCTCACACACCAACCTCCCAACCCCTAACCCCCTCTCTCTCACACACCAACCTCCCAACCCCTAACCCCCTCTTTCTCACACACCAACCTCCCAACCCCTAACCCCTCTCTCTCACACACAAACCTCCCAACCCCTAACCCTCTCTCTCTCACACACCAACCTCCCAACCCCTCTCTCTCATACACCAACCTCCCAACCCCTCTCTCTCACACACCAACCTCCCAACCCCTAACCCCCTTTCTCACACACCAACCTCCCAACCCCTCTCTCTCACACACCACCAACTCCCAACCCCTCTCTCTCACACACCAACCTCCCAACCCTCTCTCTCTCACACACCAACCTCCCAACCCCTAACCTAACCCCCTCTTTCTCACACACCCAACCTCCCAACCCCTAACCCCTCTCTCTCACACACCAACCTCCCAACCCCTAACCCCCTCTTTCTCACACACCAACCTCCCAACCCCTAACCCCTCTCTCTCTCACACACCAACCTCCCAACCCCTAACCCCTCTCTCTCACACACCAACCTCCCAACCCCTACCCCCTCTCTCTCACACACCAACCTCCCAACCCCTAACCCCCTCTCTCTCACACACCAACCTCCCAACCCCTAACCCCCTCTCTCACACACCAACCTCCCAACCCCTAACCCCCTCTCTCACTCAACAACCTCCCAACCCCTAACCCCCTCTCTCACTCAACAACCTCCCAACCCCTAACCCCCTCTCTCACTCAACAACCTCCCAACCCCTCTCTCTTCTTGTCTTCTCCTTCCCCCCCCCCTCTCAGCCCCTCCCCCCCCCCCCCCCCTGCACCCCGCCCTCCCAGTCCCTCTCTCCCTCTCCTTCCTGTCTCACCTGTCTCAGGTGGGGGTAGGACGAGAGACGCAGGGCCCCCATGGCAACCAGGAGACAGAACCCCGCCGAGGGAAGGTAGAGGTTTCTCTCCGCAACGACGAAGCCCACGCGGAACAACAGGTTAGACGCCGGAGAAAAGGGATCACCAACATGCCCAGTCCTAATATGACGCCCCTGAAAAGAAAAAAAAGTTTCTTTTTTTCTTTTTTTTTTTTCATGCCTGGCTGCCAACAACATTGGGGAAAGCCAAATCAGTAAACCAGCGGTGGAGGGAGGACGGTGGTGGAGGGAGGAAGTGAGGGGGAGGGGGGGAGGGGTGATGTAAAGTGAAAGACTGGCTACCCTTCTGAGATCTGGGCGTCTGGTGAAAAACCATCACATGAGACAGCATTGTATCATTACAGCAAATAGCTTTGTACACAGAGAATACAGTAGGCTACACTCACATTACATCCAAAAAGGTGATCTAAAACAAACAAATGCAGGCTTTTTTTCGGGGGGGGGGGGGGGGGGGGGGGGGGGGGGGGGGGGGTTTGTTTGTTTGTTTTTTTTTTGCTTCTTTACTCTTTTTTCTTTTTTCTTTTCCCTTTTCCTCTTCATTTTTACTTTTGTTTGAAATAGAGAGTGAACTACTGAACAGAACATGATCTTCATACTATGATCCAAATAAGTGAAAACCATCAGTGTTATTAGCAGTTTGCACTTACATTCAGTTTTTTTGTTTTGTTTTGTTCTTTTTTACCATTGGAAGGGGAGACGATTGGGGTGGGGGGGGGGGGCAGGAGGTGCTGAGGGAACGGATGGCGGGAGGGAGATGGGAAGGGGTATGCCAGGATGAGGACACAGAGAAGGGGAGTTAGAAAGAAATGTGGAAGGGAATTAACTCAGATACAAAAAAGAGGTCTGGGGACAGAAAATAAACTCAAACAAGATGGAGAAAGACAACAGAAGAATAAAGACATTAATATCACACACATGCCACATTCACATGCATGTACACAGTCACACACTATCAAACCTACACACATATAAATACTTACAAACACTCAATTTTTGCCCCACATGCATACTCAGTTTTACCCATGTGCATACATCTATTCTCTCTCCCCCTCCCTCCACACTCTCTATCTCTCACGCACACACGCATGCATGCAAGCATCACGCGCACACACACACACACACACACACACACACACACACACACACACACACACACACACACACACACACGCATGCATGCATGCATGCAACACACACACACACACACACACACACACACACACACACACACACACACACACACGGGCACACCCACACACATACACACACACACATACACGCACACACACACACACATACACACACACACACACACACACACACACACACACACACACACACACACACACACACACATACACACACACACATACACACACACACACACACACACACACACACACACACACACACACACACACACACACACACACACACACACACACACACACACACACACACACACACACACGCACACACACGCATGCATGCATGCAACACACACACACACACACACACACACACACACACACACACACACACACACACACACACACACATGCATGCATGCAACACACACACACACTGACTGACTGAAACCAATTTATTGTCAGATTAACTCAAAGTTGTACTGACATTTAAGAAAACATTATGAACAGAATACCAACATTTTTCATTCAAAGCAAAGAAGCATAATTAACACACCAAAATATGCGCGCACACATACACATATACACACAAGCGCACACACACAAGCGCGCGCGTGCATACTCACGCACATACACACACACATACGGGTGCGCGTGCCCGCGCGCACACACACAAACGTACGCACTTACATAAATACACGCATCTCAATACGAACACACCCATACCCTCACATACACTCAAACTTACACACTCACACACAGACATACACACGCCCACACACACACGCGCACCTGCGCGCGCACTCACACACACACACACACACACACACACACACACACACACACACACACACACACACACTCATACTCGAGCACTCGTACACACATGCATTCACTCTCATAAACACATGCATACACGCACACATACGCGCGCATGCGCATACACATCCACGCCCATTCAGGATACACTTCGGTGCTCGCACCCCGATCCGTCGGAGTGCAACAGCAGGGATCCAGAAATCCACCAGTCGGACATCGACACACAAGTCTGGAGCAAGCTATAGACAAAAAGTATTTCGGAAGGATGTGTTCCATCAAACGGATGATGTAAGTGTGCTGCTGTGTGAATCAAAACGACGTCGTTCAAGAATATTCCTGCGATCCGTGTTCGGAAGACGATCGCTTTTTCTGGTTTAACAAGCAGGAAAAAAGACGCATCTCATAAGAGGAATGTCTTAAATTGTCCTGCATTTGGAAAGGAAGACGCATCGGCAACACGAAGCATGCAGAGAGTCCCAAGCATGTGCTCTATGGCGGCTGCACGCTGCCCACGGACTGATCCAGTTTTACCTGGGGTGACTGTCGTCTACAGAACTGACAGTGAATACCAGTGACATTTTCTCGTTCATGATTTCGTCGCGTAAAGTGAAAAAACAAGGATATTGCTGTGGTTTCCATGTTAATACAATCGAAATTGAGTCGTGTTTTGTTTGTTGTACATCCCGCCGATTTGCTCGATGGGCTTTTACAGCCTAACGGCATTAAACTTCGTTCATTCGTTCGTTTGTCCAAACATCAAAGCAATAAGCCTATAGACGAGATAATTTCTACATACACTAACATAAACACACACACACACACACACACACACACACACACACACACACACACCTCTCTCTCTCACACACACACACACACACACACACACACACACACACACACACACACACACCTCTCTCTCTCACACACACACACACACACACACACACACACACACACACACACACATACACAC